>CAJNDT010002935.1:350000-537500 GCA_905221615.1 Symbiodinium sp. CCMP2592 | reverse complement strand
CTTTTACGCATGTCACACCATGTCGGTCTGGAAACCCATGCCCGTAGAAGAGATGTGAGGAAGTATGGGAACAATCTTCGAGGGAGTGCCTCTTCAAAATATGCAGAGCATGTGCTATTCGGAATATGGATACCTCAAAGGGGGCTCAGGCTTGATCGGGCCTGGGTCACGCTGCCGTCGGTTCGGCCACCTTGGCCTCGACTTCCTCGCCAGACTTTCCAGAGAAACTATGTAAGTGCCGGAACACTTCCTGAAAGGGTATTGAGGTATACAGTATGATTACCCCACTAACTAAATGGGTTCCTGCCCCCTTCCGCCTGCCCCCTGCCCCGTGCCTGCCTGCGTTTCTGCATAAATGCAGCTGTCGAGTGATCTGGTCATCAACTGTTTCACTATATCTACTTGATCTGCCTTATCCTGTTTGCTTCAGTCTCTCTGCTTTACTCTACATATGCAGCTTTCGATCTTCACATCTGTCAAGATTTCCTATCTGCGAGTACCCATCTATCCCATGAAACTAGACCCTGACGACAATTCGTGAATGCAGAAGTGTAGAGCTCAAGACCAAACGACAAACAACAGCCATCAGTGAACAAGGCGCTCCCAAGAAGTCAAACGGGGGGATGAAAGGTAACTCGTCAGCATAAGCACGGATGCGACAGCAAAAATCGCGATGCTGATTAGTGCTCGCTCTTGCAACTGCAATTTTCCGAGCCTCAGTCGCGGCCGCATCCTCCTCCGTGCTCTCCCCCAGCTGCTGACGCAGGACGAGGACCTGCCCGTCATAAGTGGGATAGTAACCTTTCCCTCGGACGGGTTCGGTGTCTGAGTTTGCATGTGGCTTCAGCTTTACCAGGCTGCACAGGCTTCCCGGCGCCTCTTCACTGCAGAGACAAGAAATGCATCCGAATCGGGGTCAGGGTTTAGGCATGGAGCACTTTAGGTCACTCGTCAAACCCTGGAGGCCAGGAAATCCATGTTTGGTGCTTCGCGCGTGCCGCGGGCCCAGATTATCAGTAGCTATGGGCTGTGCTTTTTTGCCAGGCGAATCATATGGGAATTGGCGTTGTCGGGGCATAGCAGACATCTGTGATCATGTTGGGGCAGATCATGTTGGCTCAAAAAGCCGTCCCACCGGCCTGTTCGTCTTTGTCCAGGTCCACGAGAACGTTCTCACCTTCTGTGGATTGCCTTGGCAGAACGTCTCGAGGGCTTGACGTTTGACAGCATGCCCGGTGCAGGTTTGGACTCAGGCCCCCAGTCTCGCCACTCATCCGTTCAACAAAGTTTACTGGAACTCTGTTGGCATCTGCCTTTGCACGAGAGTTGATTCCGAAGTCCTACAACCGCCAGATTAAGTTGGCTCACTGTGGCACAACAATAACAAGACAGCTTCCGGTTCTTACAACACTCTCCGTTCAGTCCAGTCCGTTCAGTCTCATAAGATTTGCTTGTAACATGTGTTCCACGCATGCAGCCAGCAGCAAGGATGCAACTTTTTCGTCGGCCCAAGACATGGAAAACCACCTGCGCATCTCATGCGAAACCAAGAGCCTCAAACACACTCTGCAAGTTATGCAAGAATGGCCGACACTCGGCTGAGCTTTTGTTACCTTTCTACTTTCCCGCATCTACTTGGTGTTATGCCTTATGACGACCTGCACCACCTGTCTCCAGGATTTCCGCCGGATGATGAAGCCGAAGGCTTCATCATCCCAAAAATCGCGTGAGGGGAAAACAATCTGCGCAACCCTTCTTGTGAAGGTTGGGCGCAGGACGGATGCTGGTGGTGAAGCTTCAGACGAATCGTCCAGAGCTAGCGACACCCGCGAACAACGTGTAATGATTAGTATGATGCTGGATACGACCCTTATGACTGACAAAAAGCATCGTGATGGCAATGATGATGACGGCCATTGCGACGAGAGTGGCGCCTCATGCCACTTCTAATAATAACAGAGGTGGAGGGTATGATGACGGCTGGTGATGCTGGCAGATCCGATGACTAGCAAAACAGCTCGAGGAGTAGGGGTCGGGTATGGGTAGGGGTAGGCGTAGGAGCAGGAGTAGGAGGAAGGGGAGGAGGGGAGGAGGAGGGGAGGGGAGGAGGAGGAGCAGTGGTGGCTGCAGAAGGGAAGTAGGAATGTTACTCTTAAGCGATCAGTAATAGTGGCGGCAGCAGCAATAGTAGCAGTGGGATGTTGATGATGAGGGCCGTAACCACAGAACAGTGCAACTGAAGAAGATGTCGTTGTCGATAGTGACGATAGTGGTACAGATAGCAATGGTGTCCAGGCTCCCGGAGTTGTACAAAGCCCTTGAGTGGTGATCGTTCCATCATCACACCACCAGCGAATCGGCCGAAGACTCCACAGCGCACAGGCAGTCGCCATCCTTGCGGGGCACTAAGACTACTATACCGTACCTTGAAGCCCTTCCTCAAGACTAGCCGAAATCCCTAGCCCCAAACCAGCCCAAAAGAAACCCCAAAAGGAGCATTCAACCACTGCTACCTAAACTCCTGCCCACCTCAAGTTCCAAATCCGAGCCGGACTATCTGCAGCTGTCGGCACCGCCGCCCCCAAGCCCTAGGCCTGCCACAAGCCGTAAGCCTCGAAACCTCAAGGCTTCAATCGGCATCCCAAATCAGCTAATCAATCCGATTCTTTTCACCGAAACCGTCCTTAACACTCTTCAGCCAGAACCTTAAACGAACCTCAAAACCTGTCAATCTCAACGCACAAAAGAGCTTTGGGAGATCGAATAAAATCCCAAGTACGGCTTCTCGCGTCCTCGGTAACACCGAGGCAGTGCTCGATGTCCGCGCAGGAGGAGGCACGGAGCGGGAAAAGCCTGGTGTTGCGAAGCCGGTGGGTTTCGTAGCATGAGATTTCAAGGTCTAGGCTTCTCGCGCTTTCAGGTTTGGGGCTGTAGGACTGTGGGTTGAGGCCTAATTGTCCAGGCTAGAGGACAATAGATCATAAGTCTTCGGGGCTGTTGGGGGTTTTGCAGGTCTGGCGTGGCCACTTTCGATTTGGCCGTCCTTGCTGGTTTACTGCAGGTTCTATGTTCGGATCCACGTCTCTTATCATCTGAATATGAGTTGTAAAGAATGTACAGCGGAACCTTTGCAGAGAAGAGCTGCGGCTTGATTCTGCGCAGCTTTGGGGATAAGCGGACAGAGAAGGAGCCAAGATAAGTCGTGACTGGCAATGTTCTCCTGGCAATGCTGTAGGATACTTGGAAATCCGCAACAGCCTCAACTCTCCAGAAGCCTAAACCCAGAAATGGAAACCCAACTCTGCACCCTCCTCGACGCGGCAGACAGGCTCAAGGCCAGGGCTGTCCAGAGATGCTCCCACTCCTCACACCCAAAGCTCAAGAAGCTACGACTCCACTGACAAGCCCGACATCTAAGCCGACAGGCTTCGGAATCCCAGCGTTCCCCCCTGAAAAAATCCCAAGAACTCCCAACCCCGCACCTCCAAACCTCCAAGGCTCCAAGGCTCCAAGTTCGGGTTCTTTGGGGGGTTCAATGGCTGAGGCTTCGGTCATTTTCAGAACTCGAACCAAATTCGAAGTAGTTATCATCTCCTTACTTTACAGAAGTTCTGAACTAAAACCGAGACGAGCTTTGCCAAGAGTGCTGCTATCTCCCGAAGAGCGAATCCCCCATGTCCTTTCGTGTCAATGGCCAAAGACAAAAGCACACTTCACGATTCAAGCTGAAGGCAATCCTTAAACCGGCTCCTTTGGCTAACACAGACACTGTTTGGCAAAGCGCTTGGATAACAATGTATCAATCGATAACTCATGGAGGCCCTTGAAGCAGATACATAGTGGACCGAGCACTGCTCAGAAACCCTTGACCTCTATGCCACCGCATCTTGGCCTGTGGCTTCAGGTGCCGTGCCGCGCGGAGGGAGACGACGGCGGCCCATGCCTGACAGACAGAATGCACTAGACCCTACATTTTGAATCATGGAACCTTACAGAGGATGTAATGTGCGAGGCAGGAGTCGGGCACCAGAAGGCTTGGGGATTTGCAAAATTTCTGTGTGGTGGATCCGGCAGTAGAGAAGATTCAACAATTGATGGCCATACCCGGCTCCTTCAAATTCGCATCTGGGATCTCGATTGCCAACTGGAGGCCTCCGCAAAGGCATCAAAGCCACTGCGCGTGGCGTTGACACCTTGCCTGGGCTTGCAGGCTTCGCACCATCGGCTGAGGAGCCTTACTAGTACCACGACTTTGCCAACACACGATGATCGCAAACACTGAATGTTCAGTTATGAATTCTAAACTTGATTCTATAAACCTTATTCACCCAAGATGCTGTACGGTCCACAAACTGAAGAGAAAATGCCTTAGGGCCTTCCGCAAGCAGAAAAGGCCCCTGATTCTTGAGGCTCCTGCCGAGACCCCTGCGGCACAAGCGGACTCACCTACGACGTTTCTGAAACGCCATCGCGGCGTTCGAAGACTGAAGGCCTGCTGCCTTCATTCCTAAAGGACTAATGAGCTGGTCGACTTGGAAGCACACGGTGCGCAAGCTCTGGTCTGGTCGGGCATCTGGAGCATGCAATTGTCCCGACGTTTCCATTATGTGAACAAGCACAAGCACCCCAAAGAAGTTCGTCACCTAGTCGAGCGAAGGCCACTGTGCCGTGGATTTGCTAAACGCTTTGAGAATTCACCGAAGGCTTCTCGCAGGCAGGGGGACGACGCCTAAGCCACCCTTCCGCAGATTTCTGAATCCTTCAAGCCATATTCTAAAAATATACAACCTCCCAAAAACTCAGTCTTATAGCCTTTGGAGTCCCAGGGGCCCGATCGCCTCGGGATCCAGAAGCCTCGCGCGCGACCGGAAGGGTCCCGATTGGTTCTTCACGTCCTGTACACGAGGCTGTGGCAATGGACTGGGTGTTGGTTTTGCTCTAGGTTCCTGTTTGTTCCTCCAGATGCGGCTGCTGCTGCTGCTGCTACTACTACGACGACGACAACTATCACTGCTAGTTCTTCTTCTAAACGATGACGACGACTACTACTTCTTCCTCTACACGATGACGAGGACGACCGTGCCTTCCTTAACAATGACTTGAAAGAGGATGGGCGACGTCGATCCTTGCCGCTATGACTATTGACTATGCTTGTCGTCCTGCCCGTGCCACAAACACTGCTGCAGCAACGAGGCAACGGTTGCGACGACGACGGGCTTCATTGGTAGTGGTGGTGGAGCAGCTTTGGGGCGTTCACCTGGGTCTTCCTTAGGCCTTTCGCCCTTATGGCCAAAGAGTCCCAAAACAACTCCTTTGGATGCACACGCAACCTGTGCAAAGCAACCCTTTGCGGTCCCAGAAATGGGGCATGCCATAGTCGGTGGTGAAACCCAGGTTCAGCCCCAGGGACCAAAGGAGGGTCCAGCCATACCTGTCTCACAGCGTTGCGCGAGTTACACATTAATTTTCAGTGTTGCCCTTCTCTTCTTCTTGCTGGTAGTGGCGCTCTTCCTCCCCGTATAATCTTCTGAGCTGGTGGTTCAGGCTGGGCATATTCGGCTTGGGGGGCTCCGTGGGAAACTCAGAAGATGTAGGAGAGCACTTAAGTCCTAGGTAGTTGCCACGAACAGCTTGTTGCTGTGCCTATCGCGACTGTGGCCATGGGAAAACTTACTAAAGGGTTTGACACGAAGTCAACGCAAATATTGTCACCAGGAAATGAAGCCACAATCCATGTAGCATCCTCTGGTTTACGTGGCTTCACGAACTTATTATTAATACCATCCCTGGCATGATGGAAACGACTTTGTCGCTGCCGGGCCGGTGACTTATTTTGCTGCCAGCTGTGTTAATCTACTGCTGTCGCCGCCGCTGCTGCTGCTCCTCTTCCACTCTTACGACTACTGCTCTACTACTACTACTACTACTACTACTACCACTACTACCACTACTACCACCACTACCACTACCACTACCACTACCACTACCACTACCACTACCACTACCACTACCACTACCACTACCACTACCACTACCACTACCACTACCACCACTACTACCACTACTACCACTACTACTACTACCACTACCACTACCACTACCACTACCATACCACTACCACTACCACTACCACTACCACTACCACTACCACTACCACTACCACTACCACTACCACTACCACTACCACTACCACTACCACTACCACTACCACTACTACTACTACTACTACGATTACGACTACGACTACGACTACGACTACGACTACGACTACGACTACGACTACGACTACGACTGCCACCACGACAACTACTACCACTACTAGCACTGCCACTACCACTGCCACTACCACTACTGCTACCGCTACCGCTACCGCTGCTGCTGCCGCAACCGCTTCCGCTACCACTTCCCGTACCCCTAAACCCACCCCTACCCCTACCACTACCACTACCCCTACCGCCACAGCAGCATCCTGATGATGATGTTGAAGAGCGATGAAACTGTATCGATGAAACCCGCGCCGGGTTAGGGTTGAAGATTTCCTTTTCAATAAAGCCTAGCCTACAACACTTTTCAAGCCTTCACAAACCTCCTTACATCCTTCGAAAAGCGGAAAAACCTACAAAGACCTCAGAAGCCCCCTAACAAGCCACTTATACAACAATGCTCCTTCAAAAAACTGCAAAGAGCCTGGGGCTTGGGGATCGGGGTATCCTGGATCCCCATCACTTGCGCAGATCCTACACGCCACGGCTAAATGGAAGCCAGAAACGCATCAATAAGCGCGTTTGAAACACCCTCTACGGCCAGGAACTCTGAATCCGAAACCGCCGATAAGGAAAATAACTTTTGTCGCAGGCCTCAGCGTTGAGTCGTGTCCAGGGGCGGCTTGAAATTTGCCAACGACTGTGAGCCTCGTTCTTCGAAGGCCAGCGGCCGGCTCGGCGGTAAAAACTATTGATTTTTCGGCTCCTGTCCCGAATCCGTTCGGCAGCCGATCCCTTTCCAGCTTTTGTCTTGCCATTGCTTTCTCACTCCACTCAAAGCAACAGGCATGATCTTGCGCTTGCTCCGTCGCAATTTCCCATCGGCCCTTGCTCTTGCCAGCCCATGATGCCTTTTGACCAGCTTTGAAACGTGCAAGTTGCGCTGGGATCGGCGTCTGTCGGCCGATGCTGCCGCACGACACTAGGGAAAAAGTGAAAGCAGCTACGCCGGCCGCGACGGAGACATCGTCCTTGCAGGGACATGAGTGCCGCGTCTGGGGTTCGACCATCTTGAAGCAAATGTAGCATCTCTGCAGCACCCTTCTTCGAGACTGCGTACGCATGTGCCAAGCAATTCCGCTCTGAGACGCGGAGTTTGCCCACGACGTTTTCCAAAGTGATATTGTGATGGCATACTGACTCTGCGCGAAAGCGCAGCTGGGCCCGCGGAGTCTGCGCTCAGCTGCAGCACCATCCAAACTTCAGGCATGCCATCGACGGCCTCCTTAAGAATCTGCCAGAAAAACAGTGGAACGTCCGCGGAGCAGTCGTTTTCCAGAACCAGGAAGTAATCTCGGTTTGCAGCCAAACCTGCTTGCAATGCCAATGTATGCGACATACAACACCCTGCCATGCCCCATAGTTCCACAAGAAATGGAAGGCTGTGACGGGGCAGTGCCTGATGCATCGTTGGTTGTTGGCCTTGTCACCTTGTCTGTGCAGCTCAGTCGAACATGACCTGTCTTCAGTCGGCCCGCGCAATCTTTCAGGGCGCGGCCGTCGATGCCAGCAATCCAGTGCATGTCGTCAGCTTTGATAGATTTGATGAAGAGTCGCATATTTTTCGTGCGTTGCTCTTGGCTCGATAGGGTGATGACGCATACCGGACATTGCGACATGGCTCGGGAGTTCAACGCTTCCGGGTTTGCGAGTTTGGGGCTTCAGGTTTAAAGTTGTTCGGAATATCCAACGCTTCGGGCTTAGGGTGTGTATGCGTTCAAGTATAGGTCTAGGTCCAGGTCTCGGTCCGAATCTACAAAAGCCTCGCTTGCTCCGTACCGTAGCTATGGCCCCTGACAAAGTGATACATTTGTGAAAGGCATGATATGTGAGTTCGCAAAGCTTTCAGCTACATGTGTGAGCCCGGACATACAGAAATCTTTCGAGCATCGACGCTCCGTGAAGTCAGACATCTCCTTGACGCAGAGCAATTTGCTGAGTGCGAACACGTCAAAAGTGCCTCCAGCTCCAGGCCCGACGACTGCCTCGTACCGGAAGCTACGGCCTCCTGTCGTGGGTGATTTCGGCATGGGAAAGCCAGCGGAACTGAAAACAAGCTGAGGCAGCTCAGGTTTTCGTCGTGCCCGGTTCCTCGGCCTGAGAGGATCTGGTCGGTGGTTTCCTGGCTCTGGCAAGTAAGCAAATCGCTGCATTGGTCTGCTGATCTGAAAGAAAATCTTCGCTGGCCTTGGCTTTTGGCCGCAGCCCAGCCTTCGTGAGTGTTGACAGCGCTGCAAGACTGCCAAAATGAGCATGGCAAAGCATCAGCGGCCTTCCGCGTTCTGCAGGCCGCCCTTGCCTGGCAGCATCGCCGGGCTGCGGCAACGCTGTTGCATGAAAAGAAGCACCTTCGTCGCCTTGGTCATGAATGCATTCGCGAAGCGCATTGGCCCCAAAGGTGCCTTTGGCTTGGAGGTCTCCTCGAACGGCTATCGGGTAGACACTGCGCAGCCGGATTGGGCGCTGACGGGGCCTCGCTCTTAGCTTTCTTCCGGGCCCTTGCTTCTCTTCCTCCTGACCGACATAAAGACAATGGAAGAAAAGAAGCCCAGGATGCCAGGACGCAGCCCCAGCTCCAGGCCCGAGGACTGCCTCGCGCCGGAAGCTACGGCCTCCTGTCGTGGGTGATTTCCGCAGGGGCAAGCCAACGGAGCTGAAAACAGGCTGAGGCAGCAGCTTGGGCTTTCGTTGTGCCCGGTTCCTCGGCCTGCGAAGATTTATTCGGTGGTTACGGGGGCCGCAGTCCAGCTATCGTGAGTGTCAGCAGTGCTAGCCGCTAACGCTGGACTGCGACAGAGCGGTTGCTTTGACGCAGCCCGTCCTGCGCACTTCCTTTCACCTCGCCACCCTGCGCTTTCTGGAGCAACTTCTGCGCAGCGGCGTCCTTCTCTTCTTGCCCTGCCTCCTCTTGCTGCTCTCGCAGTTTGCCCAAAAGAAACGCTGGGTCATGGAGATGGCCAGCCAGTTTGAAGTCATCTCCGGAAACTAGCCGCTTGCTGCGGTGCTCGCAAAGAAGACCACTCTGCAAAACCCTCATGGAAACGAACTCCTCAGCGGCGCTGGCAAGCACCGCCTGCGCAAAAAAGTCCAGCTGTCCTTTCTTCAGCGAGGCTGGCAAGAAGTAGTCAATGACTCCATCCACCAATATGCTTGGTGCACGGTTCAGCACGTGCTTCTGCGCCGCCAGCTCGTACGCCGGGCGCACGACGCAGCGGTCGCCCTCACGAGTGAGGTCCATGAGACACATGTACTTCTTGTACTTTGTATGACGCAAACTGTCCGGCAGTCTCGCGCTACGCTACAATGCACAGTGGCATCGGCTCAGAGTGAGCAAATGCAGTGAATCCCACCGGGCTAGCCACATGTGGGCAGACACTGCAGGAGCAACGTCAGCATTAACAAAAATGAGACAGAGCACAAGTCAGAGGGCATCGATCTAACCAGACGAACTGGACTACTCGATCGTATATACACATTGGTCTAACCAGACGTACTGGACTACTAGACCTTTGTACACATGGCATCGGTCTAACCAGACAGACTGGACTACTCGACCGTATGTACATGTACAAAAGAGTCCCAAGTCGGAAACAGACCATTGGTAAAGCAACACCATATATATCAGGGGCACCATACAGAAGATTGAAGAGCATTTGATCGAAGGCAGGTGCATAGCATAGTCCACCAGACTTGGAAGCCATGCCATCAAATAAGCAGCCGTTGAACTGTCATACCATAGTGCCATACATGGCCAGTATATATAACCAGTGAAGAACCATGGTCATGGTGGTGGTGGGATCATCCAGCTGAATACGTCGACATGCCATCGTGTATAGCTCCTCAAAGAAATCCTCTCGATAGGTACCCACTAGCAGCTGTTGAAAATAACGTATCGCACCAGACATGGAGAGCTGATAAACATTGCGATGTAGCTGCTTGAGAAGTGTCCTCTTCCACTCAATGTGCGTACATGGAGCCTGTTCAAAGTAGTAATAAATGCCCCACTCAACAATGTCCACGGCAGAAAAACCCCACTGATGCAGAAATTTAGCAAGTTGGTGAGGAGCAAGAAGTTGAGACGCAGGCTGATCCGCCCAGGTATGTAGCATAGCCACCGTGATGCTAAAGATATGCTCGTTGCCCCGGCTCCGAAGACAGTGCGGCACATCATCAAGTGAGTCAGATTGAACTGGAGCCAAGACGGATGGCTGCGCAGAATTTCTGTGTGGACTGTTGTTGGTGATCGCCTGTGCCTGAAAATTGGTTGGCGTGCATCGGTCCCGAAGACAATATGGCACATCGTCCAGTGAATTGTAGGTGCCTCTGGCATCCATCCACTGAGCATGCTGTCTGGACTGATAAATACCAAAAGGCACGTCATGAAGTAAATCAAAACGCATCCGTGTAGCCCCAATGCTCGTACCCGTTCCGGATGCTGACGGTGCTCCCACTGAAGTGTGGGTTGCCGTGAAAAAGTACAAGCATAATGACCTGCACACATGTCCAAGATAAAAACTGGCAAAATGCATGAGATCAGCCAGAAAGGGGCGACGGAGCGAATTGCCACGGATGCAAGTCAAGGCCTTCAACCAAAAAGCATATTGCAACTCTCATGCGAATGCAGCTGTTTTGGACAGTATCGCACCTGACCTAATCACATGGCTCGGCTAGGGTCGCCCTGACACTTGGAACGCAGGTCACACTGCAGCTACAGTGTGCATGAGACACATGCCGCATGTCGGACACTGGTAGATTTTTTTTGCAGTCACAGCGGTGCCTCGCGGACATGACGCTCTCCGGGCATTCTGCGCCTCGACGCACACGTGGCAGCTTTGACGCTCGGGCTCTGCGCCTGCATTGCCGAAAAACTGTGCCACGAGAGTTGTCTCCGCGGTCTCTCGGAACTCCCGGTCCTGCAGCTGCGAGGACAGCATCTCCTTCCGTTGCATTTCTCGCTGATGGCTTTCTTGTTCAGAAACTGTGGACCAGTATGGTGTGCCCCCTGCAAGCTTGGACACAATTTCTGAGGCGTTGGCTGGCTTTCGTGCTCCAACGCAGTGTCGAAGAAGCCGAAACGGCTCTCCACATGTACAAGTCAGAGCATGGCGCATCGAAAGGTATGTTCTTGTGACTGTAACTGGTTTCGTGTCGCTGTAACTGGCGATGTCCGTGTTACTGTAACTGGCGATGTGTCTGTGTAACGTACTTCCTGTCATGGCTACGACGCAGGCTGGTGAGGGAATGGCGACGGGGATGTCGCGGCACCTGAAATGGCTGGCCAGAGGCCAATTGTGTCATCAATCAATTCTGGCTGCGAAAGATTGGCTCGAGCCGACTGTTTTCATCAAGGCTCGAATGCAGTGGCTGCTGGTCTGCTGAAACAGGCTCTAGGCATGTGGTCAGTAGACCAACAAAACGTAATGCTGGTGTCTCTGAAGCGGTGCCACTGGAGACGCAAGCATAGCGGTGCCAAGTTGCTTCGAAAAGTAATGCCAGCTGAGCTGGAATTGAAAGCTGCGCAATGGGAAAGGCTTTTGGGGCAAAATGTCCTGCACAAGACCTGGCTTCTAGCCTCGGTATGGTTGACTACAACTACTACTACTACTACTACTACTACGACTACGACTACTAGTACTACTACTACTAGTACTACTACTACTACTACTACTACTACTACTACTATACTTACGACTACGACTACGACTACGACTACTACTACTACGACTACTACTACTACTCCTACTACTACTACACTACTACTACTACTACTACTACTACTACTACTACTACTACTACTACTACTACTACTACTACTACTACTACGACTACTACTACTACTACTACTACTACTACTACTACTGCTACTACTACTACTACTACTACTACTACTACTACTACTACTACTACTACTACTACTACTACTACTACTACTACTACTACTCCTGCTACTACTACTACTACTCCTGCTGCTACTACTACTACTACAACAACTACTACTACTACTACTACTACTACTAGCCACTCCCCCCTTCCCTACCCAGCAACTATGCTTGTCAAACCAGGGTTATGGAAGCTCGAGACGACTGCGACCACGACAACTACGACCACGACGACGATGACTACCACCACTTCTTCTCCTGCTGCTGCTGCTGATTGAAGTTGTAATGCTACTCTCCTAGCTGATGCCGTTGTTCTGTCCGGAATATTCACCGGGGCCGCCTGCGGCTCCATGCTCGTACCCGCTCGCCGCGGGCCGTGCCGAAAAGACTGGGAAAGGAGGCGATGACGAACCTGGAAGCTCAGTGCTCTTCGATCTCTATCTCTCTCACTCTCTCTCCCGACCGATGCGGCGGGAACCAACTGGATGCGATGTCGTATACCTTATCAGCATGGATATTGCTACATCCTAGAACTGAGTCGAAGCTCCAACGCCCAGGTTGTGACGGGTCTTGAATAGAGATCCCGTAGCTGGGCTCTGGGGCTGCTGAACTGTGTAAAAGCCGGGTCGCTTGATGTGTTCCGGAAAATTCAAGCGTGCTGCAGGCAAGACCTGGAAAGGGAGAAGGGCAGGATGTTCGATGGCTTCGCTGCAAATACGCAACTACTGATGACCCTGATGACGGTGATAGCGACGAGGTAAAATCAGTATAAGCAGCAGCAGGAAAAGTAGTGGTGCCAGCAGCAGCAGCAGCAGCAGCAGGTGGAGGAGGAGGAGGAGGAAGAAGCACTAGAAGTAAGAGTCGAAGAATCGTACAAGTAGTCATCGGAGCAGCAGGAGCAATGGCCGCAGTAGCAGCAGTATTCGCCATCGTCGTCGTCCTCGTCGTCGTCGTGGTCGTCGTGGTAGTAGTCGTAGTCGCGTAAGTGGCGGCAGTAGCAGTAGCGGTACTGTTGATGATATAAATCCTGCATTACCCATAATAAGGAATATACCATCATTCCCGAATCATTCCCATCGTCTAGAGTCTTGTAGTAGTAGTAGTAGTAGTAGTAGTAGTAGTAGTAGTAGTAGTAGTAGTAATAGTAGCAGTAGCAGTAGTAGTAGCAGTAGCAGTAGCAGTAGCAGTAGCAGTAGCAGTAGCAGTAGCAGTAGCAGTAGCAGTAGCAGTAGCAGTAGCAGCAGCAGTAGCAGTAGTAGCAGTAGCAGTAGTAGCAGTAGTAGTAGTAGTAGTAGTAGTAGTAGTAGTAGGTGTAGCAGGAGTAGTAGGAGTAGTAGTAATAGTAGTAGTAGTAGTAGTAGTAGTAGTAGTAGTAGTAGTAGTAGTAGTCGTAGTAGTAGTAGTAGTAGTAGCAGTAGCAGTGGCAGTGGCAGTAGCAGTAGCAGTGGCAGTGGCAGTAGCAGTGGCAGCAGTAGCGGCAGCAGCAGCGGCAGCAGCAGCAGAACTATCAGGGGCCTCAATAGTCAAGAAAACACAATCTTATGTTCTCGACACACCGTGGTCAATCATAGCATTGTACACTCCCGGTGCACTGTTCTCATCGCTGAGGCCCCAGTCCTGACATGGATTCGTAGACTCTAATAAAAAGAAATTTCGTTTTGCTGCTGCTGGGAAGCTCCATGTCCCGGCTGCACCAAGCACCGGGGACACGCTGTGCCTGAACCTTTCTACAACCTGGAAAAAACACCCAGAACCTAGCCAAACCTTAGTCTCACGGCTTCTCAGAAAAAACCAGCGTCCCAATCAGTCTAAAGAAGCGCCTCCATGGCCAAGCAAGCCGTGAAACATGAAATGTCCGTATCAGGCACTCGGCTCCTGTAAGCTCCACGAGCCCGAAACTCCGACCCTCAGCAACAGCTATTTGGCCTCGAAGTAGTGGACGAAGTCCGGACCCGTCAGCGTCGAGCTTGGGCTAAGGGTACGCACCAGGAGGCGCTCCAGTGTGTGCCTTCGATTGCAGTTCGTGCAGGTTCTGGTACTTGAGGCTAAGAGTTGTGGGTGTGTTGTTTCGGGTTCAGGTCAACTGTTTTCAGGTGGGAGGTTTCGATGGGTTTTGGATACCTGGCCAAGTAGTCTGTACTCGGTAATTCGATTACTTTTCAGAAGCCTTTGATCAAGAGGAATGCTGCAACTGTTTCTGGCACCGTGACTGGTTGCAAGTAGTTATCAGTTCTTAAGCGCTGCATTCCATGACTTAAGCAGCTCATGGGCTTGGCAGGGACGACAGCCAAGAAACTTACATGAATCAGGGTCAACCTTTCTGAGTTCCATTGTCAACAGAGCGACTCGTGTACCTTGGAATCACCGTCAGAAGACTACCCGCCCCGAGCTTTTCAGGCCCCGAAGATGATCCCTACTCCGTCAACAGGCATCCGGTCGGAAGTTGGGGTGCGCGTTGTGCCAGTACTGCTCGTTGGTGAGGAGCAAGTGATCAAAAGCCTCGGCTCTCAAGATGACCCCGTTTCACAGCAACGAGGGACTTGCAACTCAAGAGCTCCTCCAAGCCTGGAGTATCGAAGTACGATAGACATCTTGTCTAAGTGAGAGGCGACCCTAAGCTGTCTTTAGCAGATTCTTCAGAAACAGCCCTGCGACATGCCCTTCAACACCACAGAGCCCCGTAGAGCACCGTCGAAAACCTGCTGCGGTTCACAGCGCGATCCCAGCCCCTCAACCGTGAACCCCAAATCGCCCAAACTCGAAACCCCAGACCCTACTGCCCAGACCCCTGAACCATCCTAAAAACCACCCAAACGCTATAAACCCTAACAAAAGGTGGCCTTCATGATTAGAGTTATAAAAAGGAGCTCCCAAAATGGTCTTGGTAGTTATTTACAAGGGGCCTCGAGGCTTCCGAGGCCGGCATGCCCAGGGTAAGCCGAGCAGTTGTGATCGAAGCCTCTTCGTGGGGTTCAAACTGCCACTACCGAAATTCGCTTGGAGATTTTGGGGTTTGGGGTTTAGGGTTTTAGGAGGGTTGTACTTTTCTTCGGTAGGGTTTTGGTTTGGGTATTGAGGCTTCGAGCTCACAGCGAGCCAGGTGTAAGGCTCTGGGATAGGATATCGGCAGGCTTCGGGCTCCATGTATGCATCGAATCCTACCAAACCCTGAACATAAACTTCCAAATCCCCCCCCCATCCGGAAGAATGCCGTCGGAACGTTAGAGTTAGAAGTGTTAAAGTTGAAGGCTCTGCGCTTGGACCTCATTACGTCCTGGCTTCTTGGTTTTTGAAGCTCTACATGTCTCCAAGTTTAGAAACAGGTTGGCAGGTTGCGAGTTCCTTTGGTGCTTAAGCTTACAGGAAAGGGAACCAGAGAGGGCTCCTTGCACAACAAGCAGTTACTCGAGAGCAGAAAGCAAGTTTGGGTACTAAGCCTCATGTGCTTGATGGCATAGGCACGACGACGATGAGCAATAGTAACACAAGAGAGAAGACGTTGCGTGACTAAAACGGTAACATATCTTGCTCCGCTTCAGTACATGCACCTGTCGATAACGGATTCTGAAAGTCAGTGCATAGTCTATGGAACACGACTCTCATGGTATGAACCATACAGTGCAAGAATGGGCCTGCAATGGGTACGGTTCCGTATGTATATATGCACATACATACATAACTACATACATACGTGCATACATACATACGTACAGATTTAAAATGTACCTCCATACATATATATATATATATATAGATAGTCTATTAGACAGATGGAGCTAGAGGCAATGCGCCTCCGGCAGGAGGCATGAAGGAGTTGTTGCACATTCCGGCCCAGCTTCCTGAAGAGTGTAAGAATCTGCGGTAGAGAGTGAAACTCCGCTGTCAGAAGCGCATAGGGTGCTAAGTACTTGAGCCGTGGGTGGGGGTCCCGTGTCGAACGCCGACACGATGGAGACCGCATTTGCCACGCTGGGCCGGAGAACAACTGTGATGTCGCCATACCTGAGGTGCAGCACCCATCTCTGTACAAAACGAAACCAAAGCCAGAGTCCTCGCAACCCGAAACCGACAAGCGTCCCAGCTCCCGTCTACAACTTCCTCGTTGCTTCATCCATGTAGCAGCCAGTCCAGACACCAACCCCAAAGCTCAAATCCTGTGCCTGTACCTTGAATCCGACAGAACTGATTGCCATCGTCACTCCGAGTTCAATTTCCAATGCCGCACAGCACCAAACCCAATGCCCCAAAAGCATTAACTCCTGACCTCTTAAAGCACATGGGCCACGGCTCTGCAGCTACAGACGTTCGTAAGTCTGCAGGCACCTATGTACCTATGTATGTATGTATGTATGTATGTAGGGTTGTATGAATGTATGAATGTATGGATGGATGCATGGATGGGCATACAATGGTATACATTCATTCCGCCATCTCGTCACAGCCCTCGGCTCGCACTGACGGTCTCCACTGTGCAAGGCCCGGAAGAGTTTCTTTGAAGTGTCCAGGGCTTTCGTGTCATTTTGGCTAGAAGGCTGGGGTCTGGCATGACAACAACAGCCATGAAGACGAAAACAACCAGAAGTTTCTTGTTGTTCGGATGTTACAGCCATGACAATTTCGCAGCTTTGCGAATGCCAGATTCAGGAGCTGACTGACTTGGGGGTGTTGAGATGGGTCCAAACTTACATGACGGACTAAGGCCGCACGACGACCGACATATGCTAATCTTGAGCACTCCGGCTGCAAGCCAGAAATCTCTGTATGACAAACCCCCGCCCCCGCTTCACGAATCACCAAAAGACCTTCAAAAAATCCGGATGCAGCACGAGACACAAAGGGCTACCAGCGTCCGTTCGCAGAGCATTGAGCGCGAAGTAAGGTGCCCGCTCTCTGGCCTCTGCCAATGTCCTGCAGAGAGTTCAGACAATTAGATTCAGCTGGAGCTCACTGTTCTTACGAAGACAGTTTCAGGCGCGAGAGCCAGTTCAACACAAGATCTGATCAATCTTTAGCAACTTTCCCCGTTTGATCACTATGGCTCAAACCTTCAACTGTCAGGCACTTCCAAACCGAAGTCGCTGCAATGCAAGTCCTGGGCTTCGCATGAACTTCGAATGGCTTGAAGCCAAAGTAGGCCGCCCTCCGCAGAAAGGTTGAGCCAGCGATGTTCCGAAGCCCGATACTCACCGATAAGGGTCAGGGGTGAGGAGATCTTGATGGGATGGAGTGCTGTGAACCAGAGTATTAACTCCAACTTGCGGGGACCCGGAGCCTTGAAACTTCTTCCAGCAGGGCCATGGGTCAATGGGTCTGCGGGTTTCGAGCTCTTCGCGATAAGCCGAAGCAAAAATGAACTCTTGCATCTTCCAGTTTCCCCCGAAGCTGCTGACCCAACTCCGTTTAAACACGTGTCGTGGTGGGCAAAACCTCGGCAAGCTAAGATAGCAAAGTGCCGAGGCGCTCAATCCAGTCCAAGCCGAAGCTATAGTTGGACAGCTCTGCACGATTCCGCACCCAGATCTCCCAGAGGTTCCTGGTCATCTTTCTTCGCTGTAGGGGTTCTGGTGTGCATCACACGAAGATGATTACCAAGGATAATCTAGGCTCCTTGCTTAGAAGTTTCTACATGAAGGAAACTACTCATGGAGCACTAATCGCCCGTGGGTGCTTGACGTAATTTTGGCTAAATCCGAGCCAAGCAGCTCGTAATACGGAACGCGCTCCGCCTCATCCAAAGAGAATGAGAACCACGAAGCGTTGACCTGAAAAGGCTCGACTTCTGAGAAGATCTTAGAGCCCTGCGACCCAGGATTCGGGAGCTGCGGCACTAGATATCTCCAGCACGGCAGGAGAAGGCAGGCCTGTGCGCTGAAGCCTGAGACCACCTCTGCGCTTCGCACCTGGCCGACACGCGCGGATGTTGGATCTTCAGGTTGACAGGCTTGAGATGGGAAATCCGAGATGTCCTTCCAAAGCCCAGGAGTCATTCCACCTCGAGGCTTCTGCTTCTGCACTTTCCGAGCTCGGACCCTGCCTAGCCTGCATTTGCCCAAAATCAATTATCGTCTGAGAGCCGCGAGCTCTGGGCAGCACCAGGGTTCACAGCTTTTGCATCCGCCTGAAACTAAGGGGGTCTCTTCTCCATACTCCAGATCGACTCGCCGCACTTACCCTCGCCTCCGCTCGCAGGCGATCGGCCAGGGCAGGTGCCGGAAGTGCTGCTGCCCCTGCGGGCCCCCCCCCCCCCCCCAGAACCTGAAAGCCGAAGGGGCACAAATCCCCCCATACCCGACAGCACCAAAACATTAAGCCCCAAGACTTGGCACCGCAAGCTCCGATCGCAAGGTTAAGTTTTGGGCGTTCCTTGGTTTCTGGCTGAGGCTTTCGGCGATGTCCTTCGGCAGTTCTGACTTGGGCCCCCGAAGGTTGAGGCGTTGGTTGCTTCAGCTGGAAACTGAGCCTCCCCAAATCCTGACAGACAAATAGCAGCCCACAGAGAACCCCTCCACTCCTTGAGCCGGGAGAAGCTTGAACTGATTTGGGTGTACACTTGTCGACTCACTGTTGAACCGGTGCCTCGTCCCTGCAGCAGCAGCACTGAGCTCAAACCCTAAAAGCCCCCAGAAGCCGGAGATTGATCCCATTCCCCTCCGTGAAAAAATCCCTGCCGGGGCGCAGATGGACAGCACTTGCCCAAGGCTTCCCGGATGTCGATACCTTGACTATGATGCCACTATATGAATACTATACTGGTACTATATTCATACTGTAATAACACTGTCATAATACTCTCTGAAGGGCCGAGGCCCTCCTTCTAATCAGGCTTAGGCTTCACCTGTTTGGGTCAACGACTCACTCGGGTGCACAGGACCGATTGCAAGAGCGAGCAAGAAGAAGAAGAAGGCTCGGATCTGAGAATGAGGTAACCTGACTTTCGTCACACATACGCCCTTACCTGGAACTTCTATGGCTCGATTTCTTGGAAAACTGAAAGTCAAGGATCTCTATCTCTGTGCAAGACTGTCTGCAGGCACTGACAATTCAACGATGCGCAGATCAAGAGATGGATGCTTAAACGACTAGGTGGGCACATGAAGAAACAGCTCGACGGATTGACATTCATGCGCATTTTTCCAATCTTGCAAGACTTGGATGCACTTCTGTTGCATTCTTGCCCTTCGGGGTCGTTTTAGAGTTTAAGTGCTGGCTCCGAAAGATAAGCCTAGACTGGGGATTCTTGGATCGAGGCTGAGACAAGGAACCCTCGATCTACAATCTAATTGCAGGACATAGGGGCTGTCTAGGCGAGCATAAAGCGACTGCTCGGCCGCTGCCGAGGCTTGCCGGGCAGCGGCATGCACCTATCTGGCCACGTTTGCTCATACCGAACTACAACACAGAATGACACTCCCACACACATGGATGATGTCCTTGGGATTGAGCTGGACTGCTCAGCATGCAACTTTCAGGTACTCGTAGCAGGGGGGAAGATTGAAGAGGTGTTCAATTGTCACAAATCTCGCATCGCATAACGGATGTAAGTAGATGCGGAGGTGCAGGTGCCACCTACCCGCCCGTCGGGCTCCGTTCAGTCAGTCCAGTAGAAGAACATGCTTCACAGCTAGGCCTGGCGAACCAGCTTTCGCTGCCAGGAGGTCTGGGCCGGGTCCTGCCGGCTCCAAAACTCTCAAGGCATTTCAGTGCTGTGTTCTTCGGAACTGGAGATAATACCACGACTGGTAGCATTGCTGACTAGCGCACAGCGAGGACTTTTTTTTATGTTGTGGCGTGTGATGTATCTATCGCCCATGACGTCGCGCTTGGCATGTCTGAAATTCTAGGTTCCTCCGTGGCAGAGGCAAAGTCAAGGAACAGCCATGCCGCGGTGCGCCACATCACCGCCAGGGATTTGAGGAGGTAGGGGGGTCCGGTTTCAACCTTAAAAAGATCCCAAAATCTACCTCAGGACTCGATACAACGCTCCACCCAAGGTCGTCAACACAACGGGGCCGGGAATGCGTTGGGCCTTCAGTTTGGAGTAGCGGGTGTGGGGTTGTCTAGGGCTTCAGATGTGGGGTTATGTGGGGCTCCAGGTTTGCGACCTGGGCCTTCGGGTTTGAGGTTGCAAGCTCGGGCTCAGATCTGGATCCAAGTGCCACACTGGCAGTTGGCGGATCTTTCATGAAATAGAGAGCGGAGAGCTACGCCTGATCCAAAGCTGCAGCGCAACCTTAGGCCTTGCTCCAGATCTTCCGGATCCTGCGTTGAATCTTCGAGGGTCCAAACCCAAGCTTCAGCTACAGCCCCAGATTTGACAACGAAACCATAAATAAAACCCACGGAGGAAGTGCCGTGGCCCATACATCTCCAGGAAGGACTCTGCGAGCTTGTCCTATGAAAGGCCGCAGCTTCACTGTTCACAGCGGCTTGGGGTTTCGGACTTCTGAAATTGTGCTCCGGGGTTCCGCAAACAGACTTGGCCCTGCTGCCGCTGCTCTCCTCCTCTCGTCAGCAGCAGCAGCACACGCACATGACATGTTCGTCGTCCTCTGCCTCCTTCCATCGTCTTTAGGACGAGCGACGAGGACGAGAACAAAGACAGGGAAACCTCCGGAGCCTCTTTCAACAAATCGAGGAATCCGGAACTCTCCCAGAACGACTGACCCGCACATACACCCTTTCAGCCCTGAGGATCGCTTTGAGGCGTCCTCCAAGAGTCTGGTGATGGCTCGTCTCAGGGGCCGGGCCCCATAGACTGGGTTGAAGCCCTCATCCACTACCTCGACATTCGCAGGAGCTGGCAGGTTCGCCCAAGGATAGGCTTTCAGGATTGGGCTGCAGGCAGTTCCTGGTGGCCTAGTAAGATCTTGCCAGCTCGTCACCTGCAACCTCAACATCACGGGACTCTCAAGCCGTGAACTGAAAACAAAGACATCTCGCACAAAGTCCCAAACCCAAATCCCACGGACGACGACCTGAGGCCTGAAGTCCTGCCCAAATCTCGAGGCCAGGACTCTCAACCGACAACTGTGTTTTCACCGATAGTTTTTTTATGTTCTTATCGCGTCCTGGCTCAAGATGAACCAGGTTTCGATTTCACTGGGGGCATGGCCTTCTTCTTGAATCGATCTGTCATGGAGAGCTTGATGCCTTTCTCCACGCACAGCTTGAAGACTTTCCTGCCGAAAGCTTGCGGCACTGACGGCGAGTTTCCAAACCAACGACTTGAATCCCCGAGAAGTCCAACTCAGCAAGTCCGAAGTCAACAGCGAATGCCCTAATGCGAACCCGCACCTTGACCTAATGACCAAGCCCAAGCAAGGCAACGCCCCAACGTTGGCACCAAAAAGTCCGCATCCCAGGCCACAGCCCCGTCCTGAATTCCAGCTCCGCGATCTGAGCAACCTGGTCGTGTCTTCAGGAGTTTGGCTTAGTCAGGTAAGGGCTCTTCGAGTTTCAGTTTTCGGTTTCGGGCTTGCGGCTGAAGGCTTTACAGATTCTTGTGTCAGGCTTGGGGCTGAAGATACCACTTCAGATAAATGCGGGTGGAGCAGGCACAACTTCATTGTTTAGGGCAGCCTTGGAAGACCTGGTGATCTCCTGTTTCGGCGTCCCCGCCATTTTTGTATATTTTATATAGTCTATTTAAAGTCTATTATATAGTCTACTATATAGTATATTAATAGTACATGATAGTATATTATAGTATATTACAGTCTATTCACACGCTCAATATGCCCAGCAAGACCAGCCCTCAAACCCAGGGTCACCTCCTGCTTGTTCAGGGACTTGAAGACGATGATCTGGCCGAGCACTCCAGATTCTAAGGCTTTGGATTTACTATATAATATACTACATACTCTACTATATAATATACTATATAATATACTACATAATTTACTGTAATGTACTATATAATATACTAGATAATATACTATATAGTCGACTATATAATAGACTATACAAGTTTGGGGTTGAGGAGCTGGCCGTTGAGCTTATACGCGTTAGGGTTCAGAGGACATGAGTGATGTGATCAATGACTTTGGTTCTCGGACTTGGGGGTTTGAGGATCTGGGATGTGGCAGTTTCGGCCTTCGGACTTGGCAGGATTCAAAATCGTTTGGCCATTGCTTGGCCGTTTGCGTGATGAACTTGCGACCTACTTTGGACAGGCGGAGGCATTCTAATGCTTGAAGCTTTGCCGCCAGCAGACCCGGAGACATCTGCAAGCAAGAAGGACCCGATAACACAAAAGGCAAGCCGGGCCGCCCAGATCCCCGAAATCAAGAAACCTTGAGGACGCTGAGTCGATCATTCTCTCCGTGAACTCTCAAAGGGAAAAAGAAGCTAGCCGACCTCGTCCAGTCGGTTCAAGAACTCCTTGGATCTTCCGCTGGTCAGCTCTGCTTCAGGGTTTGAGGCCTGGGGACTATGACTATGCATCAAGATGTGCGATTTCGGTTTTCTGGTTGACGGCATTCAGAGACCTAGGATTTCTCCTTGGGATGTGCGACATGCACAGTCCTAACGGGGACTGGATCCATACCCCACGCACACTCTAAAGCTTGAGCTGCTTGAGCCCTGGAACTTACAAAGTCATTTTCAGGACTGCCTTATCCCTACAAACTCCGGTTAACCACCACCCAGCAGCATCTTCAGCTATTCAGCTCATTCATGAAGCCTCGACAAAAACCTCAAACAAGCTAATTATGACCCAAAGAGGCTGGTCGGAAGAAGTTCTTGAGCTCGTCATGCACGACGGTCTTCAACCTCTGGACATGCCAAGTTCTGTAAATGCTGCAAGGCTCAATGTTTAGGTTTCGGGTGGTTTTGACTTTCAGCTTTTGGGTTTCCATTTTACGATTTTGAACGCTTAGATGCGTTTAGGACTGTGGTCCCAGGTTGAAAGCTTCTGTTAGCAGCGCACTGGACGAGCGCTGCAACTGTTGGCCCCAGGGTTAGGAGTCCGGAGGACCCTTTGAGATCGAGGTGTAAGCTTGGGGACTTGGGTTTCGGAATTGAGGGGATGGAAAAACTAGTTGCTGGTGGCTCATGCTCCACGACCGATGTTGCAGTGGGTACAAACGCAGGCTACAAGGTGATACCAGATGTGCGATCTGTTGCCCCGGACTTCGGGTACTGACAGAAGCTAGTCTTACGTGAGCTGCAGAGCGACCCTCGCATGCCCTTGTCTGGTGGCATTGCACGGGTGCCTCTGATAGTTGGAGGTGTCGACGTCGTCCTCAAGCCCAGCGAACCTGAAAGCCAAGAGGGGCTCGGCTCAGATTGAAAATGTAATCGTAAGGATCCATCTTAGGAGGTGGGGTAGCACACAAGCTCTCAACAGCAGCCGAAAATCACACACACACACACAAACACACACATGCTACTGAACTTTCCTGCTCTCTCAGCTACGAGTGACAAAGACAGCTGCCAACCTGTCGATTTCTTGGCCCTAATGCACACCAACAGATATGAATAACCACAAGCCGGAACCTCAGGCATCGAACCGTGCAAGTTGGACTTCTAGTTCTCAACTTCTAAACAAGCTATCCCTGCCTAAGGTGCAATTCCTCTCGGCTTTTCAATTGTAGAAATCTCCCATGGTACTGGAAAATCAATCTTTGCTCTCGTAACTCGTAATTAAGCAGCCCCGGATATGAAAAGTAGAGAACCGCTCATCTTCGTGTGAGAACCAGCCACGGAGTCTGAGGTCAACACCCAAGGCCGCCTCCGCCCAAGAGACCCTTCTCGATCGCCTGGCGCAATACATATAGTCCCAGAGCCGCAAGTCAAGCAAGCAAGGATGGATGCCCATGTTGTTGCCGGTAGATTCGAGGAACGAGTCATGGATAATGTCTTCGGACGCAACGGAAGTGCTACTCGATCGACGCTTGGAACAAAACGGGTGTCGGTGTAATGCTACCATGAAACCTAACCGGCTACCAAACCCCAGCCGCAGCCCCAACCCCACAAGACCTGATAATCCAATAACCGACAGCCCAAAGCCCAACACTCCTCCAGACGGGCCTTGGCGCCGACGTTCGAGGTCATGATGATCAAGGTCTCAGTTAGGCTGAGCTGGTGATTTCCAATTTTCATCCCTCGTCACATGTTGCAACGCAACAATACTCGTGTCGTGCTCCCTGTCCATCTCCAGTCTGCAGGGACCACATGGCTACGTGGTAGGTGCTGCCGAAGTCACGTTCTTAAACGACACCGTCCGCCCTTTGGAGTCAGTGAGACGGCCGTCCTGCAGCTGATGGCTACTCTTCCATCGTCGATCTAGCACTGCGATGTGCAGCCTGTATCCAATCTCACTGCCATCGATGCAGAAGAAAGAAAAAAATGGCTGATCCGCATCGAACTCAATGCCATACTAACTTCCGACCCTGGCTCTGGATTCCAGAACTTACCCAAGATGCCCCACAACAATCCTGATTCAGCGGGCAACTATCCCCACCTCCCCCCAAGATAGTACAAAAGCCCCAAAAAGACTCCGAGCCTGCAAACCGAAAGGCCGAAACCGCCACCACTTCTTCGAGCTTGCCTCGAGGATCTGCAGGCAGAGGTTGAAGACGTCGGGATGCGCCTTCTCCACCTTGCCAGCTGGGCGGGGGGATGGCTTTGACATTTCTGGTTTCGGGTTCATCCGCGCCAGATTCGAATTTGGTGGCAAATTCTCGCGGCACCGAGGAATTGCTCCAAATTCTGCAAGTACTAAGAACCGAAAACCCTAACACCCAATGCCCTGAAAAGAAACCCAATACTGCAACTCACCCTGAAGATTCTGCAGCTGAGCACCGCCCTCCCACCTCGTCGAAGAGGACTAAACTGTACGGCCTTCTTCGCACGCCGTCGGTCAGCTGACTTTCCTCCCCGGGGCTGAAGTGTGAGGACGCAAGGCTCACAGGCGAAAAGCCCGACTGATGGGTTATGTGATCTTATCCTTGAGTCTGCAGGATGTGGGCTTTGCATATGACCCAGGGAGGTTCATCCTCTCGGGAAACCCCCAAATCCAAAACACCTAAACCCGAAGCCTGAGTCCTCAAGCGGAGTTTCTGGAGGTTGGGGATCCTTCAACGAATTCAAAAGAATAGGATCCTTGCTTGGAGGACCCCTAAATCAGGAACCCCGAACTGTGTCTAGAGATCCCACTTAAAGGCCGAAGTTCCTGGAACAACCATGAGCCCTCGAAGGCCGTGAAAAGCTCTGATTTCTTTGGCGCTGAGCATGGATTTCGACTCCAGAAACTCAACAGGATTGGAAGGACCAAAACACGAGCGCAGTCCATAAGTTACAATGTAGCAACTGATGCGGTAGCCTCATGAATGTCAGCATCGTGCGCCACAGTTGGCTGTAGCGGTGGCATTGCATGCTGAATCTGACGATCTGCCGGTCTGCATGGCTGAGTAAGGAATCTGCACGAAACCCCAGCCCCACGCTCTGAAGCCCCTGGCTGTAGGCCTGTGCTGTGGCGGAACCCCTGCAACCAACACACCTTCGCCCAGAATTGTCGTTCTACGAACCCCTGGTGTCCCCTCCCGGCCTCGTCGTAGCCGACGTACCCGGGCGGGCTGCCAATAAGTTTGGAGACCGTGTGCCTTCCCAGGCAGCCAGGCATTCGTGAGAGTCTTGGCTTTGCAAAACCAGAACCGGCAGCTTCAGCCGCTAATACCAGCAACGACGAGGATGATACGACTCTAAGCTGGCACCAACTACTTACTAACCACAATCGTGAAAATGAGCCATCGTGAAAAATCGCTGTCTACATTGGCCGTGACGTAAGCAATGCAAAACTACTAAGTACTAATGATGTGCATAAAGATGAAGTCGAGAATGGTACTTGTGATTCGCTTGACTTCCAGCTTCCACTTGACACCCCTCGGCCTGCCCGAGCCGAAAGCCTAAAACAAAAAGACCCCCAAAGCTTCAACGACAAAGCCTGCAACGCAAACGCATGCAAGCACCAAGCTCTAAAGTCTTAACCCTCAAGCTTCAAAGCCCAATAGAGTCCTACAGTCCTACAGCTGCTCTATGCTTTTTCTGGGCCGATCAAAGTACTGACCTGGCGAAGCAGAGCCTGAAGTCACCTCTCCTGTGGAAGTAATGACACTGGCCGGTCCCCACGATATCTGGTCTAAGTACTGAGTATAGGGGGTACGTGGCAATCTGGTCAGAAAGACTACCAAGGTTTCTTCTAGCAATCTCACAGACCCATGATCGAGATATTCCAAACCCCACAAGTGGAGCTTGTGAACTCCCTGACCCTCCCAGGCCTCTCCATGAATTCCTGGGATCGGGACTCACAAGTGAGGGCTTTCGGACTTCGGCGCGGGATGCACGCCGGGTTTGCTGTTGGGGAGAACCAGGAGAACCAGGTGCCGTCAGAGGTTATGCTTCAGCTTTTTGGGGGTCTCGCGGCTTCAGAGAGCGATTCAAGGATGCTGAAACCCAGAGATGACCGTTGGATCTCCTGTTGCCTTCGGGGCTCGGAGGGCTTCCGGCCTCTCGGACGAAAGAAACCTCGACACGCCCCGGTCAATTAACAAACGGGTCTGTGCTTTGGTGCACTTCTTCGAACCTGGAATGCGGGTGGTAGGGTGGTAGGGTGTCGGTGGCGGCGGCAGTGGCAGAATGTCGAGGTGGTGTCTTTTTTACCGCTGTCCTCCTCTTGGTGGTCTATTTCCCTGCACCTGAAGCCCCAGAAGTCCGTGCATAGCACCATTCAGCCACGGCTCGCTCATGTCCAGGCGGATCATGGCCTCCTCCTTGCCGAAGTATGCCGCGGACAACGCCTTGCAAGTGCGGTTGCTTTGCATACGAGCCTTGCCGTTCCGCCACGCTTCTGCATACCAGTATGAAGTAAGATGCGGCAGGTGCGAGCAGGTGTTGCGTGGTCCAGCATAGGGTGTCAGAGGATTTCGAGTTTCAGAGTCTCAGGATTTCAAGGTTAAGCACTTCAGCAGCTGTGCCAGATTGTCAACAGCAACCCTTCGAACGGTCTTGAAAGCTGGCGCTGCTTGCGCGGCTTGCTTCAGCTCCAGAAGATAAAGATTAAACCTGTGTGCGCCAATCCCTTACCCCAAGCTTCCTAAGCTCGAAAGACTGGCTTCCCTTCCTTCCTTCTGAAGCCCTACAAGCTCTCACCCCTCTCCTTGCACAGCTCCGTCTTGCCCACGCCGGTAGGGCCGCAGAAGATGAACGAGGCCTTGTTTGGGCATGTAGGGTCCAGGGTTTACGGATGTGACACGGTGCTGGGTTGAGGAGTCTCCGTGCATGTCAGATTCGAGTTTTCCGGGGTAGCCCAGTATTCTGGTGGTAGTTTCATCATGAACAATGTTTTCTCCCTGTAGATGGAAACCAAAGGTGGATGTATCGGGGTGAGGAGGGATTTAGCGAACTGGAACAGCGTGGGGAGGACTTTCGAAGCATGACCTTTCTTGGGATTCTCCTTACTCCTTTCAACTTTCCAAGCCCTGTCGACCTGTGACCCGGAACCGGTAGCCCCAAATCCTGTCCCCTGAACGCTGCACCCGAAATCCTGATGGCCGAGTCGCGATAGGGCGGTTCGGGTTCTTCAGGCCAGAACGGGCTCGGCGGACGGCCTGCATTCCAATCTCAATCAGGAATTTTTGGGTTCGGTGCCGTTCTGACCGTGACTCGCACCAGCATGCCCATTGCCCATCCCTGTTGCCACTATGCGTTGTCTCGTCGTTATTCCGACTAAACTAGCACTATTCGAAGTTCCCGTGGCAATACGAATACGCCTCCTCTATGATCAGCAGATGGTAGGGATAGTAGTGGGAGCAGGAGTAAGAGTATGAGTAGAAGTCAGAGTGGGAGTAGAGGAGAGTAGTAGTAGTAGTAGTAGTAGTAGTAGTAGTAGTAGTAGTAGTAGTAGTAGTAGTAGTAGTAGTAGTAGTAGTAGTAGTAGTAGTAGTAGTAGTAGTAGTAGTAGTAGTAGTAGTAGTAGTAAGTAGTAGTAGTAAGTAGTAGTAGTAGTAGTAGTAGTAGTAGTAGTAGTAGTAGTAGTAGTAGTAGTAGTAGTAGTAGTAGTAGTAGTAGTAGTAGTAGTAGTAGTAGTAGTAGTAAGTAGTAGTAGTAGTAGTAGTAGTAGTAGTAGTAGTAGTAGTAGTAGTAGTAGTAGTAGTCGTAGCAGCAGCAGCAGTAGTAGTTGTAGCAGTAGTAGCAGTAGTAGAAGAAGGAGGAGTAGTAGTAGTAGTAGTAGTAGTAGCAGTGGTAGTCGTCGCAGGAGTAGTAGTAGCAGTAGTAGCAGCAGCAGCAGTAGTAGTACTAGTACACTGTAGACTCGTAGTAGCGGCAACGGTTGTGATAGTGGTCGTGGTCGTTGTCGTGGTCGGGCGCCGTGGTGGTGATGATGATGATGATGGTGGTGGTGGTGGTGGTCGAAACAGTAACAGTACTACCAGGGGCAGCAGATCCAGGACGAGGAGCAGAATAAATTACAACTTACAACGACAACAAGAAAGTCATAGTTTAAGTACCAGTGGTACGAGTCTTGACGATAGTAAGCAGAGGTCGAAATCCTACCCGCTGCTGTCAATAGTACAGGCGCGAAAGACGTGTGTCTCGATTCTCTGGCCTTGGAGACAGCAGTCACGGCCTCTTCCTGCCCGATCACTCTATCGTGGAGTGTCTCCTGCAGGAGCCACGCAATTTTTGGACTTAAAGTTTCTACGTTCATCACGCACTTCATCGTCGTTATTGTGTGTAGCATCCTTTTTGGCATCGCTGTTGATGTAACGCGGGTTCACAAGGCGAACGGCTCGGACAACCCTCTTCTGGTTCACTTCCAATCATGTTCGCCCAGCTCATAAGTTTCAGTAACCTGAGCACCGTCCAACCCTCCATTCAAACCCCCATCGTGTGAGGCCTAAGACCCAAAATCTCAAAGCCCGTTTCGGTGCAGGTTATGCACAGCAGAGTGGTGAATCTTAATAGTGACTAGTGCGGTTCTCGTCTGCTTCAAAGGTTGGCACGACCACAAGCTCCAAGTCGGGCTCAGGGCTCACGGCAGACGGAAAGGAAGCTGAAAGTGTATGGCATTTTCAGAAGGCAGTGGTGTGCGATCAGCATGAGCAGTCACTAGCGCCAGTAGTACGGTGCTATCTTTGAAAGGGCTGAGGATTCAGGGTGTGCTTCTCCCCAGGCCCGCCTCAAGGGCTACTAGCCTGGCACTCTCGTCCGTGCTCACCTGCGGCAAAGCACAACAGCACAGAGGGAGTCTTTGGGTTGTTTTTCAGGGTAATGGAACTCGACACCGAAAAGAGCAGTTTTGTGCCTCGGGAATTGGAGATCAGTCGGTGAATTTCAGCCCTTAAACCCTTTTGCTAAAGCTGGCTCTGTCAGGACTTCATCGGTTTAGTTTTGAGAGCTGAAGGCTCGGAACCCGATTAAAGCGGCGGCAATGCCACAGATGTCGACGTGATGATGTGGCAGTTAACAGCACGTCCTCCGATCAAGAATCAAACTGCAACAGCACCGGCAAATCTCGCCTTAGCACGATTCTTGCATTCCTTTCGACCCACTTTGCCTCTCGTTTCGTCCTCAACAGATCACAAGGACTCCCATCATCCTAGCTCTGAGGTCTCGAAATACCGAAGCCCTCAGAATGCAGAACCTGCACCTTGACGTCAAACCCGCATGCTGGTGCCTTGTCGACAGGCACGCCTGTCCACT
Source organism: Symbiodinium sp. CCMP2592 (assembly GCA_905221615.1). Lineage (NCBI taxonomy): Eukaryota > Dinophyceae > Suessiales > Symbiodiniaceae > Symbiodinium > Symbiodinium sp. CCMP2592. The sequence goes on along the minus strand of CAJNDT010002935.1, from coordinate 507,655 downwards.
TGGAGACCACCTGTCTTCGGAGAGACGAGGGAGTTGGACAAGATTGAGCACAGGGCTTTCGGAGCCAGGGTTGTTGCTTGTGGCAGGTTTCTGAATCTGCGTGGACCCACGGTGCCAGATAAAGGACAAGAAATCCGGCAATGTGGGTGCAGGCTGGTAAGCATGCGTCGAACAAATCGCCTTTGCGAAAAAGAAGGTTGAGGGATGCCAGTACACCAGCCCTCACATGAAGACAGTCCCTATTTCTGACAGAGGAAGGCACCACGTTCCTGTGCAGCACTACAAGTGGCCGGAGAAAGATGCAGCTCTAACCTCAACTGACACACTTGCAAGAAACCGAAGCCGTCACCCGTACAAGTCTAGGGCGGCGTCTAGACCCGAAAGCTTGGGGGTGTGCCTGGGCCACATCGGCCTCGGAAACCAGCGGGATCTCCTCCTGGCCGTCGAAGATGGAAGGGTTCAGCTTTGGGGATGTCTGGCTTCCCAAACGACGAACCAACAACGGAGACGAGATCAGCTCCTAAACAATGGAGACAAGTGCTATTGTTAGTGCTATTGTTAGTACAAGCTCTACTCCTACTCCCACTCCTGCTCCCACTCTCCCGCTACTACTACCACCACCTCGACTACCACTCCGACTATGACGACGATGAATACGACTACCACTACTGCTACCACCACCACCACCACCACCACCACCACGACTATGATGATTGGACGAGGGCGACTACGAGGATGAGGACGACGGCAGCAAAGGTAACAGCTAAAGTAACGCTGCCTGTAACAGTCAGCAATCTCCATGGTTGTCATCAACCATCACCATCCCCAACATAACCAGTGAGAACAGTATCAGCAACAATAATGTTCACATTAATGGCAATAAAGGCAAATGGATTTTGCGATTCCTCGACCTTCTCACCAACATTCTTATCTTCGTCCCCTTGGCTGGCCTGAAAATCTTCGTCGTCCTCTTCCTCCTCCTCTACGGAAGCTGCAGCCTCCTTCGAGGCGGGGTTGGGGATGTTTGGCAGCGCTAAGGTTTCCAGGTTGTTGGGCAGCTGGCAAATTTGACCGTAGGAAGTAGGTAAGTAGTAGGGAGCAGGGAATAGGGAGTAGGTAGCGGTTGGCAGCTGGTAGGTAGTAGTTAACAATTAGCAGCTAGTTGGCAGCTGGCAGTTGGCAGTCAGTAGTCAGTAGTTAGTAATTAGTCGTTAGTAGTTAGCCGTTAGCAGTTAGTAGTTCATAGTCGTAGCAGTAGTAGCACTAGTAGCAGTAGTAGCAGTAGTAGCAGTAGTAGTAGTAGTAGTAGTAGTAGTAGTAGTAGTAGTAGCAGTAGTAGTAGTAGTAGTAGTGGTAGTGGTAGTGGTAGTGGTAGTGGTAGTGGTAGCAGCAGCAGCAGTAGTAGTCGTCGTCGTGGTGATAGTAGCAGTAGCAGTGGTAGTAGTAGCAGCAGCAGCAGGAGTAGTAGTAGTAGTAGTAGTAGTAGTAGTAGTAGTAGTAGCAGCAGCAGTAGAGTAGTAGTAGTCATAGTAGTGTAGTAGTAGTCGTAGTAGTAGTCGTAGTCGTAGTAGTAGTCGTAGTCGTAGTCGTAGTCGTAGTCGTAGTCGTAGTAGTCGGTAGTGGTAGTGGTAGTGGTAGTGGTAGTGGTAGTGGTAGTGGTAGTGTGTAGTGGTAGTGGTAGTGGTAGTGGTAGTGGTAGTGTAGTGGTAGTGGTAGTGGTAGTGGTAGTGGCAGTGCAGTGGTAGTAGTGGTAGCAGCAGCAGCAGCAGTAGTAGTCGTCGTCGTGGTGATAGTAGCAGTAGTAGTAGCAGTAGTAGTAGTAGTAGTAGTAGTAGTAGTAGTAGTAGTAGTAGTGGTAGTAGTAGTAGTAGTAGTAGTAGTAGTAGTAGTACTGGTAGTAGTAGTAATAGTAGTAGTAGTAGTAGTAGTAGTAGTCGTAGTCGTAGTCGCAGTCGTAGTAGTAGTCGTAGTCGTAGTCGTAGTCGTAGTCGCAGTCGCAGTCGCAGTCGCAGTCGTAGTCGTAGTCGTAGTCGTAGTCGTAGTCGTAGTGGTAGTGGTAGTGGTAGTGGTAGTGGTAGACTGAGTAGACTGGGAGGAACCTGAGCGATGAAAGCTTGCAAATAACCAGTTTCACGAGTGCACGGGACCAAAGGCGCCCGCAAAGCGCAGAGCACGCTCGCGCAGCGTTCAATTGAATAGTAGTAGTAGTGGTAGTAGAAGTAGTAGTAGTAGTAGTAGTAGTAGTAGTAGTAGTAGTAGTAGTAGTAGTAGTAGTAGGTGTAGGTGTAGTGTAGTGTAGTGGTAGCGGTAGTGGCTTTGGCAGTGGCAGTGGCAGTAGCAGTGGCAGTAGCAGTAGCAGTGGCAGGCGCAGTGGCAGGCTCAAAGGCAGTGGCAGTGGTAGTTTTAGTTCTTCATGACACCCGTTATTGGCACACTATTGCCGGTGTCTTGGCAGTCGGGATTTCGGGATTGGAATTCGTCAGTGCCTTCGGGACTTTGTGGTGTCGGCACATGCATCACGCAAAAAGGCCGGTCCTGTGGCTTTGCAGCGGTTTGTGCCTGAGGCGTCGCACTGAAAAACCCGATGCACCACTAAGCCTGAACATCCCGACAGTCGCAAGAATCTTGCGCCTGAAGACTCAGACCCACCTCCCCCCCCCCCGCTTGTCTCAAACCATCAGTCCTAAAGAAGAGACGCTCTCCGCACAACTCCATCATGGCTTCAAATGCGCTAAGGGTGCAAGGGCACAAGCTCCGGTCCAAGATTGCGTGGACAAGGGAAAGATTCCTTCGTCGAGACTCACAATGCGCCCTGAAACCCCATTAAGCAAGCGGAAAATGCAGGAAAAACTGCCAGACCCTGAAGCCGTAACAGTCTAATCCCCGAAGCCCGTCTAACAGCAACCCCATGCAAATCAGCACCCACAACGCTGAATCAAAAACCCCAAACACGATCCAGGAGGCCTCAGCAACTGCACTGGCAGAGGCGGGCTCCTGTAGCCGTTTGCTTTGCCTATAGCATGTACAGGCACATCACCACAGCGTAAGATTCAGAGCCTCACCAAAAATCAGTCAAAAAAACGTGATGCCAACGGAGGGTTCAAAGAATGAAAGACACCATACGATGCAGACCAGGAAGTCACGACTGCCTGGCCGGTGGTTCGCTATGTTGAAGCATCTGTGTTTTCCAAACCACAAGGAGAACAGTCATCGCTGCGCTGGTGTTTCGCTGTGCTTGGGAAAAACAGCATCTACGCCGCTGTTCGGAAGCCTTCTGCGCACATTTGAACTCCACTTCTGTGCGAAAACACCAGGTCGGAGGTCCCAGAGCTCCGGGAGCCTTCGAGAAGCAGTCCGCGAACAGGAGTCCCCGAACAGGAGACCACCAAGAGACGTCAAGAGACTCCCAGGACACAACCAGGAGACCACCAAGAAGACACTAGGAGACGACAACGACCAGGAGACCACCAAGAGACCACCGAGGGGGCGCGGGGGGTGGATCCTCCACAGAAAGAAGGACACCAGAAAAAAGTATGCGCCGCACCTCAGCAAAAACGTGCGCTGGACGCATCCTGAAACGCGGGCACCAAATAAGTGTGAACAATGGCAAATAAAAGGACACGAGGAGTAACCAAAATCTTGCGCATGGCCGTGGAAGGATGGTAATCAATCCTCTTTACAGTCTTTGCCTGGGAAGCACCAGGAGTCCTATGCACACAACACGGCTCGCAAACACCCGCGACGCCTCTTTTGGGGCCTCCTCTGCCTCCTTGACCTGAGCTCATGGCAATGCGCCGGTGAAAAGAGCACGCACCTGAAACCCTGTTATGAGAGTTTCTGTAACCAAGGTGACCCCACTATCAAGACACTTTGCAATCCCTGCAACTGGACACCAAACTTTCGGAAAACTCCAAGTTCAGCCCGAACGACTTTAAGCGGCAGCGGCAGGCAGTATCAAACTGCGAGACCCATTCAAAAGGGTCGGCCTGTTGTGCAGGAATGGAAGAAAATTCATCGAACCTGACGAAAGCCCCCGGACCCTTCCCCACTAAGATCAACTGGTAGGTCGCCGGCCAAGCGCTTGATCCTTTTCTTCAGTTTGATCTGGCACGGCAAGGAACATCTCACTGCAAGCTCTCCCTTAAGTCCAATCCGATCGCATCAGCTGCACACCAGAAACAACATACCTGTACGCTGATTTGACTGATCTGGGCCAACTGCACACCACTCTGCGGCAACTGGTGCGTTTTGGCTGCACACCTTGAGCCCTTGCTGCAACCAGCAGGAGCATGACCAGTTGAGTACCACAACACGTTTCAACTGACGGAGACGCACATGCTGTAAACAATGAGAATCCCCAGCAGGCCTCTTCTGCCCGGCACTTGGCCGCCTCCTCATAGTTCTGTGCGCGGACGGCCTTGTGTGCTGGTCCAGTCTCACTTGGCGCAGAGACTGAGAATCAACAGCTACTGGGCGTGACACACTTTTGATCTCTTTTGCGAGTCGGGCATAGCTTTGGCATGTTGAGCGGCTTGTTCATGACTTTGCCAACATTGATGCAGCAGCATGCTGCGTGGAGTAGCATGTGGCAGATCCAATGCTCCTAAGCAAGCCTCGAATTGTATGCAACGTGAGTCCTAGCAGGGCCAAACATGTTAAAGATATTTTGACTGTGAACGGTATCACGGCAAACATGCCCTTGCGCACCTCCTCCTTCTTGGCCTCCATCTCGCGAAGCTCTTTTCTGGCCTTGCTTACACATTGCACCGTTCGGGTGGATTGATTGGAAAGCTCTGAGGACTGTTGATGGCAGTAGCCTGCGGGCACAATCCGTGAAGGATACTCGTTACCAGTTCTCAGTAGTTCAACACCGCGGTGGATCTAGTCTCCCTGATCCCCTCAGCCAGTGAGGAATCCCCAGCCTCCAACGCAGCCTCTGGGAGGTCCGGGTTCCTTGGCAGTCGGTTTGCTTGGCGTATCTTGGCGTTATTCTGGGGCTTTTGGGATTTCGGATTCGGATTTGGCCTGTGGAGTAGGGTTTCGAGCTTGCAGATTCCAGGACCATAAACTATAAACCCCATGAGACACTTGAGGCTGTCGGATTCAGGATTTACTTAACTTTTCTGTGTAGACCGTAGCCAAGATCCGCAAAAGCAATAGCATAGCGGACGGAAGTGATGTTCTGGTTTGGTTGCGGATTCTGCTTCAAGAAGCTATCCAGCCATCATAGCCTTTCCAAAACCAACGAGGATCGGCGAAGCATGGGCCTTAGACCCTGGGTCCAAAGCAGCTGATTTCAGCAAAGGATCTGCCGCAGCTGCACGCGGGCACCCGCCTCATCCATGACGTCGATGGCCTTGGTGAATTCTAGCAGAGTTGGGTCTGTTGGCTTGCATCTGTATATACGATCGAAGTTCCGAGGTCGCTGAAAAAACCCTCCCATGTCCCCCGCCCTCCCCCGCACTGGCGGCATGGCTGCAAAACCATCGATGGTCAGTCGCTGCCGCACCCAAACCCCAAACCACACGACACTACTGGGGAGGAGGTGCACCGATCATGTTGATAATACCAAAAACCCATGCAGACCCACAAGACCCAAACACCCAACCACACCACGGGCAGAAAGTCCACCAACCATTGGGGGGCGAGAGAGGCGTGCCCGCCGAAACGGGATCATATACACATTGACAAGAAGGATGTGCCACTCTTGATCATCTTTGAGGGAGGTAAAAGTAAGAAGACACTAAGCCACACAAGCAGAAACCAGCTGAAGCGTCGACGACGTAACCAGCATCAACAACATCAAGGACAAACAGGGCGAAGGCGATTACCTTGCGACAGCAAGCCGGACATCTACGAGAACGGCATTAGCCATGATGTCGGCGACTTTCGATAGGACAACAATTGCGACTGCGCTTCCAACCAGAGGAACAGAAACGCGTCTGTTACGCTACTTTGGTTGAGCTACTGCTACAGCTGCTGCTACTGTAACTGCTGCTGCTACTGCTGCTTCTGCTTCTGCTACGCTACCATGACAGAGGCACGAAGCACCACAACTAGCACTAATACATCCCTGTTGGATATAGGGTAGTCATTGTGTCCGAAACGCTATAGCAGTGTAGCAGCGGTAAAACTGCATCGAGCCGTCGTCATGGTCATGATCACCACCCTCACGTTCGGTATCGTCATCTTCCACATCATCACGGTCATCATGAACGGAAATCGTAACAGGCATCATCTTCGTCGTCTTCATCGTCCTTGTCATCGCGGCACACGAACGAGATGCTGCGAGACCCCCTGCTCTCCAGAATGCTTTCACACAGAGAGACCAACAGAATAGGAACGCCTCGACAGGCTCAGTCTGTGGCCTTGTCTGGCAGGTACCGGTCCTGCAAGGGTGCATGTTGCTGTTGCTGTTGCTGTTATTCTTGCTGTTGCAGTTGGTGGGGGAGGAGGAGGGGAGGGGGAGGGGAGGGGGAGGAGGAGGAGGAGGAGGAGGGGGAGGAGGAGGGGGAGGGAGGAGGGGGAGAGGGGGAGGGGGACGGAGGGGGAGGGGCAGGGGGAGGGAAGGGGGAGGAGGGGGAGGGGAGGGGGGGGGAGGGGGAGGAGGCGGGAGCAAACGGTGAAACGGCAGCGCCAACCACCCACATGTTCTTAAGGACAGTTCAAGATGAGCAGTAGTTTGACCCAACCTCCAAACAAGGTCTGTGACCCTGGAGCCTGGCGCCGGAAGACTTTCGATTGCTCATGTATGTCGTTTCGCTGTTCCGATTATCGGGCTCGGAGTCAGGACAACTGTCCCAAACAATTAAGAAACCTCCCATACATCAACAACAGCACTGTTATGAGTGCTTTCTTGGTATGGTGCTGACAGTGACCATCGCCACAAGCCAGTAACATCACCAGTTGGACGAAGTCGACGATGACGACAACGACAGCGGCAGACAGCGGCAGCAGCAAGCAGCGGTGACGACGGCAACGACGTTGTTCTGATCATCACTATTGCTACTGCAATCCGAAGCATCGAACACCTCTCACCCAGAGCCAAGGACGGCTTCACATCCCTGGACACGTAGAACCCAGAATCTCCCGCCTGGAAAGGGCAGGTATGTGTGTCATCACCCGTCATCATCCTAAAACAACTGCATAACGGCAGTAGTCCCAAGCCCTCGTAGTAGCCGTTTCCTGGATGTACTGCGAGGCCAGCTTCACACAGGACTCCAACGCTTCCTCCGAGTACCTGCATGCTTGAAACTACAAACTGCAGAACTGAATTCGTAACTCCCTATCATGAAGCTTTGAGTGCATGGATGGGATAAGGTTTGAGGGTCGGGATTGGTAGAATCCAGAAGTGTGGGATCTAGGGGCTTATAAAGCGCTCGGAATCCTGAGTTCGTTGCTGCATGGTCTCTGGTGAAAAGATACAACAACAGTCGGCACAGACAACGAGAGTGTTTGGCCGTTGGGTTGCGCAGTACATCAGGAAACAATCGCGCACAGACAAACACACACACACACACACACACACCAGAAATCACCGGAAACCTCGAAACACCTACTTAGCTTAGGCCAAGGCATCATACCATGTGAAGTTCCCAGTCCCAAGACTTCCAGCATCGCCCCACGAACTGCAGCAGCCGATGTGAGTTCTAATCCCTGTGCGCGCCAGGCAGACGAGATTCCAGCTGAAGCGCTACTCCTTAATCCGAAAGTCTTGCAGGTATGACGCCATATCGTTTCTCCCATAACACCCAGGCCTCAGTCGGTGGTGGGCCTCGTACTTCCGCGCCAAACCCTTGAGGATGGTCACCTGTCGAGGCTTTAGGGTTGCCGAGTCGTCAACGTTGGGTTGTTCTGTTGGCATTACTCGTCACAGTGGCTCTTTGGCATACATCAAAGTTACCTGCAGAACTCAAGTATGCAGAGGTGGACTGGAAATCGAAATCTGTGTTCATGACGCCCTTTCTAGGACTACTAATAAATTCGAGAACCCCAACCGATTGTCCAGGACTTGCGAATACACTAATTGGAGATATGCGGCAGCCCACGAGCAACGTCTAGAGCAAAGCACTGTAGTCCGAAGACAGACAACTCGTCAACATGTCCACAATCAAATTCGGCTGTGCGACGGTCTCCTCGACCGTTGGTTCAGGTACCTCGGTGCACCAACAAGGGCTGTTTAAATTCCGCATCAGCCTGCACATCACGGTCATCATCATCATCATCATCCTCATCATCATCCTCCTCAGCAACAACATCCTCGACAACAACACAAGCCACATAATTAATCATCGGCCTCCTCCAGATCTTAATCCCAAAGATCATCTCATCATCATGATTATCGTCATGACACGGTCATCAGTTGAACCGCAGCAAAACCACAAGTTGCAGCAAAGTTGAGGGCGCGACGCACCAGACAAAAATGCGTTTTGCCGCACCAGACAAAAATGCGTTTTGCTTTGACAGCCAGGCTCGTCGAGCCGACATCACCCTCGTGAGGTGATGCTGCAGCCAAGGTTTCTTGGAGCCAAAACTCTTCAGGTGGTCGCGTGCTGCGTTCCACCGAACCTAGGTGCTAAGCTGTACACTGTACACTGCACTCCATTGCGCCCACCCTAGCGCGCAATGGAGACTGACTACTCCGCAACCGGCAGGGTCACGCGGCGGTATCCTAGGCGCACTTTGCGCAGGATGTCGTGGCCCTCGATCTCGCTCTTCCGACCCACCTGCACATGACTAGGTTGGAAGGCCAAGGGCTACGATGTGAGGACTGGAGTTCATGTAAGCCTTCCCCTACAGAAATGTTCAATTCGCCCTGCACACTCGACGGACCAACTACTCTTCTCACTCAGACCCGACACTTAATGGCACCTATGCTAGACCCCACCCTCAGCTGCCTTCTGGAGCTGAAGTGCATCCAGGCTCTTCCCCTGATCCACCGACTGCTCGAGAGCGGCAATCTCCCGAAGCTTTTTCTCCAGCTTGCGGGCCTTCGTCATATAGCTTCTAGCAGATTCTAGCATAATCGTCTTTACTCTTGGCTCTGTTGCTGCTATACATGCTTATTCACGTGGATTTGATTTTCCTCAACCTTACTGGTATCCTGTTCGGGACACACTTCTAATTCTAATTAGTAGCCCTTGACCGGTCGCCTCCCGCTCCTCCTCCGTGCCTAGCACCCAGTGCTCTGGCTGCCACTCGCCCGAGGCGCCCTTGGCTTTGCTCTTGACACCACGGGGCTTGCGCCAAGCCCCAGATGTCCAAGAATCACCCGAAGCTGTGGTGCTCGTTCCGGACTCGCTCCGCACGTCACTAGTCTGATTCTTGACCGCCTTCTGCTGGGTGGCCTTCTCCAAAGCCCGGCGCTGCAGTTTGGGGCAGGCCTTTGCGGAATGCCCCACCACCTTGCAGTACTCGCAGGTGCGGTAGAACCTTGGTTGCGCAATCCAGCGAAGGACACAGGAAAAGTACCGATACTGTGCCTATCGCACAAAATACAGAACACACAATAGCTATACTCAATGGAAGATCAAGGTGCGACATCTTTGGGCATTGGGCCGCACGGTGGCCCTGTCCGTTGCATCGGGAACAGATCTGGCTGTCGGTGGCTGCCATGGCTTTTACTTCGGATGTAACAGGTGCTAGGCCACTAGGCGAGTCGGAGAGGAGCTAGTTCTGGCTGGACATGCCTGCGATGATACGGCTTCGTTCATCCAAGGCATTCCGGCAAACAAGCACAAGACACGCTTGCAGAAATAAGCGTCATATGATGTCATATTAGGTCACCAGAAGCAATGACCTTGTGAATCATCTCACGGGGAACCGTACCTTCCTTTACAGAAAGTTGAGGGCGAAACGCACCAGACGAAAATGCGTTTTGCTTTGACAGCCAGGCTCGTCGAGCCGACATCACCCTCGTGAGGTGATGCTGCAGCCAAGGTTTCTTGGAGCCAAAACTCTTCAGGTGGTCGCGTGCTGCGTTCCACCGAACCAAGGTGGTGAGCTGTACACTGTACACTGCACTCCATTGCGCCCACCCTAGCGCGCAATGGAGACTGACTACTCCGCAACCGGCAGGGTCACGCGGCGGTATCCTAGGCGCACTTTGCGCAGGATGTCGTGGCCCTCGATCTCGCTCTTCCGACCCACCTGCACATGACTAGGTTGGAAGGCCAAGGGCTACGATGTGAGGACTGGAGTTCATGTAAGCCTTCCCCTACAAAAATGTTCAATTCGCCCTGCACACTCGACGGACCAACTACTCTTCTCACTCAGACCCGACACTTAATGGCACCTATGCTAGACCCCACCCTCAGCTGCCTTCTGGAGCTGAAGTGCATCCAGGCTCTTCCCTTGATCCACCGACTGCTCGAGAGCGGCAATCTCCCGAAGCTTTTTCTCCAGCTTGCGGGCCTTCGTCATATAGCTTCTAGCAGATTCTAGCATAATCGTCTTTACTCTTGGCTCTGTTGCTGCTATACATGCTTATTCACGTGGATTTGATTTTCCTCAACCTTACTGGTATCCTGTTCGGGACACACTTCTAATTCTAATTAGTAGCCCTTGACCGGTCGCCTCCCGCTCCTCCTCCGTGCTTAGCACCCAGTGCTCTGGCTGCCACTCGCCCGAGGCGCCCTTGGCTTTGCTCTTGACACCGCGGGGCTTGCGCCAAGCCCCAGATGTCCAAGAATCACCCGAAGCTGTGGTGCTCGTTCCGGACTCGCTCCGCGCGTCGCTAGTCTGATTCTTGACCGCCTTCTGCTGGGTGGCCTTCTCCAAAGCCCGGCGCTGCAGTTTGGGGCAGGCCTTTGCGGAATGCCCAACCACCTTGCAGTACTCGCAGGTGCGGTAGAACCTTGGTTGCGCAATCCAGCGAAGGACACAGGAAAAGTACCGATACTGTGCCTATCGCACAAAATACAGAACACACAATAGTTATACTCAATGGAAGATCAGGGTGCGACATCTTTGGACATTGGGCCGCACGGTGGCCCTGTCCGTTGCATCGGGAACAGATCTGGCTGTCGGTGGCTGCCATGGCTTTTACTTCGGATGTAACAGGTGCTAGGCCACTAGGCGAGTCGGAGAGGAGCAAGTTCTGGCTGGACATGCCTGCGATGATACGGCTTCGTTCATCTAAGGCATTCCGGCAAACAAGCACAAGACACGCTTGCAGAAATAAGCGTCATATGATGTCATATTAGGTCACCAGAAGCAATGACCTTGTGAATCATCTTACGGGGAACCGTACCTTCCTTTACAGAAAGTTGAGGGCGCAACGCACCAGACGACAATGCGTTTTGCTTTGACAGCCAGGCTCGTCGAGCCGACATCACCTTCGTGAGGTGATGCTGCAGCCAAGGTTTCTTGGAGCCAAAACTCTTCAGGTGGTCGCGTGCTGCGTTCCACCGAACCAAGGTGGTGAGCTGTACACTGTACACTGCACTCCATTGCGCCCACCCTAGCGCGCAATGGAGACTGACTACTCCGCAACCGGCAGGGTCACGCGGCGGTATCCTAGGCGCACTTTGCGCAGGATGTCGTGGCCCTCGATCTCGCTCTTCCGACCCACCTGCACATGACTAGGTTGGAAGGCCAAGGGCTACGATGTGAGGACTGGAGTTCATGTAAGCCTTCCCCTACAAAAATGTTCAATTCGCCCTGCACACTCGACGGACCAACTACTCTTCTCACTCAGACCCGACACTTAATGGCACCTATGCTAGACCCCACCCTCAGCTGCCTTCTGGAGCTGAAGTGCATCCAGGCTCTTCCCTTGATCCACCGACTGCTCGAGAGCGGCAATCTCCCGAAGCTTTTTCTCCAGCTTGCGGGCCTTCGTCATATAGCTTCTAGCAGAATCGTCTTTACTCTTGGCTCTGTTGCTGCTATACATGCTTATTCACGTGGATCTGATTTTCCTCAACCTTACTGGTATCCTGTTCGGGACACACTTCTAATTCTAATTAGTAGCCCTTGACCGGTCGCCTCCCGCTCCTCCTCCGTGCTTAGCACCCAGTGCTCTGGCTGCCACTCGCCCGAGGCGCCCTTGGCTTTGCTCTTGACACCGCGGGGCTTGCGCCAAGCCCCAGATGTCCAAGAATCACCCGAAGCTGTGGTGCTCGTTCCGGACTCGCTCCGCGCGTCGCTAGTCTGATTCTTGACCACCTTCTGCTGGGTGGCCTTCTCCAAAGCCCGGCGCTGCAGTTTGGGGCAGGCCTTTGCGGAATGCCCAACCACCTTGCAGTACTCGCAAGTACGGTAGAACCTTGGTTGCGCCATCGAGCGAAGGACACAGGAAAAGTACCGATACTGTGCCTATCGCACAAAGTACAGAACACCAATAGTTATACTCAATAGAAGATCAGGGTGCGACATCTTTGGGCATTGGGCCGCACGGTGGCCCTGTCCGTTGCATCGGGAACAGATCTGGCTGTCGGTGGCTGCCATGGCTTTTACTTCGAACGTAACAGGTGCTAGGCCGCTAGGCGAGTCGGCGAGGAGCTAGTTCTGGCTGGACATGCCTGCGATGTACAGCTTCGCTCATCCAAAGAATTCCGGCAAAAAAGCACAAGACACGCTTGCAGAAAAAACAGTCATATGATGTCATATGGTCATCAGAGGCAATGGCCGGGGAACCGTACCTTCCTCTACAGAAAGTTGAGGGCGCAACGCACCAGACGAAAATGCGTTTTGCTTTGACAGCCAGGCTCGTCGAGCCGACATCACCTTCGTGAGGTGATGCTGCAGCCAAGGTTTCTTGGAGCCAAAACTCTTCAGGTGGTCGCGTGCTGCGTTCCACCGAACCTAGGTGCTAAGCTGTACACTGTACACTGCACTCCATTGCGCCCACCCTAGCGCGCAATGGAGACTGACTACTCCGCAACCGGCAGGGTCACGCGGCGGTATCCTAGGCGCACTTTGCGCAGGATGTCGTGGCCCTCGATCTCGCTCTTCCGACCCACCTGCACATGACTAGGTTGGAAGGCCAAGGGCTACGATGTGAGGACTGGAGTTCATGTAAGCCTTCCCCTACAAAAATGTTCAATTCGCCCTGCACACTCGACGGACCAACTACTCTTCTCACTCAGACCCGACACTTAATGGCACCTATGCTAGACCCCACCCTCAGCTGCCTTCTGGAGCTGAAGTGCATCCAGGCTCTTCCCCTGATCCACCGACTGCTCGAGAGCGGCAATCTCCCGAAGCTTTTTCTCCAGCTTGCGGGCCTTCGTCGTTTAGCTTCTAGCATAATCGTCTTTACTCTTGGCTCTGTTGCTGCTATACATGCTTATTCACGTGGATTTGATTTTCCTCAACCTTACTGGTATCCTGTTCGGGACACACTTCTGATTCTAATTAGTAGCCCTTGACCGGTCGCCTCCCGCTCCTCCTCCGTGCTTAGCAACCAGTGCTCTGGCTGCCACTCGCCCGAGGCGCCCTTGGCTTTGCTCTTGACACCGCGGGGCTTGCGCCAAGCCCCAGATGTCCAAGAATCACCCGAAGCTGTGGTGCTCGTTCCGGACTCGCTCCGCGCGTCGCTAGTCTGATTCTTGACCACCTTCTGCTGGGTGGCCTTCTCCAAAGCCCGGCGCTGCAGTTTGGGGCAGGCCTTTGCGGAATGCCCAACCACCTTGCAGTACTCGCAAGTACGGTAGAACCTTGGTTGCGCCATCGAGCGAAGGACACAGGAAAAGTACCGATACTGTGCCTATCGCACAAAGTACAGAACACCAATAGTTATACTCAATGGAAGATCAGGGTGCGACATCTTTGGGCATTGGGCCGCACGGTGGCCCTGTCCGTTGCATCGGGAACAGATCTGGCTGTGGGTGGCTGCCATGGCTTTTACTTCGAACGTAACAGGTGCTAGGCCGCTAGGCGAGTCGGCGAGGAGCTAGTTCTGGCTGGACATGCCTGCGATGTACAGCTTCGCTCATCCAAAGAATTCCGGCAAAAAAGCACAAGACACGCTTGCAGAAAAAACAGTCATATGATGTCATATGGTCATCAGAGGCAATGGCCGGGGAACCGTACCTTCCTCTACAGAAAGTTGAGGGCGCAACGCACCAGACGAAAATGCGTTTTGCTTTGACAGCCAGGCTCGTCGAGCCGACATCACCTTCGTGAGGTGATGCTGCAGCCAAGGTTTCTTGGAGCCAAAACTCTTCAGGTGGTCGCGTGCTGCGTTCCACCGAACCAAGGTGGTGAGCTGTACACTGTACACTGCACTCCATTGCGCCCACCCTAGCGCGCAATGGAGACTGACTACTCCGCAACCGGCAGGGTCACGCGGCGGTATCCTAGGCGCACTTTGCGCAGGATGTCGTGGCCCTCGATCTCGCTCTTCCGACCCACCTGCACATGACTAGGTTGGAAGGCCAAGCGCTACGATGTGAGGACTGGAGTTCATGTAAGCCTTCCCCTACAAAAATGTTCAATTCGCCCTGCACACTCGACGGACCAACTACTCTTCTCACTCAGACCCGACACTTAATGGCACCTATGCTAGACCCCACCCTCAGCTGCCTTCTGGAGCTGAAGTGCATCCAGGCTCTTCCCTTGATCCACCGACTGCTCGAGAGCGGCAATCTCCCGAAGCTTTTTCTCCAGCTTGCGGGCCTTCGTCATATAGCTTCTAGCAGATTCTAGCATAATCGTCTTTACTCTTGGCTCTGTTGCTGCTATACATGCTTATTCACGTGGATTTGATTTTCCTCAACCTTACTGGTATCCTGTTCGGGACACACTTCTAATTAGCCCTTGACCGGTCGCCTCCCGCTCCTCCTCCGTGCCTAGAACCCAGTGCTCTGGCTGCCACTCGCCCGAGGCGCCCTTGGCTTTGCTCTTGACACCGCGGGGCTTGCGCCAAGCCCCAGATGTCCAAGAATCACCCGAAGCTGTGGTGCTCGTTCCGGACTCGCTCCGCGCGTCGCTAGTCTGATTCTTGACCACCTTCTGCTGGGTGGCCTTCTCCAAAGCCCGGCGCTGCAGTTTGGGGCAGGCCTTTGCGGAATGCCCAACCACCTTGCAGTACTCGCAAGTACGGTAGAACCTTGGTTGCGCCATCGAGCGAAGGACACAGGAAAAGTACCGATACTGTGCCTATCGCACAAAGTACAGAACACCAATAGTTATACTCGATGGAAGATCAGGGTGCGACATCTTTGGGCATTCGGCCGCACGGTGGCCCTGTCCGTTGCATCGGGAACAGATCTGGCTGTCGGTGGCTGCCATGGCTTTTACTTCGAACGTAACAGGTGCTAGGCCGCTAGGCGAGTCGGCGAGGAGCTAGTTCTGGCTGGACATGCCTGCGATGATGCCAGCTTCCGAAACAAGGTGCAAAACGCGACAGATTCATGGCTGTTGACCGCCGTCTCTCCGGGCCCGCATCTGCGAAGCTCGAACCCTACCGAAAAGGAGCTTCAAGCCTTTTAGCCCGATGCTAACCC
Organism: Symbiodinium sp. CCMP2592; assembly: GCA_905221615.1. Lineage (NCBI taxonomy): Eukaryota > Dinophyceae > Suessiales > Symbiodiniaceae > Symbiodinium > Symbiodinium sp. CCMP2592. The sequence continues at coordinate 492,203 of CAJNDT010002935.1, read as the reverse complement.
CATGGCATGGTTGTGTGTCGAGCTTCTGACCTTCACCGGCTGGAAGCGTCGCTCCAGGGCCTCACATAGAACTACTCGTGTGCGTCTACGCTCATTATCAAAGATTTTTCCATGATACCGCTATAAGTTTACATTATCCTTAGTGATACTTGCCCTTTGTTCTGTGCTCCATTATGTTGAAATGCTCACTCTGGTAGCGCTGTGATCTTTTTGAACTGCATGAGCCCACGCTTCACACCTTATGGCTCTGTGCGTTGTGTCGCTCTGATTCTCCCTTCTTGCTGCCATCATGGTGTTGGTAGTGCTGTACCTTTCAACTGGCATGATTATTGGCATATCTAGTATGATTGTTCTTGAGGCTTGTATGTTGTCAGCAGCATTGCAACTGCTGTCGATGTGATAGTTTTGCTGTTGTTATGCTGAGGACAACGACGACGGGTAAGGGTGACATACATCTGTAGAAGTACTAGTCATAATAAGGTATTGGCCCTCGTTGTGCTACAGTCGAAAGCCCTAAGCTGTAGTCCCACTTAGCTCAGCGCCCCCACCTGCTCACAGGCGAACAACTCCCAAACTTGAAAGCCGCACCCTGCAAGTTCGCAGGCCTTGTCCTTCTCTACGTACTTCCGGTACTCCTCGTTGGTGGTTGCGCCAATCACCTGTAAGACTGCAGTTCGACATGTGCCACGCCATGGCCATTGTTGTTTACTCGATCATGCAGTTCAGGGGTTCGTATATTAAAGATGATGTCTCTTCGTCTTCGACGGGGCACGAATGCGCTGGTGCGGGTATCTTGCGCATGCTGCATACCTGCAGTTCCACCCGGCTGCATCCTCTCATCCCCCGTCAACGAGACATCGGGCTCAGCGTCTGTAGTTTGTCTTTTCGCTGTCGCACGCATGAGAGCGACAGAACACCTCATTGTTGTATTGCCTGTGCAAGAACTGCCTCTACACCATACTATGTCTCTAGAAAAATCCGACAAGATCCTGCCTACGTTTTTTGAAAAGCATCTTTGCACTTCCAGGCATCCGGTGGAATAAAATGTTTCACAAACAGTAACTAACCCTCGTCCAACCAATCCCTGAGCGTCTCCATTCTCTGGACCCCAAGGCATCGGACCCCGTCTACCCACCTGGAGCTCACCACGGGACAAGGCAGGCTTCATGATGTTCGCTGCGTCGATGGCACCACCGCCACCTTGAAAGCTGGGGAAGCCAGCTCTCAAATGAAGGGCGTGCATTTAGTTTAGGCTTATGTGTATAGGCTCTGTTCCAACTGCAAGAAGTCTCCGCCAGCCGCCTTTGGGTTTGAGTATCTACACCCGCAAGCTGAACCTTAAACCCATCCCAAACTTGAACCGCCGACCGTGATGTTGAATACTACGTTTAGTTTAGTGCATCCACGAAAATTTTCCTGAATCAACGAATGCTTCAGGAACTTCTGCCCTCGCCCCCATTACTTCGCTAGTTTCTCAACAAGCTTCGAGCCTAAGTCTGCGTTGCACCAAATCCAAAACCTTCTTCTTAAGCGCTTGTGTTAGGATCCATGGTTTGGGGCCTAGGCTTCCCTCACCTCCTGTCTACAAGGTTCGCGAGAGATCCTAAGCACTGCTGCCAGAAGGATCGCAACCCGGAAGCTCGACGCAGCACACACATGACACACGTCCGTGGCCTCCATCGCCGGTCCCACCCGCACCGACCAATGTGTGGATCTCGTCGATCATGAGGATGATGCTCTTCTCAGAGTCCAAGACCTTCAGGCACTCAGGGTGCCGAAACGGGGGAGAGCCCTCCTCAAGGGCCGTGGTCGCATTTCCTTCGGGGGTTGATGCTGGGGAGTTGGGGAGTTTTGAAAGTGAAGTGGCTTCCTGGGCCGCTACGGCATACAAGCTGTAAAGCAACACTCTCGAAGTTGGCCTCCTTGATCACGTTCTTCAAACGCTCCTGATGCAATCAAATGCTGAAGGGCCGCCGGCTGCTGGTATGCTTTGCAACTGACCATACCACAAGCAATACTTCAGCCGGTACTACCCAGGATATCGGATATCGTGAACTTTAAAGTCTGCGCCCAACGGTGGCTTGATAGCAGTGCTCCTACTTTGTTTTTCAGGTCTCTACTTTAGGCCCAAGAAATGTCTTGACCGGCCGAAACCGAAACCCTCCTCTGGACGAGTGCTCCTCGCACGCTGCCATAACTTTACGGAGAGAAGAAAGTTGCGGCTTCAAGTGATCGGATCTTGCAGCGCCGAACCCTGCTTGACACAATGCGTTGAGTCTTCACGGACGGAAAATACTCTGCAAGCCGGCACCAAGTATTGGGGTACGGGCGCACCAGGTGCCACGTTGCAGTCGTACTTAGAAGGTGCGCAAAACTGTGGTGTTAGCACGATTTATGCCAAAAAACAGGCTTGTAGCACATCAGGGAAACTATTGTAGTTTTACGACCAGCAATATCATCGGCAGCATCATCTGCCTCATCATCGTCTTTATCATCAACATCAGCATCATCATATTCTCACAGGTTTCTCACAGCTTCATCAGAGACTTGTAACAGCTTTTCTCACAGACACTGGGGAGCCGGATTTCTTGTCTCACAGGTTTCTCAGAAGTTTCTCACTCTGATTTTCTCAGGTTTCTTACACCTTTCTGACAGGTTTCTCTCACGGCCTCATCAGAGACTTGTAACAGCTTTTCTCACAGACACTGGAAAGCCGGATTTCATGTCTGACAGAGTTCTCACAGAACCCGCTTGCAGCCTTCCCACAGGTTTGTCGCAGAAAACAAGACCTTGATGCTTCCCATGCCATCAGCGCACTCGAGAGGACATGCGACGGCCGGACGCCATTAAGCGCCCCCAGCCCCCTCCCCAACCCCCCTTGACAGCAGCAGAGACCCTGGGAATGTCCTGTAGAAACAGTAAAAACGCATGAAGTCGCGTGGCGCCCTATGCGCCCTCTACCAAGTATTTGGGCAGCCCTTGACACTATTTGCGATCAGGGAGCAGGAGGTCAGAGCATGGGGCCTTGAATCTGACGGCTAAAGGGCTTTATCTTTTGCCAGCCAACCTGGATCCTACCTGTAGGTCCCTACACATCTCGGAACCCTAAACCCGAAACCCTAAACTCCTAATTTCAACACCATAAACCCGAAACCCAAAACTCCTAAACCCGAAACTCAAGACTCCTAAACCCAACCACTCCCACTCCCCTTTGCTTCAGGCCGTCCTCGAACTCCCCTCGGTACTTGGTGCCCGCGAGGAGCATTGCCAGGTCGAGCTGGACGATCTTCTTCCTCGGGGCTTCAGACGTGGGCTTTCTAACATTACTACTGTTGTCATAATTGCTCTATGTTATTATTGTTATTATTGTTGTTCCTGCTGTTATCTTAATTATTATGACTGTTGTTATTGTTACTACATTATCACGGTTCTAGATTCTGCATATTCTAGATTCTAGATGCTCTAGCCTGGTCACACGTTTACCACTCATATGGCTCCGTGCTTGAGGGTGAAAGGCTCCGGTCTTTTCAGGTTCGTCACACCAGGATCGAAGTTGAAAGCTCCACGCTCGGGGTTTGATCTCAAGGGCTGTGGAGTCGAGCAACAAGAAAGCCTTGAGAGCCCTAAACCCGCAGGATAGGCCCTCGTCCAGCCTCTGGCTCCAAACCCGACCCGACGTTCTTGAGCCCCAGGCCCGACCAACATCTCCGGCACGTCGGAGGTGGCGATTTTGTAGGCCAGGCCCTCGGCAATGGCCTGAGTCGGGAGCTTCTCAGGGGCTTTTCTCAGGGCCCGGATGGGCTTCGTTAAGGATCCTCTGAGAGCTCGTTAGGCCAGGTACGAGCTTGACGGATCGTGGGAATCGCTGGAATGGAGTTACTGCAATGATACGAGCACCTCTGAACGTTCAGGGCTCGCCGTTCCAGGAATCGAAGATGCTTTGGCTGGAGTTTCGGGGTTTCGGGCAATCTGCACCTTTGCGAACACGGGTTTACCGGCGTAGACAGCTTTCCAACCCCGAGATCCGATGCCGGCACCCAAGGTCCCGTGTAGTCTTTAGAAGCTGCAGCAAACAGGGGTGCCCAAGTGACTCTGGGATGGGGTCTTGGCCAGCACCCTATGATGAAAAAGCGAATGCTACTGGTGCTGGGGCCACCCACCGTTTTACCAACGCCGGGCTCGCCGATGAGTACAGGGTTGTTCTTCTGGCGACGCGCCAGGATCTGCCAAGTGCGATTTCTTCGCTTTGGAGCCCTAGACCCGAGAGTGTTTACAGAGCAAGCTTCCTAGAAAGACGAAGAGCAAATTGGCTTTGCGCTGCCGGGATGAGGGCTTTCAAAACACCTGAAAGCTTGCATCCACGACGCCACTCAGTGCTTTTCTTTGCAACCAATCGCGCAATGTCACTGAACGGACCCATTTTCACTGTTCAGAGGCCTCAGACACGGTTGTAGATACCTTTACCCCAAATGCAACAGAAACCTCAATCGATACGGCAGCTTAACGGGCAAAAGCTTTCATGAGGTGGAGCATTTGACGCATGGATTATGGATTAAGACGGTTCCTTCGGACCGTAGACTTGCGATATGAAGGCGCGCACAAGCGGCTCTAAGACGGATGAGTACCATTCGCGCAGGAGCGGGCTCCTTTGCCGGGTTTGGCCACCCAAAGGCACTGAATCACAAGAAGCGGCCTGTACAGTTCGTTCGATCTCCGCCTCGCGGCCCACGAGCCTTAGCTGCCGTGCGAAGCACTCCGCTAAGCCCGAATGCACCTCCAACGCATGTTTTGCAAGGTTCCTCGTTCCGCTGCATACGGTTGCCGTGACATTCGATCCAACGAGCTTGCGGAGAAAGCACTGAGCGATTGTAGCGAGATTCGGATTAAGCTCGGCTGCGTATACCACCGAGTGACCCAAACATCCATATTCTCCCCCCAACAAAACAGACGTAAGAAATGCAAGAGACCCCTGGAGGGAAAGGGCACACCTCAATGCTTGTCTTGGCGCACATGCCTTTTAGCCCCACCATTCGCTGACCAATCATCTCGATTCAATGTGTGCCAAGACAAGGTCTGATTTCAAGATGCAATCCAAGTACTTGGTCCGAAGTTGAATGAAGCTTCTCTTAGCGTCCAAAAAACCTGAGACCATTTGCAAAACAAGTTGCTTCTTAAACCTGTATGAAATATTGAGGTATGATTCGAATGCTCAGCCAAATAAGATTGATTTATCGCGCAGCTGAGCGGCCGATATGAAAACAAAGCGGACAACTACTTTGCTTCGCGATTTCGCCGCAACATGAAGACGAAGGACTCCATCCTCACGTGTTAAGACGGCCTGGTTTCGGTTCCGAACTGGACCCCATAGTTTACACGACGTCTGTGTGATGGAGCTCCACCAAGTGGCGGATCCATCATTCCTTCCGCAGCGGCCTGCACGGTGCTTTCGGGGTGCAGCTGGTGTGACAACAAGTGGGATGGGGGGATGTCGACTTCAGGGTCAATCATATCTGGTTGTATGTTGGGAGATGTTGGGAGCATCTGTCTGCATCACAGTACGACTTTAAAACCGCAGCAAGAAGCTCAAACCTCGGAGCACAAGCCCGCTTCTGAATCGCCAAGGAGGAAGCAGGTCGCAGGCTCCATGGTACAGGCAAGTCTGCTTAACGCTAACAAGTATCATCGAGGGGTCACGAATCTCTTGAGCGACTTGCCGAGAAACCGAAAACCAACGACGGAGATGTGCAGAAGGCACGAACTTCTACCATGCTGAGCCTGCCTTGGTCAGGTCACGGCCGAACTCTTCCAGAGTCTGGTTCTTTCCACCTGGTAGAGCCCCCCTTCTCATCACCATGCGAGAAGCTTGGATCCCTAGTAGTAGAAATCTCAAGTCCGGCCTTCCCACTTGACTGACCCAGTATCAGGAGAAATGACTGCTACACACTCACGCAAGCTCCAAAGAAACAAGGGGAGAGAGATACAGTGTCAAGTGTAGGCCTGCACCGCTCTTCATCTGTGCCGCAGGCTCCTTCTCGTCCTGACGGTTGATGGGTGTTCGTGTAAAAGTTTAAACCTAGATCCCAAAACCTCACCAGCCCGACCTAAGCTTCAAGCTCGCCGCCGTAGCCCTGAGAAACCAAACACTTGCAAACTGAGCCCAACAGCCGAGGAGCTCTACGGGTCAAGGGTCAAGGCCGAAAGCATCAAGGGAGGCTCAGATCTGTTAAGTTGGGGCTCCCCTTGTAAACCTAGGGATTCCAGGTGGCAGAGCTCCAAACCCCCAAACCGAAATCTGCAACTAAAGCCCCATCCCGAAGATGGCGGAGCTCGTAGGGTCCGGATTCGAAAGGGATCTCGAGGAGTCGCTGGAGTTGGGTTGTTGGACACTTTCCCAGTCAGCTCACCTCTGCTACTGTGAAAGAAGGCTGGCGCTTCCAAGGAAGGAAAGGGGCCCCCCGCTTCCTCCGCATAGCAGCACTTACAAGCTGTACCTTCGCATCGTACGTTGGTCAGGTCAACACCTAGAACGCACCGTGGGGGAGCCCCCTCAACCGCTAGAAACTCAACGAGCTCAAAGGACCAGCAGGCTCTGAACTCCAAGCTCCAAGACTCTGAGCCGCCCGAGAAGGACCTTTAGGGTCCAGAAGTTGCTTGGGCGAATGGAAGGAAGTCCTTGTCTTGCAACTCCTTGACGATTTCTTCTGGGATCTTCTCCCTGGAGGCACACTTCTCTAGCAGACTCTACACTTGAAGTGCAAAGCACCGGGAAGCAGAAAGGGACGTGAATTCAGAGTTAATGAGACGGACTTCGGATGTCACGGCCACGTAGTGTAGAGGACCGTGGTGGAGCCCCCGGGCGATAGATGGAAACACACCTGCATGGCCATCGACAAGTCGACCAAGACAACGATACAACCCCCCAGCTGCAAATCGACGGACACGAGTACCCAACAGCATCGACAACCACCACAAATGCTGCAACTGAGAACATCATCATGGCTATTACAGACGGGAAAACAGAAGAGGTTCAAAGGATCATGATTCTGTGGGTTCTTGGTGCGCTCAACTTGCCGTTATTCGGTCGTATCCGACATGAAAGGAATCCTACTATTCGGGGAATAATTTTGAGGATTCATGCGCTCGCAGTCGATTGCACCGCCTTCACCCGATTGCACCAAGCGTGACAGCTGAAGCCTTGCCATAACCCAGACATCTCAGATCCTGTGGTTGAAACTTGAAACTCCGGACTCTCAGGATTCATGCGATGAACCTGAAACCGCAATTCGAAAGACTGACAACGGAACTCGGGTTTAGGGCCTGCGGCGAGGGACTGTTGCCTTCCGACCTAACAAGTATCAACACAAAACAGCCAATGCAGCCAGGAGGCGGATCCACTCCCAACTTCTGCAGGCACTGGCAAGCGCAGTTGGGTTGGGTTGGGGCAGCCTGGTGACCTGAAACCCCAAATGGCGCACTTAGCGCGACGACCTCTAGATCCTAAAATCCTGAACCCACGGAGGAGCTAGTCAGGTTGTTTAAACCCCAGACCCCGATCCCACACTCTTTAAGCCTTTGGCCAGGCTGATCCGAGGGCTTTTGGCAAAACCCTGGAACTGCATCTCCTTTCGCAAAATCCTTAAAGCCCTGAGTCCAACTACACGACACTCCAGGGTTCCAGAGTTTCCACAGCCGCAAACCGAAGAAGCACTCATGCTACTTAGGATTTCGGTCACACCCGGAGTGCGGATGCATAAGGGGCATGTCCGGGAAGCCTTCTGCGTCTTGCCACTGGCATCTTTGCAGAGTGCCTGGCAGCGTTTCGGGTCAGGGGCCGGCTTCGGCGCAACGGTTGGGAATCGCGCGACATTGCGGTTACTCTTGTTCGCGATATTCCGAGTATCCGAACGAACCAAAACGCGACCATTGAATCCATGACGCAGGAAATTGTTCCTCTAATGCATTTTGCGATGACTACGACGGCGAACATGACGATGGCTGTGGTTCTCGACATTGAAGGTGGCATCCTTGGCCGGCTCGAACCTTGCTCCGTACTGCCTTTTGCGAAGACAGCTCTCCAGCATCGAAGGTTTGAGAAGCAACATTGGTTCCAAAACCATCCAATGGGCAATCCCAAGGCAGGCACGCACACACGGTCGCACGCAGGCACAAACGCACGCAGGCAGGACGGCAGGCAGGCTGTGCACATGTAAGCGTCTGTGCTTAAACATCGGTTAAATGTCTGTTTATACTTACTGTCACGTTGTGCTGCATTGATCCACCTGACCTTGAATTCAGCTGGTCTCTATCAAGCCTGAACCCAGAATGGAAATGTTGGTTCTCAAGCCGAACCTCACCTTCAACCGTCCTCCGCAAAACCAAGCATTCCAAATTGAAGTCCAAAGCCGTACGAGTCCCTGACAGCAGTAGGCACTCACGCGCGGAAACATTCGGCCGCGTCACCAGCAGAATGTGTGCCGTGTCGATGGCATTGGAGTTCAGCTGGCGGGCCTGCAGCCACAGGACCAACATCACCACCTCCACCACCGGCAGCAGCAGCAGCACCACCACCACCACCACCACCACCATCAGGACCATCACTATCGTTGCGATCAGTGATCGTCACGTTTGTCTTCAGCATTGGCATCACCATCACATCTACGCCGACATCACTAAGACAGTCGCCATCGCGTCAGTACCCACCGTCACCCAAACTGTATCTTCGTCATCCTGAACACCATCATCATCATCGTCTTCGCCACTGTCTTCTTCATTATCAGCATGACAATTCCAAAAACATCCAGGGCCTGAATAAATTAAGCAAATTGGGGCTTCTGCGGGTTCGACTCCAGATTTTAGCTTCCTATTTGTGGAAATGTGATTGTGGACCATGAAAACCCCGAACTGTGAGGCTCTAAGCTCTGAGAACCTCGTTCCGAGTCTTGCATCAAGCCGACTTCTACGCAACGGCATAGCCCTCATCCCTGTAACAAGATGCCGTTGCCTCCATAGCTCGCTACCTACCCATTCAACACCTCCTACAGCAGGGAAATGACACCCGCAAGCGCTGTCTAGGCCAACAGAAACCCGATCAACCCTGCCTCTGTCACTGAAGCTTCGAGGATGGTCTTTGCTTCGGGTGTGAAGGGGATCTCGACCTGGCGACAAGTGTTTCACGGGTATTTTCTGCTGCGCATCGTCGCAGTGAGTTGCAGATCTCGAGGCGTTAGGAACCTGAATGTTGAGATGCCGGGTGTTTGTCAAAGACTTTCGGGAACCTACATTGCTGAAGCCCGGGATCCGACCGCACTAAAGCACCGGTGCTCCTGCTATCAAGGTATGGGGGCCATAAAACAAATACCAAGCACAAAACGATCCGGAGCCCCAAGGCCCCATCAGCCCTTCAAACAAGAACTCGAAAAATGCCTCGGGTGTTGTGGCAAAAAACCTTGCGAGCCTATACCCGTTCCTCTGAAGCCCTGAACTCAGGCACTCTCAAGACTTGTCGAACGTGATGATGATGATGATGATGATGATGGGGAGGTGGAGGGGACGGAGGAAGAAGAGGAGGAGGACGGCGGTGACGGGGACGGGGACGGTGAGGGGGAGGCCTGATGCTGATGCTGATGAAGATGAATGACGATGATGACGATGATGATGATAATGATGATGATGATGACTGCCACTGGAGGTTCAACACAATATCCGTAGCTACAAAAAGAAAGGTAACCATTCAGCCCTGATGTGACTCGTACGTACTACTGCTGCTGTCGTCAAAATGAGTGCAATGATTCTGCGTTTGCCGCATTCATGCTTGCTCTGAGTCATATGTCTCAGATGTTAACTGGATGAAGAGTCTAGGCTTTGGGGCTCGCAGATGAAATCTCTTGATCGGTGCAGCGGGTGGCAATGATTCACTATTGCTATCATTGCGCCGTTCGGTTGGAACGCCATCGTCTGGCATTTGTACAGCGCAATCTCCCGCGGAATTATCTACGTTCCTCACATGCTGCCCGCCCACACAACCACCACCACCACCTCCACAGATTCTCATCATTGCTCATTTTCTAGGCTGATTCTACATGGATGTGCAGCGACATTCATAGTGGAGCCATGAAGTTTTGAGAGGCTGACTACCATCCAACAAAGTAGGTTTCAACCGTAGATCCCAGGTGCCCGGACGGAGACCGGCCCTTCACCCTTGCCAAGCTCAGTCTCGACCAACTTCTTGACATCCTGCACAGGTGGGTCGGAGACACCTGATATCTCCCCAAGCGCACAAGGGATGAAGTTTAAAAACAAGACTGCCGCGACAACAAGGCCGGTTGCTGGGGCACGCGCTGCTCACCGCAACGAAACCACAGGAGTTCTCATCCAGCAAAACCCTTTCACAACCCGACATCAAATCTCGTTCGACCTCCCGCCGGCCTTCAGCTGGACATTCAGCTTCCTCGAGGCAGGATGGTATTCGGGTCTCGGAAGGAGCGGCTCAGCATGAGGGTGTCGTGGATTCCGAACAACCGCATGTTTCTACACATTTATTTGTTGTTTACTTAGTCACGTTTATACAGTTGATATATATATATATATATGCTAGCCCCCCCCCCCAAGACCAACCCTGAATTCCCTAAATTCCCTAATTCCCTACCCATTGGATTTAGGTATTCCCTAAATTCCCTAAATTCCCTAATTCCCTACCCCATGTGTTGGATCTGGGGAATTCCCTATTTCCCTAAATTCCCTAAATTCCCTAAATTCCTTAAATTCCCTAAATTCCTTAAATTCCCTAAATTCCCTAAATTCCCTAATTCCCTACCCCATGTGTTGGATTTGGGGAATTCCCTAAATTCCCTAAATTCCCTAAATTCCCTAAATTCCTTAAATTCCTTAAATTCCCTAAATTCCCTAAAGTCCTTAAATTCCCTAAATTCCCTAAATTCCCTAAATTCCCTAAGTCTGACCCCCATGGAGAAGATTCAATGGTTTCCGTTCATGGGTAAGGAATTTAGGGAATTTAGGGAATTTAGGGAATTTAGGGAATTTAAGGAATTTAGGGAATTTAGGGAATTTAGGGAATTCCCCAAATTCCCCAAATCCAACACATGGGGTAGGGAATTAGGGAATTTAGGGAATTTAAGGAATTTAGGGAAATTAGGGAATTTAGGGAATTTAGGGAATTTAAGGAATTTAGGGAATTTAGGGAATTTAGGGAATTTAGGGAATTTAGGGAATTCCCCAAATCCAACACATGGGGTAGGGAATTAGGGAATTTAGGGAATTTAGGGAAATTAGGGAATTTAGGGAATCTAGGGAATTTAGGGAATTCCCTAAATCCAACACATGGTCCGGGCTGGGAGTCAGGAATGTTAGGGAATGCGCTAAAACCAACACATGGGGCTGGAAATTAGGGTATGTAAAGACTTTAGGGATTTAGGGAGTCTGCAGGAACTCACGCATTCTGTAAATTCGAGGCATGGAAGCAGTGATTAGAGAATTTAGGGAACTCGACCTCGCGACGTCGCCGGTTGACGTGTCTGTGCAACTGATACTTGTAGTAATATTGATATTATTTTGAAAACTTTGAAAACTATAATACTCATACGAGTACTAATACTTATAGTAATACTACTGGTGAAACTGATAGTATGCTAGTATGAATACTGATGTTCCCAAGAATACTTGAAATCATGTACATTGTATGAATAGTCTTGATGCGAATACTAATATACATACTATAGCTAGTATTATCGCTAGTATGAATATTGGCTATGCATATTCGTGAAATTACTCATTTTTGGAGTACTCATATTCATGCGAAGATAAGCACTAAGGCTAGTGCGAACGTGCATAATAACATGCTCATACATGAATGTTAGCATTCGTATTAATATCAGCATTGGTATGTTTTTCAGTAGTACTAGTAACTCATACGAAGAGTAACCTCAAGTTTCATATTCCGACGAATACCAACGCATGTTTTGTTCATACTAATTTTAATTCTACTACTAGTATCTACTCCTAATATTGAAAAAACTGTACTAATACCAATTTTAGAATTGATGTGAACACGAACTTTAATGTTCTTGCCAATACTAATATGCATAGTAATATTAGTTAGCATTAATGTATAGGAAAACTAATGTTCTTACGAATACTAATAATCATGTTCCCCTTTTATATTCATATAAGAATCGTCATGCCTAGATACGTACTAATGCTAGTACTCATGCTAATACGAGTATTAATACCAATACAAGCATAGGTATGAATATTCCTACGGGTATTTATGCTCATGTTCTTAACAAAATTATTCTCAGTACGAATACCGACATTAATAGTCTCTTTAGAACCATATTGATATTAATATGAGCACTAATACTTCGGCTAGTACGAACATGCATAATACTAGCAAAATTATTTGTGCTCATACAAATATAGAAAGATTATTACATACTCATATTAATATCAATACCAATATGAATTTACAAACATCATATTAATGTCAATATCGTTTTTGTAATGTATACTAAAGAATACATCAGAATAAGGCACAAGGAAATGAATGCATCAGATTGTTAAAAACTCAATGTTTTCATTTACCAATATGTATGGTTATAGTATTATACTAATATACTAATAAATTAATATACTAATATACTGAGAAACTGATATACCAATAGACCATTGTTACTAATATACCAATATACGAGTATACCCAAAATTTTTTATTAATATATATGTTTTGTTTATATACCAATATACTGAATATACACATATGAATACTTATACACATAATGTACTAAGACTAAGTTTTTAAAGCCCAGCCCACGTCTAATATTAATACGAATACTAACACAAACACTAACACTGCTATAGACATATATTAAATTAAACTGGAGCACTAATACTCATATTAATATTAAGACTAACACTGACGTTGACACTGACACCAGCATCAGCACTAACAGGAACACTAATCAAACGAACAGTAATATTGGACAGATACCAGCAGCATTGTTAGAACTTCTAAAATTAGTAATGACACAAAACTAATAATAATGCTAACGCTAGCAAAAATATTAAGGTTACTGCTCACAATAATTGAGGTTCAAACTTAGAACAAAATTAAGTCAAGACCAATGTTAACACTGTTTTTTAAGACTGAAACTAAAAATAAGACTTTGACAAGATGACAACTCATGTTAATATCAATACCAATATGAATTTACAAACATCATATTAATGTCAATATCGTTTTTGTAATGTATACTAAAGAATACATCAGAATAAGGCACAAGGAAATGAATGCATCAGATTGTTAAAAACTCAATGTTTTCATTTACCAATATGTACGGTCATAGCATTATACTAATATACTAATAAATTAATATATTAATATACTGAGAAACTGATATACCAATAGACCATTGTTACTAATATACCAATATACGAGTATACCCAAAAATTTTTTTTAATGAATATATATGTTTTGTTTATATACCAATATACTGAATATACACATATGAATACTTATACACATAATGTACTAAGACTAAGTTTTTAAAGCCCAGCCCACGTCTAATATTAATACGAATACTAACACAAACACTAACACTGCTATAGACATATATTAAATTAAACTGGAGCACTAATACTCATATTAATATTAAGACTAACACTGACGTTGACACTGACACCAGCATCAGCACTAACAGGAACACTAATCAAACGAACAGTAATATTGGACAGATACCAACAGCATTGTTAGAACTTCTAAAATTAGTAATGACACAAGACTAATAATAATGCTAACGCTAGCAAAAATATTAAGGTTACTACTCACAATGGTTGAGGTTAAAACTTAGAACAAAATTAAGTCAAGACCAATGCTAACACTGTTTTTTAAGACTGAAACTAATAATAGGACTTTGACAAGATGACAATAACTAATAAAGGATGAGGCACACAAACTGGACTCTGTCTTTTACCACTCCGACAAGACGCGCCGAGAGTGTAAATGGTGTCCATAAAACTGGACCCTGTTTTTTACCAGTCTGTCAAGAGGCGTCGAGAGTGCAAACTTTGTACGGGAACACAAACACCATCGGTATTTACAGTGGTTTCGGCTCTTATTCATGACGCTGTGAAGACAGTAATGAGCAGGACAATGGCCGAGGTTGGTCCTGGGGGGGGGGTTACCATATATATATATATATGTGTGTGTGTGCATATTTGTATATACATAATGTATACATACACTCATTCATTCATTCATACATCTCTTTTCTTTCCCATCTCTTGTTCCCCGGGGCATGAAGGGTGTCTGAAGCCCCTCGGCCTTGTAGGCCCCCCGACGTTCGTGGGGCTTTTGGAGGAGCGTGAAAAGGTGAATGTTTTCCCCCTCTGCTTGCTTGCTTGCTTGCGACCGGGCTTGAAGAAGCTGCAGCGTCCAGGCAGTTCTCCGTGCGCCGCACCCCCGCGTGTCTTAGCTGTCTCTCCTCCTCCTCTCTCTCTCTCTCTCTCTCTCTCTCTCTCTCTCCCTCTCTCTCTCTCTCTCTCTCTCTCTCTCTCTCTCTCTCTCTCTCTCTCTCTCTCTCTCTCTCTCTCTCTCTCTCTCTCTCTCTCTCTCTCTCTCCTGCTGCAACTGTGCCAGTTGCTTGGCCGCACGACCCACAGTTGTTTCGGTGGGGCCAAGCGACTTCGACTTCATGTGGCATGCCAGGGCAGGTTTTTGAATGTTTTGACTTCAGTCATGAGGAATCTACTCGCTGGCTGCATTCAGGCCGGCATTCTTTGAGAGCCCTTTCCAGGATGTGCGCGCGGTTGCCCGTCTCGCTGGATCTCATCCGGTAGTCTCTATGCGTGTTGCGTGCTGGGACTCCAGTCCTGCTCCTCTTCCCTGCTGATTTCAGCCCGTCTTTGGCTGTTTTGGCAGGACTGCCAGTGTTCGAATGGGGCCGATGCGATAAGTGACACTACATCAGGTCGTCCGGTTGTCCCTGGCACTGTGTTTCGCTTCACCCCTGTTCTACTGGGTGCAAGTCCAATGGGCTGCATGCGTGGACGGCTTTGTTGCCCGAAGAGGGCGTTCAGTGAGGCTCTCTCTCCCTCTCTCTCTCTCTCTCTCTCTCTCTCTCTTATTTGCTTTCTCTACATGTCAAGTCACGAAAGGCCTGCAGTGACTTTCAACCCCCGCCCCCGTGGCTTGCCAGCCTCATCACTTTGGCAGCGACGGAGGAGTTCTCTGCAACCACACCGACAAGCAGCATCTCCGTGTCCACGTAGTTGTGTTCTGGGCACAGGCTGCACAACCACGAAGTCTTCCGGAGCCATGCCAACACCTTTACTTCATGAAGTCTCTAAGCCTCCTCATCACGGCACCGTTACTTGGAAAGGGTTTGTCACTCAGAATGTCAAATCGGCATTGGCAGAGCCACCTAGAAGGCTCGCTACCACGCTGCTTCCTGCCCTTCAACTTCAGAGTAAAACCAACATGTTCAAGGACACTTTCTGCAGGGGTCCCGGTATGGACAAACCCTTCGGCCAGCTGTGCCCTGTACGCAGGCGTCTCGACTCCTCCTGTGCCAGCATGACGGACTTGATGGCCTGAGCTCAAGGGGCACGGACCGACGAAGGCCTGCAAAGAAACAAATCTAGCTGAGTGGTTGAACACATAAGAGCAAAACTAAATACAAAACTTACAAAAGTCACAGCCATGGCAGCACAATGGTTGTGAAGGTACTCATGAGACGCGACAATACCGAACTGATCGGACGGATGTAGCAGCGGCCACGTGACTCAGCGCACACTGTCGCCGAGCGAATAGACTAAATTCAAAACACACCAAACCCCAACGTGCTTCCGCGGCGTCAACATCCTGCCTTCTGCTTGTGCGGTCATGCATTTAACTGCAGCCCCAACAACATGCGCTGCGGCCTTCTCGTTAAATCTCTCGAACATCATCTTCATCGAAGACCTTCCGAGGGATTCCGAGGTATGGGTTTTTAAGGTCGTGTCGAAAGTGGAACAGAGTTGGCAAGTTACGTGAGCAGGACGGCCGTCAACAAACTTGGCACGAGGTTGGAGCACTATATGCTTTGTGTTACTTGCATTCTCTGGATCTTGCCTTTTTTCTTTGGCTTCTGTGTCACTGTGGATCCATCCAGTGCCGAATCAGTTGAACTCATCCCTCGAAAGACATCGGCCACCCCCAGATCCTGATTCCCGAATTCTCAAATCGCGCATCCGCAGCCCCACCAAATAGCCAACTCCCAAGGTCTCGCGCCCCCAAAGCCGCCGAGAACCCGACAAGTTGCCACTATTTCGGGCTGGTGCTACGGCGGTGACCTGATCCGAAGCATTTGGCTTCGGGAGCAGCTTTGGGTTGCTACAGCTTGAGCATGTATGAAGACCTCGCTCAGTTTGGTGTAGGGTCTGCAGGCATTGCGAAAGCCGAAACACGGGCAGATCGTGTTTGTGGTGGGGGTGGGTGCGGGGCACATCTACAAGCGGGCAACCACCGCGCATATCGAGGCACACTGGAGTTTCAGAAGACCACGTTCTGCCGACAACTGGACCTTGCAGCGAAAAAGCTAGAAGATGAGAAGACTACTACGATTCAATCCCAAGAAAGCGAACAACCACACTAACAACCACAGCCGGAAGACAATTTGCACTCTCATGCAAGACTGCGTCGAGTATCCCGAAACCTTCGAAAGGCCGCTTCTGTAGATACAGCTTCCGCCTTGGAGGGCCAAAGCGGCCAAACAACAGCACGAACAGTTCCGGACAACAGGTTTCGACTCGATCGGGCAAAGGGTGGGTCAGCGAGGTCATGGGGATTGCCGGCCGCTGCAAGGCAAAAAGACTTGTCCACGTAATGCGGACCTGACACAAAGGCCAACCTTGCCTCTGCACGCTTTGAAGTTAAAGGACTCCCGGATTCGGAACTTAGCGGATAATGGGGCTTACGAGGACGGATCTGCCAACGACATCATCAGGCGTGCACTTGGCTTCCGACAGACCCGGCTACGGTGGATCCTCAGCAGCATCGTCTTGCATCTAATTACATCTCTACCTGCCTGAGCTGTTCGACAGACAGAAAGCATGTCCGAAGCATGCTTGTCTCATCCATTCAGGCTTTTGGCACAGGTCTTCGGGCCAAGCGTGGACTGTCAAAGTTTGCAGATCGAACGTGCCGCTGCGTGGCCCAGAAAGCTGGAGCTTCCAGAAGCAAAAGAGCTGCCGGAGGACCTGGCAAGCGGGAAGAGGCGGTTGACAAATTTTGTCCGGCTGCTTGGGGTGGCATTCTCGGCTTGGTTTTCGGAACTGGTCGAAGGCTTAGGGAGACCCTGTTGAGGCTTGTCGTCGCTTCTGAGGAGAAAGCTTCACGGCGTGTTTTTGCTGCTTCGGCTTAGAGTGCACAGCGGCCGCTGCCTACGTGCACGATAGCCTCTGCCGCCGTACTTGACAATCTGCTTTGCTCTGCTGACCCTCAAGCCACATGCGAGACTTACGCCCTTGACGATGCTGCTGGTGATGGCGACGACGAAAGCTGACACCGACGCTTCGCACGCTGACTCTCACACTCACTCTGACGATGATGATGATGATGATGATGATAATGATGATGATGATGATGAGGCTGCTGCTGACAGCGATGATGGCGCCTCTTGTTTGCCATACTTTGACGCATTATTCCTACCTTTCTCATGGGCTTGTGATCTCTGGTGGATTGTCCACCATGCGCGCCTACACTCCTAAACACGCACTGTTGCTTCTGCTGAGATCTTACAACACTCGAGAATTTCAATGCTATTGTGGCTATAGCAATAGAAACTTCCATTCTTTGTGCATTGCTACTGAACAGCAGATTCCCCGCTGCAGTGCCATTCCGCCTCAACTGGCTGGCGAAACGATGTCTGACGAGAGTTGGAAAACTTGTCGCGAGCCAACCAGGAATCAATCCGTGCATTTCGCGTTGGAGTCCACTACGGTCCAAGGGTGTACTGTTTACGCCATAAGCATTGCATTCCCTTTCATGTTTGTGGTTACATATGTTTTTCCTGCTAGACCGCCAGACCTGATTGTTTACGGAACTGTGTAAACACCATCGTAATCCCAAGATCTGCCTTCGACAAAGTATCCGCAGCTAAAGATGCAGAGTCGTAGCATGCTCTCTTCAGCATGAAATCAGCGGAGAACTTTGGCCTTCATATCACCCCCTGGAAATGTATTGTTGATTTATGCGCATGGTGGCCACGTAGTCGTAGAAGGAGTAGTAGTAGAAGGAGTAGTAGTAGTAGTAGTAGTAGTAGTAGTAGTAGTAGTAGCAGCTTCAGTTTGTGTAGCAACCACTTTGAGTGGCGTAGCACGACGAGAAAATTCTCAATTCCAAGTCTTGACCCTTGTCGTGGACTTCGCTGCAAAGCCGTCGCACTTCCGCGGCAGAACCGGGCGGCGGTGTTGACAAACATGAACATGCCCGCGGTTGCTGTCCCTCATGCTCATCATCGCCCTCATCGTCAGCATCTTCGCAACTGTACTCACGGCTGCCCTTCCTGAGCCTTGCCGCAAATTGTTGAGCAGGGGCGCTGGCAGTAGGGGAACTGATGAAACGTCGGCACGAATGCAAAGTCTCCTACGACACCAAGCCGAAATCCCCGAGGTCCAATTCAGATGCATGGCTCGGCTACGGGTAGTCTACCCTGAGCGTCTTCCCGTCCAGAACACCCTCTCTCCCCTGCGTGCCTGCCTCAGGGAGCTTCCAAAACCCCCTGGAGCCACGGCCGTCGCTTGCGCTGCCTGCTTTGCGGTTTGAAGGTATAGGTGGACATGCGAGCAGGCCTAGAGCCTCTCTCTTCTCTAACTATGCCAGCTTAGATCCCCAAACAAGGATTCAGCACCGCGACGACCACGACAAGGCTACTGGGGAATAAGCGCTGCATGTTTAACAGGCAGGAATTACACAGTGTCTTTGGTCCCAACACTTGGCAATTCGTAACCGTTGAAGCCGGTGCAGGGCTTGAGGAAAAGGATCTCCGGAAATGGTCTTTTCAGGGTTTGGGCCTAGGGTTTACTTCAAGCTTTAGCTTCTATGGTGAATGTTTGGAGTTCAGGAGTTCAGAGTAAGGCGTGTATAGTTCAAAAGCCTCAGCGATTCAGACCAAAGGATTTGGCTAAATTGATGAAATTGCTTGCTGGTCACAGCAGGGTGGCCGGATCCAGCCTGTAATGTAGGTATGTTTCGGGATTGTAGGCGTGTACTGATAAGTCTCGTCGAGAAAACACTCAATGGGGAGAACTCCTTGAAGTCGTCAGTCCAAATCGATTCGCAAGGTGGCCTTCCGATGCTTTCCACGGAGGGGCACGGCCTGGATAGCGACGGGTATTGCTGACGATGAGAAGACAATCCATGGGCACGCTAGCGTGGATGAACATGAAATATAACTAGCGATGAAAGCGATGATGATGAGGGGGAGGAAGACGAAACAGAAAACGAGGATGTCCTTGTGATGAATACTCATGATGCTGAGAATGATGGTGATGACCTTAGGAGGAGGAAGACGCGGAGGAGGAGGGCGAGGGAGAGGGAGAGAAGGAGCAGGAGGGAGGAAGAACGAGGGAGGACCATGACGGCGATACGTTGCCACAATTCATTGAGGGAAGCGAAGATTAGGAGAAAGCGGAATAGGCCGAGGATGGCAATTTTGACGGCGATGATGAAGATGAAGATAGAGACGAAGATAAAGATGGAGATGATGAAAGTTATGATCAAGAAGATGATGGTGATGAAGATGACAATGATGCAAATTATGATCAAGAAGATGATGATGGTGATGACGATGGTGATGACTACCTCACCCTGATGACCATAACGATGATGATGAAGACGACGAGCACCAGGATGTTCTGCAGTTTCAGCACCCCGACATTGTTGATGCATCTCCAGGTTCGATCGTTGTCACCGTCACTGTCATTGCAGCGGTATTGCTGCCAATCTTGCTCCTACCCGTGACTGTGAACTGAAAGCAAAGTAGGGAAGAGGCGTTGCAACAGTCAGTAGGAGGCCGAAGTGCTACTCGCAACATGCAGCCGTTGAAAGCGCATAATTCCACAGCGGCTGGTATTTGCGAAAGGCGTGGGAGACTTGCGACCTGCGACATACGACATGTGACGACGATCATGACGACGACGATGGCAACGATGTCAATGACGACGACGACCCCAGCGGCGGCGGCGGCGGCGGCGGCGGCAGCGAGGAGGAGGAGGAGGAGGAGGAGGAGGAGTACTTTTGCATGCTGCCCTGGTAGCTTTCAGTTGGTATTGTTGCTAGACAGCCCATGTGTAAAGCCCTGTAGCATCCGGCAAAACCGTTGACAAACCCGACAAAACCTCTTGGTAATCATACGAAGCCACATAGATTGAAAGCATAAGCTTAGCGCCGTGTGCTAAGCTTCTCAGCCTTTGGTTTCTTTGTCTTTCAAGGGAGTATGCTTAGAGGTCTGAGTACCTGCTTGCTGTAGTCGTCGTTCGTCGCCGTGGTCGCAGTAGTAGTAGTAGTAGTAGTCGTCGTCGTCGTCGTAGTAGTAGTAGCAGCAGGAGTAGTAGTAGTAGTAGTAGTAGTAGTAGTAGTAGTAGTCGCCGTCGTAGTAGTAATTAGTAGTCGTCGTAGTAGTAGCCGTAGTAGTAGTAGTAGTAGTAGTAGTAGTAGTAGTAGTAGCAGTAGTAGCAGTAGTAGTAGTAGTAGTAGTAGTAGTAGTAGTAGTAGCTTCAGTTTGTGTTGCAACCACTTTGAGTGGTGTTTGTAGCTGTAGCGGTAGCAGTAGCAGTAATCGTCGTGGTCGTCGCAATTGAAGCGGTAGCCGTTGTCCTGATAGCTGCAGTAGATGTAGCAGTCCCAGTCGACGATCGTAGCAGTCGTGCTAGTCACAGTCGTAGAAGTCGCAGTACTCAGTTGTAGTAGTCGCCGTAGTCGCAGTCGTGGACCGTCGCAGGCCGCATCGTGGTCGTGGCTGTGGGTCCTAAGTCACAGGTACGCCGTCGTCGTAGTCGTAGGAGTAGCGACAGCAGTACCACTGGCCGTGGCAGTCGCAGTAGCAGCAGTAGCAGCAGTGGCAGCAGTGGCAGCAGTGGCAGCAGTAGTAGCAGAAGTAGGAGCAGCAGCAGCAGCAACCACAACAAGAACAGTGGCAGAGACAGTATGCCCCGTAAACCCTGATGAGACCCCCAAGATTCAACCCTGCATGCACCAGCAACCATACTCAATACCCGTTCAGAACCCAAAGCCCCAAACCCCAAAGCCTACCTACCAGCCCACAACTGTCACCCAAGCTTTCGAAACACGCCTGGCCCTGGTCACAGAAGTAGAGAATGAGCAGGCATGAAAGTCGGAAAACACATAAGAATACCTAGGTCCTAGATTCATCGGAACATAAAGAATCATAAGCATCATACCGAGGGCTGTGCCTGGGAAAACGTGCTGGCTACTCTCGAGGCGAGGACCTCGGACTTCAGGGTCACTGGCTCGAGTGAAACGGTGTGACAGGGCCTGGGGTTAAGCTTGGGTACGGCCCCGCACTCAGAAATAGTTGAGTAACATTCATAATATAGATATATGTATGGGGGCAGTACCTGAAGTTGAGCACCCTAGAGTCTTAGAGGATCTATGGTCTCAGAGGCTGAAGACACAGGGATAATCATCAGAGCCGTGACGGCGGGGTGATAGCTTGAGGCGATGCTCGATAACCGGTTGCCGAAAGTCATCACCACCACCAGCACCACCGACGAGAAGAGGAAGAGGAACACCACCACCACCAGCAACAACAACAACAACAGCAACAACAACAACTATTATTGTTATTGGACACTGAGCGAGCTGCTCATAGCGGGCATGTCTGAAGCTTTGTAGCATGCAGTTGGGTCTGCATCAACCGGGAAAGCAATGGAGGGCAACAAAAAGCTAAATACGGAAAACCTGCGGACCCATGGCGCCCTCGGCAATAGACTTGCCGACATTCCAATAGAGGTAAAGCGGCCTTAAAACGAGACTGGTTGTAGGGGACTGCCCTGCCTGACAAAACTCCGAAAGAACGCTGTAGAGAACCCCTCAGAGTACTGCAGACAGAGTGGCCGCCACGGCGACAGCCGCGGATCCGAAAAACGCTGCGGTGCGGCTGCCTGCACCTGCAGGCTTGAGAGTTACTATAACGGCCACAACCTCGCAAGGGAGACAAGGACACCATAAGAACTTTGTAAACGTTCAAAGAGTTTGTGTACCTTAAGTACCTGCCTGAGAGTTCGAAAGTTCGGGGTTCGAGGCTGCACTGCGGTTGATCCTGTAGACTTGGAGTTTGCGGGTTCAGAATCTCGTTCACTTCCGATGCAGTACCTGCGCAGTGCGAAACCAGAGCACAACTTTCCACTGTTGACTCGATTTTGCTTAAAACAATGGTTGGCGGGCTTGCAAGTGTCGGTGCTATGGTGCTTCATGTTATTCGACCGTACTCCGATAAATGCCTCGTCCTCTCATCTTAGTGTTAGAACCCTGATGAATGTGCGCTTGGCTGAGGCACGCACACAACACCGAAAAACATCCAAAATCGCGGAAAGACCAAACCTGTGATGAAGCCAAAAGAAAGAAGCGCTCCCTGCCCTCAACCTGAAGCTGACTTCAACACGAAGACCCTGATGCCTTTAAGCCGTACAGCGCCTAAACGCTAAGCCCAAACATCCGTAGAACCTCTCCATGACCCAGACTTGGAAGAATGCAAGAAGCTTCAAATGCACAGCGAGCGTTCACCGATCGAGATGACGCAAAGACAAGAATCGGTCACCTGGTGACGCGAAGTCCTCGGGAGCCTCGGCGTTATCTCTCTCTGGCGTCCTGTGAGATGCGACCCGCTTGGCGGGCCATTCAGGTTGAGGTCTTGGGGTGGTCTTCAGACTGTATTGTCTGCAGTTTTGGAGCTTAAGGCTTTCAGGGTATGGCTTCCATGCTGCAAGCAGGACCCTCCGGAGCCAAACGAGAGATCCTGCCAGTTCTAGCCTCCTTCCAAGGCCCCAGTGCCTCGAAGAGGCCCTCAGTGGCGAGGGAGCCGGACCAAGGACGAAGGCACAGCACCTAAGCAAGTGCGACGTACGAATTTACTGATGCCCGCGCGTCGATGTAGCCCGAAACTCTCTGTTTTTGAAGAAACAAGCAAACAACGACAGCACCACCATGGGGCCTTCGTGAAGCAGATTCACCATGAAGCAAGTGTCACGGCTGCAGAAAGGACTGCTGTTTCGGGGTTTGGGTTGATGTAGATTGAAATTAAAAGCCTCGCGGAAACCGAAGCTTGCGAGGCAAGCTTTCCATGCTTGAAAAAGGCGAGATCCTGCTGTAGCACTGTAAAGTGTTTCCCCCCAAGCAACAGCATTGGACCCGAACCCGCATGCCACTGCCAGCGCTGCAAGTGCCAGGAGGCGGCTGGCATGTCGGGACCAGTCAAGGTCGGAGGGCTTACGGCAACGAGACAGTTCGGGGGTCTGCCTTCAAGCTAACTTCAAGAATCCTGATGCAGGCCAATGTTTGAGAGGTAAGCAGGCCGAGATGCATTGAGAAGGCGATTTGAGCAAGCCTTTTGATTTCACTTGGTTTTCGGCTGGCGATTTTTGTGCATGAGGCTACAGGGATGGCTGGAATTTTCGAGCAGAAGCTGGTCCTGAAACTATGGTAGGAGCTCAAAGGGCACCTAAGCTGGCCACAAGCCCCGGCTGCTAGAACAGCACCATCACTCCGGAGTCCGAAGAACACCTCACAACCTTTTGATCCGAACGACCACTGAGAAAACCCATGCACATCTGACAACGGACAGCAAACCCAAACCCCCAACGGCTGGACAAGAAAAACAAGCACAACTGCCACCCACAGACAGACAGACAGACACAACACGCACACACACACACACAAACACACATACACACATACACACATACACACACACCAAAAGCAAATCACCAGAAAAGAGAGAAAGTGCACGGAAGAGCGCACAACACCACAACAATGAAAAGCCCCGAAAGCAGTGCCCATCGGCCTGCGGCCGAAGTTCCGGGAAGTTGCCCCGAGGCTCCTGAGAGTGCGGGGCGGGAGAACCGAGGTTCGGCGCTGCGGCTGTGGTTGCTTGCCGTGCTTAGTTATTTACGAGAAAGGGCACAGATGTCTGAGTGATCCTTCATGATAGTTACGGACCCGTGTGAGTCTGCATCTGCTATTCCCTAAATCAAAGAAGCAAGCTTGCCACACAAAGGAACCTTTACATCAAATATCTGCCTCGTCAAGGTATCCGCCTCCCAAGGCATCACAGATCATCAGAGTCTGTGCCCAACCCTGCATGACCCAAAGCCCCAAGCTATGCATTCTACATCCCCGCACCCTAAACCCCGCACCGTTACATCCAAACCTCAACCGCAGCATGGAGTGAAGTTTGACACTTTGGGCTTGAGGACGGCCTCGCCACCCCACCCATGGAGGCAGGAGGCAGCCTCGGACTCGAAGGAACTGCTACTGCCACTGCTACTGCTACTGCTACTGCAACTGCAACTGCAACTGCAACTGCAACTGCAACTGCAACTACAACTGCAACTGCAACTGCAACTGCAACTGCAACTGCTTCTGCTACTACTACTACTACTACTACTACTGCTACTACTACTACTACTACTACTACTGCTGTACTACTACTCCTGCTGCTACTCCTGCTGCTACTCCTGCTGCTACTCCTGCTGCTACTCCTGCTGCTACTCCTCCTGCTCCTGCTCCTGCTCCTGCTCCTGCTCCTGCTCCTTCTCCTGCTCCTGCTCCTGCTCCTGCTCCTGCTCCTGCTCCTGCTCCTGCTCCCGCTCCTGCAGCTGCGACTGCGACTTCTCACCAAGACCAATCATGCTCATAACAAGATATTAATAACAAGCATAGCACCGATTGATTATTTCTGGAAAGTTTTATTACTGCTATTACTACAACAATGATGACAACACCGTAGCAGTGGTACCTATATCCTAAAACTTCAGCAGGACATCTCAAGCCCCTGGTATCAGAGCATTACACCAAGTCCCCGGCATGTAACTATTGGCCCGTCGTTCGCCACGGAGGAGGGGTGCGGCCCACTATCCGCTTCGCTGAACTAAGAGCCACAGGGGATTTTGATTCGCACAATTAAGCCTTTGCCCTCATCTGAACCCCTGAAGCGCTTCTGCCTGCCCGAAGCTTCCAGCATGCAGCATACCCGTGAAGACAAAAACTCAATTCCTTCTCGGCTTTTTGGGTCCTCTTTGACCGACGGACCTTACAAGTGCGAAACTGTGTTTGTAGAGCCCCTGGACAAGCCTGTCTCGACATGCAGTCCTGTAGACATGCGTTGCAGCATCGAGCGGTCTTGCGTCCTTTCTCAATCGCTCACGACCTGCAGTCCGAATGGAGGAGCTCACCCTGCACGATTGCAAATGTGCCCTGGCACAGGAGAATGCGGGCATCAGTCTGCTCTGGAATAGCACTCAGGCTCGTGTTCGAGCGATGGGTGAAACCACTTTGGGGATCGAAAACGCATGGCAATAGCGATAAACTTCCGAAGTCTGCTGCCTGCAGCTACGGCAGGTCAACATGCTCCGGAAGTCGCCGCAGTGGTCTCAACAACGGCGTGAAAAACATGAATCACCTAAAGCTACACCTGTACTGCCACAACAGAGTCGCTAAAGGCCTGCTGGTTTTTGGAGTGGGCGATGCTGCATACCATGTGGGTAGCCAGACACTTGCAACCTCCGTGCGTCGCCCAGCAGGCTAGCGATGCACCGGCGAGCCACGCGAACGTGTAAGCTTCGCCTCTGACATACGTGCGTGCTGCGATGATAATCCCGGCAAAGGTAATCGCCACGGAAGACAAGAACACCAGCACGCTTTGCAGATAATCCTGGGTTCGTCAGAAGCCCTTTAAAGGCTGGCACCTTAAAGGACCCCCTGACCTCAAAACGCCTGCCTGGCTTGTGCGTGGGTATAACATACCACGAGTCACTGGAGCCCGAGACTTAACCTTCGCACATGATCATCAGTAGCGACGAACTGACTATCTCCAAGCCTGAGTGCAACACCGAAAAGACTTTTCCAGTTTACTCGGGTGCTTCATTCAAAACTTATCACACTTACCTCATCTCCGTTGCAGCTTAGCCAACTAGCTTTGCTTTTTAATTCGTCTGCGGGGGTTCTGCGGGCGATTGCTGGACCCACGGGCCCCTTCACCCATTGCCTAGTTACTCGTCATGTCAAGCCTGATAGGGGCATTGTTGGGGTGGCGATGTTCGACCTCGAGCATCGTGTCTGCAGTATGCTGATGAGAATGATGAGGATAATGACGAAGCTAAGCATGATGACGGTGGTGGAACTGAAAGTGCGCATGTATTGACAAACGCAACTGCAAAGAAGATGAAGCTGAAAGGGAAAACGAGTCTATTGTTGTCCCTGCAACTCCCCTATAATCGTATCCTAGATACTCCTAGATGATGCGAGGCCAAAACATGAAATTTCTGTCCAGGTGTCGAAACAGCCCGGCCTGTAAGGAGCGGCCAATCGGTCGCAAAGAACCACGGCTATACGAATCGCCACCTGATGGACTTCAAGATTTCGGGGTGTAGGGATATCTAAACGAGACCTTCCTGTCGTCCCGCTTACTGACAAGCTTCTGCCCGAAAGTCAACGCCGAGACGCGGCGGACCAGAGCAAAAGCAGGCCAAGAAGGATGCCAAAGCAATAGCAGATAAGAAAGTCTAAAGGCATGCCACCTTTGACAAAGCCCAACAAGCCATCAATCCCCACGCTCAGTACTGGCGTCATGATGATGAGCGTGTACTTGAGCGGCAACTGGGTGTCGGCCTGCTTGGCTAACAGCTCTTCTTTCAATGGGCCGCGAACAAAGGCGGTGAAGGCTTCCTGGCTGCCGTACCACTCCTCTATGGCTGAGTAGATGAACTTCCGGTCGAATTCTCTTTTGCATGCCACCTTGTTCAGGTCAAAGTTTCGCAACTCTGCAAAAAGTTCCTTCTTTGCAAGCAGATTCTTCCGCAGGAAATGGAACACCATGCAAAGTGGAAGAAAAGCAGGAAGTAACATCAGCACGGCAGCGGCATCCACCACAATCAACAACAACATGAAGGTCACCATGGTCACGTAGTTTCCCAGCCAGAGCTTGACAACTGTATTTTCGAGGAACAATGGTGCGAATGTAATGCGGCCTTGAGGATTGGCAAACCGATATGCGGCGATCTCGAATATGCACCAAAGTCGGGACCTCGGGATCCAAAATGTCAAAATGTCAATAGTTGATGCCAACCTGTGCATACGTAGAAGCAGTTAGACGGGTGCTTAAAAGCGACCACAGACTCAGGAGCTAGCTCTCCAGTCTGAACTTCACAATTATTCATTAATGATCCATCAACCCGAATGCCTGGACTATGCATAACCAATGTGGTTCATGTGCAAGCCTTTGCGGTCGTCAAGACAAGGAGCAGGTATGGACGTGACCAGAGGATTCGAAGCTCCTGGGAGGCAGATACAGCGCGTGTCGATGAATCTCTCGGGCTTCCAAGTCTGTGTGTGCTTGACTTCCGCAGCAGTGAGCTGGTCCCATGGAACATCCCTGAACCTTCAATCAACTACACACTTGCAAGCAAGACCTGCCTTAGCTTCGCGGCTCATTGAGGCCAACGTGAGGGCTGGCTGCGTAGCGGTTCGAACGTAAGCTGCAACCCTGCACCCCACTCTGAACCACGCAACTCTACCCTCTAAGACTCTAAGCCCCAACTTAGCATATTTGGCCTAGAGCCCTCGCCTGAGAGACTTTGAGGAAGCCGCCGAGCCCGAAGATTCCGCGCTCCTTCAACTAGTTAGCACGGAAGGCTTGCTTTGTTCTGATGCGAATTCGGCTGGCTGACGGTCGCTTTGACGACCCCGAACCATGCGCACGAACTGCCCTACGACAGCCGGTTCGCCAGAATGAGGCCGCTCGAAAAGACAGCGGACTGCATGATGAGTTGTAATACTAAGGCTAAGGCCCTGAAGTTTCAAAGCACACGCGAACAAAAAACTCACACAGTACTCTTTGCATCGAAATGTCTATAATGGAACAAAAAGGTTTCACGTCTACGGTCGACAGCACACCGATACTCCCAGGCTCCTTCATGTTGCTGTCCGCTTGATTGATGCCTCGGCTGAAGGCATATGACGGCCTCTGCTTACCTCTTCACACCCTTGTTCTGTAGCTCTCCGTACTAACCATATTCGATCGGCGCTGTTTGGCAAAATTTCGACAGCTGCTTTGCTTCGCGGGATCGGCTTGCTGGGGGAAGCAGAAACCCTGCAAACTTGCCTGGCATGCTGAACATGAAGGTAGCAGCTCGTACCCGCGGCGGATGCAGCAGAAGCCGCAGCAGCAGCAAAAGCCGCAGCGGAAGCAGCTAAAGAAACAGCCGCAGCAGCAGCAACAACAACAACAGCAGCAGCAAAAACGCCAACAGCACCACCACCACGACCACCACCGCCACCGCCACTGCCGCCGCAACCGCCACCGCCACCGCCACCGCCACAAGAAGAAGAACAATGACAACAACACTATCACCGCCATCACCACGGTCCCACCGTCACCACCACTACCACTACCCCGACTCACCACAACCATCATCGTCTTCTTCTTGATACTTTTCTATCATCATCATCCTCGCGAACATCACCATCATCATCAGCAGCGTCATCACCATCACCACGGTCAGCGTCACTGTCACAAGGCTCATGACCTTCACCATCTATCGCAACCACCACCACTGCGATTTCCACTGCCGCCACTGCCATCGCCACCGATCTTCACCCCACCATCATCTGTTCAATTGTCGTAATAAGCATAACACAACAGCAATCTAACGTCAAGAGGTGAGCACTTCTCTGATTCTTGGGGCACGAGAACTGCACAGACCCGCTCAGGCTGGCATGTCAGGCGATGTGGCCCAGGCGCTTGCAACATCAAGGAAGCAGAACTTGCTGGCGCCGCCAGGAGCCATGATGAAAACCATCACAGACGCGAGGTTGCTCAAGCAGAGCCCCCATGCTCCTCTTGGCTATGTCCATTGTTTGCGGCTGTCGGTTGGAGCGTATTGTTTGTTTACCACTGAAGCCTCAAACTGCTGGGACTCCATTTGTGGATCCTGCGACTGAGAACTTTGAAGGTGATCAGAGATCTGAAATGTCAACGGCACCCTCAACACCAGGAACCCCAATGCAAGTCATTTGTTCGCCACGGGCTCCGAAATGGCACACGTAGTCCTTGCCCTCAAAGGTGACCTCAAAATGCACCAGGCGATGGTCTTTGACACAACAGGCAGCTGCACTGTACACAGGGTCTGGTGGCTTGAAGACAAGAGGTGGTCGGGGCCATTGGTCGGCCCCACCTTGCTTTGAGGTGCGATGTTCATAATGACACAGGTGATGAAGATAACGATTAAGATGAACATGCAGATGAAGATTTAGGAGGTGGCAATGGTCGAGGAGGAGATGGGAATAAGGTGATTTCAGAATTCCAAGCTCGCCAACACACGCTTCCAAGCGCGGCCTCGACTTTCCCTCGACCCCGATCCCTAAGCCGCCGAAGCCGTAATGCTAACTGGAACGCAGAGGCTCCCTCGACTCCTCTTCATTGTTATCCGACTTGCTCTCATTTCCCAACTTTCCGCCGTGAAGATGGGCACGGTGATGTTTCTGGGAATGAAGATGATAATGGTACTGGGGACTGTGAAGAGTCGTGAAGACGAAGGTGCTGATGGCTGTGAGCTTCCTGACGATGCTGATGGAGACGGTGAGACTGGTGATGGTCACGCTGGTGGTGACAGACGTGGTGACAGTGAGGGTGACAGCACGGATGATGATGAAGATGGTAGTATAGACGAAGGTCGTGGTGACGGTGACACAATGCTCACAAACCTCGTGGTGATTATCGTTTTGGTAATCGCGGTGAGGGTGGTGAGGGTGGAGAGGGTGGTGAGGGTGGTGAGGGTGGCGAGGGTGGTGAGGGTGGTGAGGGTGGCGAGGGTGGTGATGGCGGCGGTGGTCCTCACCATGCTGATTGCTGGGCTGGAAAATCAGATATGGCGGTGCTGCCGTCGGCGATTACCAAACGTGACGTCGACACCAAGGGCAGCAACACCACCACCAACAGCAGCAGCAACAGCAACAGAAAAAGCAACCTCACCTGGCTTCAACTACTCCAAATGCCTAAACAGCTCCCGACATTGTGATGCGCTCACATCCAGAAAGTCGAAAACACCCTGCCTGAACCAGGATGTGGGGGGAAAGAACGTCCCAGAATGCCAGAATCTCCAATATGAGGATCGCGAAGACCCAAGCGAGAAAAATACGAAGCCAGCCACACTGAAGTGACAGAGAAACGAACTTCGAGAGTCCTGGGCGGCAAGCGAAAAACAGAGGCATGGTTTAAGTTCAGTTGAATCACTACAGAAACTGGAAGAGTCTTTGGTGTGTCCTCTGGTGCGCCAAGTGTGAGAAAGAAAGACGTCGAAGTTCTCGACCCGCCTGGAGTGGTGCCACCTCGGGGGCTACACGCCTTCCAAACGTGGATAAGCTGAAGAGCCCCACGAGCTCTCAAGGACACAATAATGTAGGACTTAATAATTGGAATAGGGTTTTGGTGCCCATCATACTATGTTTATAACAAGGAACCCCCGAAAGTAGTATTGGCAATTATTTGGGCCCCTATATACATGAAGGAGAACGACCGAACGCACCTACCTGTTTGCTAACTCTTTCTCTGGCAGTAGCGACGGTGCCAAACGCCAGAGCCGACCGCCCCAAACCAGCGTGCTCTGAAGAGAGATGCCGCGCATGATGTCGACATCCGGAACCAATGCTCGGTTCAACAGAACACGTCGATGAGTCTTGCTGTCTTGCCTAGCAGTAATCTCACTGCCGCATTCAGACGTAGCCCCTGGAATGGCCGCTTGAAAACGGGAAATAATCTCCTCTGACTCGACGGCATCTTGTCCAGGTGGAGCTGCTGCAGCCTCGATGACCTCAACTGGAGCAGGAGCTCCTTCCCAGTCGCAACCAGTAGCCTTTGCTCGACACAAGCTTTGGCTGGCTCCCATGGCGCATCTGGCCGCAACCTATCCACGAGATTATGCTACCGTTACATGCAAGGGTGTAGGTTTTTGAACCCTGACAAGCCCGAGTTGGCAACCCTTGCTTGCATTGATGGGACACTTCTCCATTGAGATCGAGACCTCACAGCCCAGCCGGCGGTTGCGGCTGCCTTTACAGAAGTCTGCACAAATGATACCCTAACATACCCTGGACCCTGAAGAGGACGGGCACCCTGGCCGCTCAGCTGCAAGTTTTTTGCTCCGCGGCATGCTATCTGTCCTTGCAATCCCGTCCTTTGACTTGAACTCACAAGGCTTCTGTATGAGCTCGTTCACAGGCATTGCCCAAGGAAGCTTAGCCAGCAGTTCTTACTACTTACACCTGCTTGGAAGACTTCGCACACCATCACGGATGCCTGAGGTCAAGGATGTGAACATTTCTGCAAGGCGGTAGCAGGCCTTGCAGCATCTGATCCCAGTTTGCGTCTATCAACTGCATGATGGCCAACATGTGCATTCTCAAGCCCAGGTCCCATGTGGACCAGGATCTAGGTACAGCCGTTTGGCCCGGCCTGGGGTGTTAGATTTGCTGCTGCGGCCTTGCGACGGTCGAGGCTGCCCAAAGGCAGCAATCACTACTTTTTGTCGTCTTTCTTGTCGTCCGAGCCGCCTTCATCCTGTCCAAGCCCGAAGACTTCAGTACTTGAAGTTTCCCCAGACAGCTCTGAACTCTTGACTCCCACCGTGCACCACTCCATAGCTGGCATGGTGCCCTCCATCCCTTGCTCATGCAGCCCCTTGGCCTTCTTTGCAGCACCGCTGACCTCCGAGCGATTCAGAGACAGAGATGAAGGTCTTGAAAGGAGCTGCACCGGTGAAGTCCCGGCCTCTTTCAAAGCATCCTGAATTCGCGGATCATCAATGTCGACACCGGGCCTCGTCACATGCTGCCGGCTGCACTGCCACATGCACGATTGCTGCAGCATGCGACAGGATCTTCCAGGATGCGGGTTCAACACTGTCGGTATGCATCTTACAAGACTTCAACCATCGAGGAGTTGCTTAAGCCATGATACCTAGGAGCCCGAAACCTCCAAGACTCGAACACCAAGTTTGGATCAGCGCTCTACGATTTGAAGCCTGCGGTCCCAAACTCCCCTCTAGACTCTAGACCGAAACCCGCGGCACATGCCGTCATCCTGACGCACAGCTCTGAAGATGGGAGTCCGGCAGCGACCCGAGCAACTCCTTCAAGCAGTGCATTTCAATGTGGGGATGAGGGGACCGGCACGAGGTCAAGGAGTACACGGTCTGCCACCCGATACAGCTTTAAACTTTAATCCGACTCTAAATCTGGAGCAGCCGCTACGAAAACCCGGCCTGCAAGCAACACTGTAGGCTTGCTCGAACAATCAATAGTAAGCAAACCTGCATGGACTCCCATGAGGCAGGAAATCCACCGCACGAAGCCGTCGTTTTGAGCAACAGCCGTTTCCTTCGAATCATGCACTGGAGGATTCCGCACGAATCGAATCATCCCCAATGTAAGCAGCCGCAGCGCGGCAACATGCGCAGGCTACCCTTCAAGAGCTCAATTCAAGCTCCGGTTCAGACTTCCCCCTCTAAAACCAGAACGCCAGGCCTGAACGAAGTTGGGATCCTGCAACCATCTACCATCCAGGACGGCCTGCCAACACAGAAAGCAGAGCTGCGGCGCAGGTGTAGGAATTGGTTTGGGGGACATGTGAAGGTCCATTTGTAAGTCCCCCTTTGTACTTCGAGATCTAGCCACACTGGCAGTACGAGAAGTTCATGGCACAGCCGTGCCGATAGTGTAGAGAAGGAGGCGGCAAGTAAAGTGGCGCTCACAAGACCCGAAAAGCGGGAAGAAACAAAGGGCAACAACCAGACGGGAATAGATTCCGTGTCAGCAAGGTCGAGAGACCTAGCCGCCTTGGCCAAGAACTTCTTCCCACGTGCAGAAAAAGCGATGCTAAGTCCGGTGATGAACGGCTCCGATGTTACGCTCCAGTATTATTGGAATACTCCTTGTTTTCGGACACACCACTGTGTGCGAGGTGTTTTTCATGCCTTTAGGCGATGGCTCCAACAAGCAGTGGTTTTAGAACATTTGGAACATTCCAAGGTTGAAGTTTTGGAGTGTTCGAAATGCCGCGAACGAGAAGCTTCATGGATTCCAGAATACGATTCCTCCTCGGCACGCGAGGATGCACCTTTCCGCTGAGCGGCAACACACCGAGTCCATTCAGCAATAGCTTGCCAGGGACTTCGGGGCTGAGCACAGTGGGGATGGGGGGCTCAGGTCTCATGAGGTTTGAGCACGGAAGGGCTGCAAATCCCAGAGCAAAGTTGTGCTTGAGCCGCTGGCAACCAGCTGCTTCCCTGCCAAGCCCGTTTCGGTTGAGCCCCACCCTTCTCAGCCTCTATCCACCTCCTCAAAATGGTCCGAAACTGCAAACATCCACATGAACTTTGCCGGAACGGTTGATGATAGGCGTGAACTTGGCAGCGGCCGTCAAGAGGATCGGATTAGGCAAAAAGAATCGCCAATTCATTCCGTGATTTTGGACTTTTCGGGCACATCACAGTTTAGACATGCCGTGTGCACTCAAGGGCTTCCGAGCAAGCGACGACATGCTTTCAAGGATGTAGTCTAGCCTTAACCGTTGAAATAAAGGCGAGCTAATTTCCGCACACACACACACACACCAGGGGGAGGGCAGACAGACACGCATCACTAGTAGTACTGGTGATGGTGATGATACTCATGATGCGGGTGGCCAGTGATGGAATATTGATGAACACACAAGTACCCATGATCACCATGGCGATGACGATCGAAATGGCCATGATGATGACGACGATGAGGAGGAGGATGGCGATGACGAGGGTTGCTGCTGTCGTCAGTAATGACAAGGATGCTGGGTCGGAGGCAATTCACGATCCGGTCAGGGTCTGGCAAGAGGTCCGGGAGGGCCCGGTCCATGCTCGGATGTGGGAAAAGTGATAAATAGTATGACCGGGCAACCCTGCGTCTCCCCGACAGCAATATTAGGAACACCAGAGGCGCAAGACTCATAGAAATCCGTGTGCTAGAAATCCGCAAGACTGGAATTAGCAATACTGCAAAAATATCAGCACTGCCAGAACTAAAGGTACGGAAAAAAAGGTTCCCGCACCATCCAGACGATTCGAAGGGGCCTCGCCGCCATCTGCCGGCTTCCCCTGGGGCGAGGAGGGGAGAGGCGCAAGGCTGACAATTAGAGGAGTAGTAGTAGTAGTGGTGGTGGTAGTAGTAGTAGTAGTAGTAATAATTGCAACAGCAGCAGCATTAAAAAAATGCGGTTTGACAGCAGCAGCAGCAGCAGCAGCAGCAGCAGCAGCGGCAGCATATTGGTCGTCGCGGTCATCGTGGTCGTCCTCCTCATCGCGGTCGTCGTCGTCGCAATGATTGTGGCAGGCAGGTGCAACAGCAGAAATGTTCGAAAACTGTGGAACAAGAAGCACAGATTTGCACACGTCGCTTCGGTTGTGATTGTGCTCACAGTGTTGGTCGTATTGGCGGCATTGGTCTCGGTGCTACATGTGGTGCTTGCGGTAACGGCAATTGTGGCGCTGCCGCTGCTGCTGCTCCCGCAGCTGCTAGTACTGCTGCTGTGCTGCTGCTTGTGACAACGGTGCCGGTGCCGGTGCTGGCACTGGTACTGGAAGCAATGTCCGAGCGAGCGGCAGTGGCAGTGGCTGTCCAGTGCGATGTTGCGGCTCCAACAGATGATTATGAGGATGATGTTAGTGCTGACGATGACGGTTGCGATGACACGAGGCAAAGAACGGCAATTGCTGTTTTGGAACCGTTTCCGCAAGCCACCTACAAGTAGCAGTTACAATCGGTGCAGGATAGACCAGAAGTAGTGACGGCAGCAACAGCTACCTGAACACAACCCCCATCACAATAAGAGCAGCTAAAGCAATGTGGCTATGTTTCAAGGGCACGGCACGGAGCCGAAATCCGACGCAGATGCCTCGCTGGAGGCCGGCGCTTCGCCTGTCTTCATCTCGGTGTCCTCCCAGCTTCGGGTTGTAGGGTCTTTGGGGGGTCTTTGGGGTTCAAGCGGCCTTTTCGGATACATTACTCGCTTTAGAAGGCTTCGGTTCACATCAATCCTGGCCTCTGCCAGCTCCTCCGCCTTTCGCTTCGGAGCCGATGCCTGTAGAAAAAGGGTTTGACAACGGACTCTTGAAGGTGCTCTCCAGCGTACCAGCAACCTTCACCCGACATTATTGTAAGATTTTGGTGATGGGCCCAGAAGTCCCAGCCTCCGACTGCTTCGTGAATATCATTCCGAAGTGGGCGCGAAGAAAACTCATGCCAAAAGGCAACCCTCAATTGGTTCTACGGAAAGATCTACGATGAAGTGCTTGTAGGTCCAAGCTGAAGACGAGAGCCGCAATTCTTAGCACCAGGTCCAGGCTCCTTCCAATAAAGAGCAAGAGCAAGGAATGAAGGCAGAAGTGACTACTTTGACAACTTCCTGGAGACCTCCCTAACTAATACCCCACAAGGCCGAAGTAGCTTCTATCCCAAGTCCCCCACACAAACTCGAAACCCGGCCGAAACACGCACCTGCGTCTCACCTTGAGCTGCCGCACCTCCCTCCGACCTTATCGGAGGTCTTAGGAGTCAAGAATATGCAAGCTCCACCTAAATCGGGGGGCCAGGTTGGGGCTCTTTGGAGAACTTGGGCCTGGGACTGCATTCGGTGGACTTTGAGCACGGAGGTTTGGCACGAAGCCGGGGACTTCGACCGCGGAGGGCAAGCCAAGAAAGGTTTCTACAAGAGGCGTCTGCGCGGCCCGAAAATGCTGTGAGTAGGCTGCGGTCATGAGGGATCCAAAAGAAGCCGACTGCCTCGTGGTTTCAAGGTTGCACAAGGGGCCTTGGTCCCAAAGCTTTGCAGCTCAGTCTGCAGCTCCTGCATGGAGAGTAGGAGAGCCTGCCGCAGCTCGTCGTCCATGTCCTCCATGCCTGTCCATGTTAGGTAACTCGCCGGGATCTGCACAGAGGACACCACATGCTTGGACGGCCTGCCTCCGTAGGGATTAGTTGGGCTTAGGATCTAAAACTCGCGCGAAGAGTGTGGAGTATTTAGATACCTGTCTGGTGCGAGCATTCAAAGAAACTGCAACGGCGAAACGCACCCCACAACAACAAGTTGGCCTGGCAAGCAGTAACACTCAGCCGAAATTCACGATGCGGTCCAGCAGAGCATCGGCGCATCCAAGCAAACGCTGGTTCCCCCGATAGGTTACACGCCCTGTGGAAGCTCGGAAGCAAACCACAGTGCCTGGCCTTCCATACCCACTGGAGCGGAAGCCTGGCCCACAAGTCTGACGGGAATGCAAATCAGCTCTCTCCTCAAGCACGAGCATTCACTAAACCCTGCTGCGTCCCCGCCGCCGGGGTGGTTGTCGGGGCAGCCGCCGGGGCTGTCGCCGGAGCCGTCGCAGCAGGGGCTGCCGCCCCTGGATCCATCCTGGATCTTGCCGCTTAAGAGTCAGTGCCAGCATGCATTCTTGCACTGCGAGACCTAAGATTCTGCTAGTTGCAGGGGGTCTTGCAATAGAAACTTGTGCATTGGGCGCAGTAGCTGTGCTGTGGTAGCAGTGGCAGTGGCAGCGGCAGCGGTAGGAGCAGAAGAGTAGTAGCAGTAGTGGTAGTAGTAGTGGTAGTAGTAGTAGTAGTAGTAGTAGTAGTAGTAGTAGTAGTAGTAGTAGGAGTAGTAGTAGTAGTCGTAGTAGTCGTAGTAGTCGTAGTAGTCGTAGTAGCACGATGGTAGTAGCAGTGGTTGTTGTTGTAGGTTCATAACTTGGTACGATGTTCATCAACACATTCACTGTGGAAATGCACTGCAGATATCTCCAAGAGCCAAGGTCCGGGCTCTTGCATGGAGAGGAGCAGGGCCTGCCGTAACTCATCATCCATGTCTTCCATGCCTGAGTCCGTCGGCTTTTGCTGGTACACCTCCCGATTTCTGAATCCAAGTTTTTCAGGATGTCGGCATTTCGGGTTTAGTGATCATTCCGCCAACTCTCGCATCTGCAATCTGTCATGCGTCATCATCGAAATCATCATCAGCAGCATCATCGTCGTCTGACACCTTCCGAGGCTTGACTTAACTAATAGCAGTACAAATCACGGCAATGCTACTAGCATGATTGCAACCACCTCTACTTTTCTTAGGCAATGCCTGTTTCGAGGACTTCCAACTCTCTGGAAGACCCTTCGCACCTAAAACAGGAAGAGCTAAGGTGCATTTTGGGAAGCTGCACGGCGGCAAAAGTGCTGCCATAAGTCTATGACAGCTGCAGGATGATCACATGGAGGTGGTACACTAAGAAACAGAATCCAATTATTCGAGATTCACGTCACCTTTGCGGTGGATCGACGTGCTGCCACCACTCGGGCAGAACCCTGAGCTTGAGACCCCACAGAGCAATCTAGTTCAGTTTCCCACATAGACGGACAAGGATATTATCGCCTAAGGCCTTGGG
Source organism: Symbiodinium sp. CCMP2592 (assembly GCA_905221615.1). Taxonomy (NCBI): domain Eukaryota; class Dinophyceae; order Suessiales; family Symbiodiniaceae; genus Symbiodinium; species Symbiodinium sp. CCMP2592. Next base: position 454,463 of record CAJNDT010002935.1, on the reverse strand, counting down.
GCTGCAACAGCAACAAGGTAACCTTAACGGTTGAATAAACTCCAACAGTTTCTGCAGCGAACAGAAGTCAATAGCAAAAGTCGAGTAAACAGGCGATGCTGAAACAAAAGCTCCGAAAAAACTGAGCTGTGCGGCCCATGGCTTCCATGACTGCAGCATCTGTCGCCTGGCGCATCCATGATGAAAGCTGCAGTCGATTCTCAGAGCTCCAGAACGAGCACAAGCACCTTCAGAATATAACTCCCCACATGACTAGGTCTTCCGCACAGATCAGCTGCTAAAACAGGCTATGAAAAACATCACAGAATAAGTAACATGACGTTAAGAGTGGTGGTATTTCGAGATCACCGAAGCTCCCATTTCCGACCGGTTCAATCCACACGAAAGCCATTCATCCGCCACAAACGTGCAACAATCAGTGTAAACAAACCTGGAACTTTTTGCAACGCATCAGCGCCCCAGAGCAATACTAAAGTTGCCTGCAGAAGGTCTTGAAGGGCAGCTGGGATATCAAAACCACCTAGTGATTATTTACAAGAAACGAAGACCACCACCACCACCACCAACAACAACAACACCACCACCACCACCACCAGCACCAAGACTACAGCTGATCCTGCTGATGCTGTTGATGCTCCTGCTGCTGCTACTGCGGCTGCCTGCTGCTGTCGCTGCTACTGCTGTTGCTGCTGTGGCTGCTGCTGCTGCTGCTGTTGCTGCTGCTCCGACGACTACTACTACTACTGCTGCTGCTACTACTACTACTACTGCTACTGCTACTACTACTACTACTACTACCACTACTACTACTAATCCTGCTGCTGGTGCCTCTACCGCTACCGCGACCGCTATCGCTACCACTACCACTACGACTCCTGCTGCTACCACTACCACCACCACCACCACCACCACCACCACCACTACCAATACCAATACCACTACCACCACCACCACCACCACCACCACCACCACCACCACTACCACTTCCACTACCACGACCATTACCACGACCACGACCACGACTACGACCACTACTACTCATCCTCCTGCTCCTGCTCCTACTCCTACTCCTACGACCAACACCACCAGAACCACAACCACCACCACCACCACCACCACCACCACCACCACCACTACCGCTGCTGCTACTGCTACTGCTGCTGCCACTGCTGCTACCTGCTACTGCCACTGCTACTGCCACTGCTACTACCCGATGCTGCTACTGCTACCGCTTCCGCTACCACTACCGCTCGCGCTACTTGTACTGCCACTTGTACTGCCTCCACCACAACCACCGCAACCACCACCACGACCACTTCCACCACTACAACCACAACCACCGCGACCACCACGACCACCAGCAGCACCAACTCCACTACCACTGCGAGCACTGCAACTACTAGTACTCGTGCGACTAGTAGCCATGGCAAACACATAGCAACGCATCAAAATAGAAGATGACGAGGAGAACACTGGACGGAAATCTTGTACAAATCCTGTTGACTTGAAGTCGTCCAAAATTCGTTGGACGCCGGGGTGACCACAGGCAGCGAAGCCGCTGGAGCTGCCTCCTCTCAGGTCCGTGCGGGCTGAAAAGGGGATCAAGTTTGGATCAAGTTTCCAAGTATGCTTCAAGTCAGTATTACTTGCCCTCTCCAAGCAAACAGCCGCGCTCCCCGGCGGCTGGTGCGGGCGTTGTGGCTGGTGCCGCCTTATGTTGCATTCACAATCTGAAAATCCTTTGAGGCAACACCTGACGCCTCGCTCTCAGCGCACTGCAAGCAAGACAGCACCTGAGGCCCCGCACAGCCGGAGCGTCCCCAGCAGCCGGGGCCGCGCCGTCCGCTGGAGCCTCGCCCCCCGCCGCCTGCTGCCTTGCATGCTAAGAAGCTAGATTCAGGCTGAGAGGATGGTTTCGCGGATGTTTATGCCTGTTGCATTCGTGGGTTCAGGGTTGGCCTATATGTGTCAGGTGCGAATGCTTAAAGATTCGTGTGGCAAGCATCCACATGCATCCTCAAAGCCATTCACAGCCCGGTGCTGATGAGTGGTTCTCGCATGTGAGAAGAACTCCACTCCACAAGCTCTTCATCAACAACCCGCCCTTGTGCACTGAGCCGCCAAACCCTACATGCCCTGAACGCAGCACCTGTAGCTCCAAGCCCCAAAGCTCGCTTTTGCGCCGCCTGGCTCTTTCCTCCTCCCTGGAGAGGCGGAGTGCTAGGAACAGCTCCTGGATGACCCAAACAAGCACATCTGTTTCGACGATATGCCAGTACACAAGTAAACATGTAACAGGTGCATGTCTACATCGTGTCATCCTGTGAGTTTTCCGCATTGCCTTTAAGGGTGCCTTGAAAGAGTTCTCTTTGTAAGTGGACTTTCTGACCCCACCCTGCAGTGACTGTGGTCTTGCTTGGGTTCTTGGTCTTTCTCTTGCGACGGTTGCAGTTGGTTATGGCAAGCAAGAACATCGGCCCTCTTTCCAAGCCTAAAGCATATGTTGTCCTTGCTCCAGCATGCAGCCAACCAGAAGCTGTAGTCGTGCCGGTCTCGTCACACGCTGCACGTGTTAATTATCTTCGATTTCCCACCCCCTTGCACGGCTTCAAGCAAAACTGTGCAGAAAATGTGCTGGTTCTACAGGCTAAGCTACAAGTGAAGTTTCGTGAAGAGGTTGTCCGGGGCCTGTGCTTCGGCTTCCAATTATCCATTCCGTTGTTTTGTATTCCAGGGCTACCCTGTGAATGTGTCTTTGCGCAAACCTCTTTCCCCGATGAGAGTTGATATAAATACGGTTGCAGCTGTGTGGCAGTAGTTTTGTGACTCTTGTTGTGGTTTGATCATTCTGCACTCGCCACTAGAAGCATCGGTGTTCCCTTTTTCCTTTGCATGTGGTGACCTTGTATCTGTGTCATCGTCATGCCTTTGGCATGCTTCCTTCTGGTGCGATTCTCCCCTGTGCAGAACCACTGGCTGTCACGCGGATCATTGCATTGACACCCGTTGCCTCGACGCCTCGTGCCCCCTTTGTGCAGTCGTTTCGGCGGTGGGTGCTGTTCCGGCAGGCAGGGAGTGCAAACACCACCTGCCAAAAACAGAAACAGCAACTAGCCTGCAGATCACGACTACATGCCAGCTACTGTAGCCAGGAGACCCTGGCTCTGAACAGGCTCGATCCAAGTGATTATTGTCACAGATTGCCCTGAGAGGGGGCAGAGGCAGGCGATGGTGACGGCGGGTATAGGGCCCGGGACCCGGTATCATGTTTGTTTGGTTCTGGGGCTATACATACCGGTGTATCTGCACATATCTAGATCTACTAATATGTAACATGTTTGCATATGCAGGCATGTGTGTTTCTTGCAAGAGTGCCTACACAATTCAGTACGCTGCGAACCCACGTCCTATTTCCAGATGCAGGGTTTCCACGACCTCTGCGTGGGCAGCTGCCCCGCTACCGAAGCAGAGCATGCGAAGCCTCCCTCCCGACACCCAGGCTCCGGATCATCGTTGGGATTTATGCCGAACTCGAAACCGGCATCGCCGCCCTCGCCGCCCATGGCTGCTGCCTGTCAGCACTCCCAGTTGTCGCAGGACCGAGGCTTTGGGCTCGATGGTCTGTATAGGTCATCGTGTCATATGGGTCTTCGACGACGAGGAGAGTGGTAGTTGCTTGCTCCGTCGCCGGCTTCCATCCCGAACACAATAACAAAGCATGTGCGGTGAATTGAAGGGTCCTGCATCCCGGACAGCTTGAAAGCAGAGTCTTCACGAGTTCCATCTCTTACTGCATATCGTGAACTCAGAGACGACCTGGTGCCCATGGCGAACCTAGAAGCACACGCACAAAGGATTCCGTGGCAGTACAGCTACAACAGTGATTCGGAGAAGATGGACAGCAAACTACGGTGATCTGTACTGCACGTATGCATGATTCGTACGTTGCGGCAATGCACACAGTGGCTTGTGTTGACACATGATCATGTACAACTACGTATACATATGCATATACATATACATATACATGTACATGTACATGTATGTGTACATACATACATACATACATACATAAATACCATACATGGAGGTTGCATGCAAATAGTTGCGCCGTGTGCATATATTCAAATGCTTTGAGCTTCTGCATAGAACCAACCAACCTAGACGGCCATGTACGATGCCAATGTCTTATTTCCTGGCATATAGCTTTGGTCGTCCTCATCGCAGTACTGCTAGTACCGGTATCAAAGTTGTGGAGCAGCATTAAGACTAGCAATAAAGAGTAAGAAATTACCACAAAACACAAATACTCATACTTCGGAAACAGCCATGTCGGCCTCTCCGTCGGGGTTGACGATGGGCGAAGAGAGGAGGATGTCGCTCAGCAGCTTGGGGCCTACCGGCGCCTCTAGCCTGAAGCAAGACGAGCAGGCCTTCTGCTAAAATAGCTCACGCCGAGGATTATTGACAGACAAGCGTTCAGAAGTATGAAGGAGTGTTCGGTAGCAGAGATTCGGTATGCCAGCAGTGACCTGACCTCGTCAGCGCCGTAGTCTGCAAGAAAGGCTTCCTAAGGATAGCAATAGTAGCTGCAATAGCAGCAGTACTAGTGCTGGTACCTGTACTATACGACCACCACTACTACTAACCCTCCTCCTACTCCTACGCCTACGCCTACGCCTACTCCTACTCCTACTCCTAATCCTACTCCTACTTCTATGCCTACGCCTCCTCCCCCTCCTCCTCCTCCTACTACTACTGCTGCTACTACTACTACTACTACTACTACTACTACTACTACTACTACTACTACTAGGGTTGTATGCCTCCTGGCGCCTGGTAGTTTTCAGTGGTTCGAGGGTGTAAAATGCTGGGTTTTTGAGAGTTTTGAGAAATTGTAGTTAAGCCAACTTCAATTAAACTACTTACTTGGGTGTATGATGATGACGATAAAAATGATGATTATGGGGGATATCGTTTTTCTTGCACCAAGGGGCCCGGGCCCTGGGTTCCGTCCGTTCCGGGGGCCGGTTCCGGGTTCCGCCCGGTTCCGGGTTCCGGGTCTCGGGTCGCGGGTCCCGGATTCCGGTGGGCGGGGGTGGGGGGGGAGGGTCCCGGGTGACTGGTGACGAGAATGGCGGTATTATGTGATGATGAGGATGATGATGAACATGATCAGGTTAACGATGATGTTGAAGATGACGAGGACGATGTTATGAAGATGATGATGATGATGAGGATGATGATGATGATGAAGATGGTCAGGTTAACGATGACTGACGATGGTGAGGATGATGATTGGGTGGGGCGCGCATCGTTTTTTTCGAGGTTTTGTGTTTGCAGAGGCGCGGCTGCTACTACTGCTGCTGCTACTGCTACTGCTGCTGCTACTGCTACCGGCGCCGCCGCTACTGAGTTACTGCTTGCGGTCAACCACCTAGCAAAACGCCAAAAAACGTAGAAAAACAAATATCACACGCCTGGGGGGCGCTCCTCTACTACTACTACTACTACTACTACTACTACTACTACTACTACTACTACTACTACTACTACGACTCCTACTACTCCTGCTGCTACTACTACTACTCCTACTGCTACTGCTACTGCTACTGCACTGCTACTCCTACTACTACTGCTGCTGCTTCTACTACTCCTATTTACTACTACTACTACTACTACGACGACTACTACTACTACTACTGCGACTACGACTACTTCTACCTATACTACTAACACTACCGTTACCACGACCACCACCACTACCACGACGACTGCCACTACCATAACCACTACCACTGCCACTGCCACTGCCATTGCTACTTCCACTACCACTACCTCTACCACTACCACCACCACTACCACTAGTACTCCTCCTCCTCCTCCTCCTCCTACTGCTACTACTACTACCACCACCACCACCATACTACTGCTCCTGCAACTCTACTTCTGCTAGTAGCAGGAGGAGGAGGAGGAGGAGCGCAAGTACTGTTACTAGCCCGAGCGATCGCAGCAGTAGTAGCAGCCGCAACAATACATTCGTTACATGGTAATGGTTCGGAGGCAGCCCTCAGCAGGAGCCCCGACGCCTGCAGCACCTGTTGCCAAATCCGGGAAGCAGTAACATCAGGCTTGAGAGACCAGGCTTCTTCATCGAACCCACTGATGGACCCTCCGAAAGTTCAATTCAAACGAAGCATCTCATCCTGGACACTGAGAGCCCGGCAGATGCGACGTGTCTTCGCTGTTCAAAGCCTTCATCAACTTTTCTAGCTTCGGCGCCTCGAGATGCGAGAGTTACCACAAACCTGAAGTGAATCTGTATGAGCCCATGAAAAGCAACCGGGAGGCTTAGCGTAAGAATTATAAACATAACAAACACCAACACCACGATCATCGCATGGACAAGAAAGCAGACATGTCATAGTTAAAGCTAGAACTTTACATCAGATAAGACATGAGACTAAGATTTCATCACCAGTAGCACAAATAATCATGACCAAATAATTATGACAGAACAGTCGGAGTAGTCGAAGCCGCAGTTGCGGTGGTTGTCGCTGTTTTCGTCTACAAAAAAGTATTGTCTTGGCTAGTGGATTCATTGATGGGTGCCACGATGCCACGACAAAATTCAATAGAGATGCAACGCATAACTTTGTAGAATTAGCAACAGCAAAGACTATAGTAGTAGTAGTAGTAGTAGTAGTAGTAGTAGTAGTAGTAGCAGTAGTAGTAGCAGTACTAGTAGTACTAGTAGTACTAGTAGTACTAGTAGTACTAGTAGTACTAGTAGTACTAGTAGTGGTAGTAGTAGTAGTAGTAGTAGGAGTGTAGTAGTAGTGGTAGTAGTAGTAGTAGTAGTAGTAGTAGTAGTAGTAGTTGTTGTTGTTGTACTAGTAGCAGTAGCAGTAGCAGTATCTTCCTCCTCCTGCTCCTCCTCGTCGTGGCAGTAGCCGTAGCTATTGTGGCTGTAGCAGCAGCAGCAGCAGCAGTAGGAGGAGTCGAAGGAGTAGGACGAGCAGTTGTTGTTTAGGAAGGGTTTAGGGTCCAACAAGCATTGCGCCAGGAGTATATTTTGCTTCCAGAATCTGCCAATCAAGTCCGAGGAGGAATATCACTTTCGGTATGCTAGCAGCTTGCAATGCCTTTGCTAGGAACAGGCATCAAAAGTGCAAGCAAGCCCCACTACAGCTGCAACCATTGCCACCCACGGGTAGCACTCGACAAACACGTCATGAACAACATGAGTATGACTCTATGACCTAAAGCGAGAAAGGAACGTCGAACGGCAATGTCCAAAACATGACCTTGTTCAATCAGTGATCCTCAGCAAGGCCCGCGCATTTTCCTCCACCTCGCCGAAGCTGACGAGATCAAGGGCCACACCTCGGACGTCTACAAGCATAACAGTCGACATTACGAAGACATCATATCTGGCTGTCCTCACAAATGAAGGCCTTGCTGGCGATTCCAAAAAGCGAGAAAAATTAGCAAAGCGCACCATAGCACACCTCTACGCAATATGCAAAGGAATGTACCACCCCATACAACACCATCACAACCAATGGGAAGCTGTAAGGAAAGCATCGAACATGTGGAACCCCACATGGCCCCAGGCACCGAACTCCAAGCCCCCAAAGTAATACATTTGCTAAAACGAAGAGGGGTTGGAGATGGCGAGTTTAGGATCTGCGTTGAAGACTTGCGTACTTCAGGCAATCCTTACCCTGCCTTCCCCCCTGAAAGTCAGATCCCATTCTGCAGCAAAGGGGCTGTTCTTTTTCAGGTTCTTGCCCAATGTTTCAAGTTCCTTCGTCCAAGAACGCTTCGCGACTTGGTGATTTAAGGATTTCGGAAGTTGGGAAGTCGGAGTTGAAGTCAATCCTGGATGCTGTCGCTCAATGAAAGTCAAACTTCCGCTTCGCGGCTCTGGCAGTCTTAAACCGTCGCCCCTGCATGGATAAACCCAATTCGGAGCTTTGTGCATTCTGAACGCCGAGCTCCTTCTCCGTGGCAGTTACCGGGCTGCCAACGAATGCGATGATCCTGACGCAATCGACTTCCGGGTTTCGAGGACACACCAGGGCAGAGCTTTAAGATTGAGCCTTTCAAAGCCTGAAACTGGTAAACTGCATGCATACAGTCATACATACATGCCTACATACATACGTACATACATACATGCATATCCGACCGTTTTGTCGCAGCAGGATCGTACCAGCCCGCCTGACCCAAATGCTGGATGATGCACGCGGACGAAATGCTTGACAGCAAGTGGCAGAGCATCCAACACAGAGCGTTGCCTCTGTTTCTGCTTCTTGTTTTGCCTGTGCTTCAGGGCCTCAGCAAAGTCAAGGACAGGTCCTTTGGAAAGAGCGCCCTAAAGGCCTCAGGTGTCGGAAACGAGAAAGCCAACTCCAAGCCGTTCCAAGAGGCTCGCTTCAAGAGTTTTGTTAGCTTTGCTGCTACAAGTACTTGGGGGTTTCAGCTCCTCGCGGCCCGTTGTGGGGATGGCACGGAGCTTCTAAGTCCCGCACTAGCTGCGCTGTCTGAATGGCTCGGAGCAGATCGGAACTGCCGCCTGTCACGTCTTTCGCGTTTGGGTTTAAGGCTTGTGGTGTAGGGTTTGAGGGTCATACGTCCCGCAAGAGCCCCGAAGGGTGCTTCAACACCGAAAGCTCTGGTCCTTGCGGGTGTGGACTTCATCCCAATCCCACAACCTAAAGCTACTTTGAGTCGCCATGGGAACCTCTAAAATCTCTAAATCCAAATTCAAAAAGGCAGGAATTGGGCCTATCTGAACTCTGTTCAGCTCAGTCACCTCAGAACATGCTGCTTTGCTTCCCTCACTTCACTTGCAGGATCGCTGTAGAGCGTGTGCGTGGGCTTCAGTGTCTCGGATCCTAGAGTTTGCGATAGATTGTCGGGATATGGCTCTCATCCGCAGCCAACTCTGGCTCCCGACCAGTCTTCCCAAATCTGCTGTTGGGGTCACCATGACCTGGAGGAGACGATTTGGTGGGTTCCGCTGCAAGATCAGGCCTTGTTCAGAACATGCCTCCTAAACTTCCAGCTTTTCTCCCAAACCGAAAACTGACTGTACCTTCTCCTGGCGACATGATTGAAAGCAATGGAGTAAGAGGCGCCGAAGCAGCAGCAGCAGCAGCAGCAGCAGCAATGGTCGTCGTCGGAGTCGTCGTCATACAAGTACTAGCACCAGTACTGACCGCCGTCGTTCCACTAAGTTTAGGGAACAAGCGCTACAGAGATTGTCGTTGCGTGGCTAATCGGTGCAGTTTCTCGCAAGGAACTGAGCAATGCCATCAATGGCATGGCAGAAGGCCAAATTAAGTTGATCAAAACATTTCCTCAAGCTGGGATGTCGATCGTCAGTGACGCTAGCAATCGGCTGATTCAGAGACATGCAACTAACTGCCCCGACTGCGAGACTGAACGGCCTATCATGTTGAACCAGCCTCGATCCGGTCTCCGGCACTAGCCAGGATGCCAACGGCATTCTCTGGATTCTGATTGGTCCTGGCTTCGGCCGAAGGGTCAACAAGCTTGGGATGAAAGAGGCAACTCCTTGAGGTCTGCAGCTTTTGGCTCGGTTTTAGGCTCGTGCCAGAACGGGCTTCCAGGGTGCAGCCCTTCAAAAAACTTGCCGGCTACACTTTGCACCACACAAAAGGTTGGCTGCATCAGTTTGTGAGTCGAAGCGCGTGGGCATGTAGTCGCCATTCCTGCGGTGTGTCGGGATTGTGCACAATCCCAGATTTTGTTTGAGAGCCCTGCGTCCCCACCTCGTAAAATCCGAATTGTCAAGGCAGATCATCACCTCGGCTTCTGGGCGCGGGTGGCTCCGCGACATTTAGGAGGTTCGGCGCTGGCGATCAGTAGGCTGGCGTCCGACCTTCTTTAGGGGTTGTAGAGAGGTGCAGGACATGAACTTCCGGAGGTTCGATGCAGGCATTACTCTTCTTTTCCACGCGCCGACTCTCCACAGCTGCCCAGCCTCTACACCACCGGCTCAAAGCATTTGTTTATCCTTCAATCCCTTTACGAGGGAATAGCAAGAACCCTGAACGAGTCGCAGGCTGGTTCAATTCATGGGGGTTGGGGATCGGGTTCTTATCAAAGACTTGCTCAAGCCAGAAACACTTTATCGGAATTCGTCACCCACGGCGAACCTTATCATGGTTACCCTGAGATCCTGTAATCTCATGCCCTTCAGGTCTTGCCCTGCAACGCTTGGGATCTGTTTTGTTCGTACGGAATGTAGCTTGACCAGACTCGGCCCCTCAGAAGGCTCGCTGTGGAAAGGAGCTGTGCCCTGGCAAGCAGATCATCTTGGAGAGTTTGGGGTGGCCGCGAAGTGCCTTATCAGGCCGGGTATTGCGATCTACTAGTACCACTGAGAGGAGATCATGTCAAATCCCACTTTTGCCTGTTTCTGGATCGTGGCATTAACGAGCATGCACCGGCTTGTGGGTGCTAAGGGCTTCGCCCTCTGTCGCTCGGTCGTGTTGACATGTGTCAGGGTGCAGCAGCTGCTCTTGGGAGAGAGATGCCTTCTCAGCCTCCAGGTTGGCCAGCGCGGCGCAGAGCACAGTGCGCTCTGCCTCGGTTGCGACGACTGCCTTTGACCGGGCTGCGCAGCACGCCTCCGCCTCCTCGTGGGTTTCTTCAGCTTGGGCCGCCTTGAAATCAAGTGCCTTAGACACTGCGACCATGCGACGACGCAGCTGCGAACGCCGCTCCTCCAGCTCGGCGTCTGCACGCTCAAGGCCTGCTACACGCGCCGCGAGCTGGTCGAAAGCCTCCTCTTTGCAATGCAACTCCTCCCGCAGCCGGGCGCACGCTTGCGCCTCGTGGCTCGATGAAAGCTCAAGGCCCTGCACCGACACCTTTACCTCCCGGCACTCCTCTTCTAGCTTCGAACACAGCTCCGCACCCATCGCTGCTTCCGCTCGCAGCGCCTCCTCCAGCCGTGTCCGCAACGCTGCCCCTCGCTGCAGCTCCTCGGAGCGCTGCTGTCCCCTGTCGGCGGCCTCCTTCTCGAGAGGCTCCATGGACAGGCGGAGCTCCGCGCACAACTGCGCTTGGCTTTGGCAAGCGGCCAACGTTTCCCCAAGGGACGCGCCTTCAGGCAAAGTGGGCTTTTCTCCAAGCTGGGCCAGCTTGGATCCCCAAATCTCCAACTCTGGCTTGGCCTTCTCGATGCTCTTGTGGATGCTGCTCTTGAGAGACTCCACTAGCACCGGTGCAATCCTTCCAGAGAGGTCCAAGTCCTGGGCTTCACCATGCCGGAGAAAATCCTCTAGACGAGTGCCCAGCCGATGGCAGGAGCCCTTGGCCAGTCCTGCAGCCCTCAGCTTTGCCCTGCCTTGCACCTCTCGCAACGTGCTGGAAGGTGAGCTTTGCACCTCAGCTGCCCGAGCCGGCCGAGCGATGAGAGCCTCGTACTGCGACAGCTCTTGCTCCGCGATGCGTCCTTCGACGAAGCACAGCTCACGAACGTGCTCGACCTCACAGCGAACGACCTTCTGTGCTGTCTCGGACAGCCCGGTGGCATTCGTCGGCGATTGCGCATTCTCTGCCTTGGAACTCCGACTCGTTGCGAGGCTGGTCACCAGCTTTTGTAAGTGTTGACCATCCAGTTGTGCCAGAGCTTGGCGGTGCACCTTCTTCAACTCGGCATGCTCCTCGCTGGCAGCCCGAAGCTCCGCATCGTCGGCGCCCGGGCCTTGGCTCGGCTGCGAGAGCTGGAGCTGATAGTGCTCTACCAAAGCAGAGAGCTCCTCCGCCTTTCTGGCGCTGGAAAGTGCCTCTTGTTCCAAGCTCCGGCAACGCTCCCAAGCGGCAGCCACCTTGGCAGAGAGCGCTGCCTTTGCCAGCTCCAGCTTTTGCACGCCGGTGTCCGATCCGCCGGTATCACACAGAGAGCCCTGACCCTCCCCGCTCTCTAAAGTTAAAGTCTCCGTCTCAGCTGTCTGAGTCTCCGTCTCCTCACCGTCCAAGCGGCTTCGAAGAGCTTGAGCCAGAGCTGCGACTTCCACGGCTGTTCGCCGGAAGCTGGCGACAGACGCTCCGATTGAGTGTATCTGCCGCTCCGTGTCTTCGCATGTCTGCTTTGTCTGCTGGATACGCTGAGAAAGTTCTGCACATGTGCCCTTGGCCTTCTGTAACTGCTTCTGCTGCTTGCGTAAGGACGCTTGCCTTTGCTTGCTGTCTTCCGCACGCTTCTGTGCCACTGTCGCCACTTCTGCTTTGGCCGCATCGACAAGCTGCTGCAATCTTTGCCGCAGCTCTCGCTGCTCACTCGCGTGTTGCCGCGCCGAGTCCTCAGCCCTCTTGGCTGCCTGGCGCAACTGCGCAGCCTCTTCCCTGACCTCGGCAGAACGAGAGGCGGCTGAGCTCTCTGTGCGCCTCTCCAGCTCTGCCTGGCACTCGTGTAGGAGGGCCTCGCTTTGACGTGTGGCCAGCCTCTTCTTGCGCATCGCCTCATCGAAGTTTTTCTCCAGCTCCAATGCGGCCTGTTCGGCTTCACGGTCCTGCTGGCGCCGCCGCTGTCGCTCCAGCTCTTCCGACACGGTGCCATGCACAGAACTGGCCACAGGGCGGCTGGAGCTTTGCAATGTGCGATCACTGCGGTCGCTGTGGTCGCCGGCTACAGAGCCGAATCCGCTGCGCGAGGACTGCGCATCCAGAAGCCGTCGGCTTTCGACGATCGCCTGCCTTGCCTGGCTGGCAATACGGTCCACGTCTTCACCTCAGGTGCACTGCATTGCACTGCACGCGAGTCAAGGGCTCTCGGACTCAAACCTCCGAAGACCTGCACAAGCTTAAGCTTCGATGACGCCGAATTCGAGACAAGGCACCCGCTTCGGAAGAGGGTCGCCGGCCCAGCTCCTTGGACGCCCTTGAAGCACTCGGAGTCTGGTCGGGCTCTTTGGCCAGTTCCATGGGCCGAGAAGGGCTTTGAACCAACAAGTTTTCAATTTGCTTTTGCAGGGCTCTGGGTGTATAACAGAGGCTGTTTGATAGCAGGCTGTGCCAGTGCTTCTTATATGGAAGCTGGAGAGACACATGCACGGGAGCCCAGCATCGCGAAGAGCAGGCTGGTTGCAATGGCACTATATTGATCGAGCACACAGCAGTTCAATGTCATGTTCATGTCGCCCTTCTTAGACAGCAACACCTTCCACCAGCCTCCACTGCTTGCTGCGCCTCACCGGGGTGTCTCCTTGGCTTAGCAGGTGAGGTACGAGGCACATGGAGGCACTCGAAGCCAAGGCCTGGAGGGGCTCTCTATCAGGAACACTAACCTGACCATACCTAACGCAGCCCCTTCCCAACCTTGCGTCGTAGCCATCTCGTGTCTGGTAGGATAGCAGGCAAGCTGCGATGCGGATCTCTCCGGGGTCGTTGTCCCCTAGCGCAAACACACACTACAACAGAACAAGCACAAATGGCCTACCGCTGCCCCAACAGGGGCGGATATCAGTCAGCCTGTTGCTGTTGGAATCTACTGTTGGAGCCTTGGCACAATCCTCCGATGCCGTGTCAAAGCTTTGAAGCACGAGCCTAACGTTCACGACCATGCGCGTTTCCATGGGCACAGGGCTCTGCAAAGTTTGGCAACTGCGACCAGGAGAGAAGCTGCCCACAAGGCCTTCTTCAACTGCCGGACTTGCAGCGGCCTCGGTCCGCTCTTACCACTGTTAACGCCAAAGTGCAGTCGCCGAAGAAGGAACAATTCTGACCCGTCCGAGGCATCCCCATGTCAAGGGATGCCAAACCCTAGGGTGCGGGGTTTAGAAAGCTTAGGGGCTTTGGGGTTTATCCGTTTATCCCACTAGGACCCATCTGTCAGCATTTTGTAGGTCAAGCGAGTAGTCTTGACGCCTCAGGAGGCGATCTGGGCACTGTGCAAAACCTCAGGGTCCTCTAGCTGAGAATCATAGTGCTGCATCAGGACTTGGGAATACGGGTTAAAGGCCGAGGTGTGAATTGCATAGAGCACTGGGGGAATGGCAAAAAGAGCGAGTCCTCAAGGCTCTCGGGACGAAGCGATCACACACAAACACGCACACAATTTCTGGGTACACATGTACGCATGCATTCATGCATGTTCGTGCATGGACACGACGAACAACCGAGAGAGAGAGAGATGGAGACACAGAGAAACAAAGTGAGAGGGAGAAAGATATTGGTATTTACATGGTTGCCCAAAGGCTGATGCCTTCCAGAATTTTGCATCTGGCCATAGTTTTTTGTGCACATCGGTGTAAACAAGGTATGCATGTATGTGTGTGTGTTTGCAACCGAAACATGTCAGCATGCATTTTGCCCCAAGTTGCAGTACACAAAACCGCATAACAGTACACTGCAGTACTGCCTTGCAGTACTGCCTTGCAGTACACGGCATTGCATCGGATTCTTAAACACAGTACGTTGCAGTACCTTCTAGCACAGCCGGTACAGCACGTAACTTACATAACATTACTTTGTATTGCACAAAACAGCATCACATTATTACACTACTTTCCTGCTGTCTTACATTCATGCATACAACATCAATATACACCTGCATAAATACAGTTCATGCATGCGTACATCTGCACATGCACACCCACATACAGACGCATAAATAGTGGGGCAACATATGCATGGCACAATCTTTGGCAAAGGCATACATGCAGACTCTCCGTGTGTCTCTCTCTGTCTGTCCGTTTCCGTCTGCCCATCTCTATCAAATGTGGCTGTCTGTCGGCCCGCCTGTCTCTGTCGGTTTGGGTCTGTCTGATGTATGTATGCAGTATGCATGTACGTATGCATGTATGTATGAATTAATAGCCGTCACGCAGCTCGCATTGGAAACGGGTTGTCAACGGAATACAAAGCTGACTGTCTAACAACCGATGATACTGACAGTTACTCCCCAAATACACCTGCAGACAAATTGTTGTCCCGAACAGCACAAGCCGTCAACCCTCCACTGAATCCCAGCCCCTGACCTTCAATGCTGGAGCTTGGCCATGTCCCTCCACGTCGAACCAAAACCCACCGAGGGCCTCACGGGCACTGGCCTGGGCTCCTCCTGTGTGGGCCGCGCGGTCGATGGCGGCGGCGGTGCCTCTTCATCTGAACTGTCCTATTGCTTAGAAGGATGGACATAGCAGGACTAACGACACCATCAGTACTCCTTACCTTTCTTACCGCAACTGGCAGCGGCGGTAGTCATCAGAATGACAACGCTCAGAACAGCAACAAGGATTTCCGGGCAAGCTTGAAGGATGCTGAGATCAACAAACACAACCGGCACCCTAAACCATGAAGCTCGGGCCGAAATACGAAACCGTGAGTTCCAGATCCAAGGCCTACACCCTGAACCCCAAACCATAAAGCCTAAAATCTGACTGCGGAGCCCTTAAACCAGCACTCTAAATCCAAAACCCTCGCTGCAGCCTCCGTGGCAGGCGCCCGCTCCCGCGAAGCTTCGGAGCCGCTTCCGAAGTTGCTCCTGACAGCGATCGGAGCTTTACAGCTTCGGGTTACGGTTGATGGCTGAGGGGTGAGGATTCAGTTTAGGGGTGTGTATGGAGTGTAGGGCTCGAAGTCAGTAGGGTTGCGGGCCGGGGCTACAAGACTTGAGGTTTAGAGTTTTGGAGTTGGAGTTCAGGGCCTGGGTCTTAGGGAGAAGGTTGCCGGGTTGGGAGTTTGGGATTAAAGATTCGGGGCTTCGAGTTTGAGAGAGAAGACCTGAGGTTACACCTCAGCCATCGGGGATGTGACCCATTCCGGAGGCAAAGAAGGGTTGCTTAGGGGTTGGGGTTCGGGGTCGAGGTTTCAATCATTCACTATTTCAGCGTCTTGGTCTCAAAGTCGCGCAAGATTGGCAAAGTTTAAACCTGCCTTGAAGCATACATACCCTCAACCCTGCATCCTAAACATCCCCGCACGCCAGCCGAGTATCTTTGAGTCTTCGCAAGAAACCCGGATCCGGGCGTTAAAGTGAGATTGCGGGATCTACGGGTGTTAACCTCACGACTTGGAATCTGAGTTGTCTGGGTGTGGATCTTCATTACAGCAACAAAGCTCCGCTGAGCGAAGGTCTTCACAGGGGTTGAGCCAGCCTTTGAGCCCTAAGCTTAACCCAGAACTCGAACCTCACACGCCAACATAACCTCGGGCCATACAACACCGCTACACAGAAAGAAACAGATAGAATTACAAAGCGAGCGAGAAATAGAAAGAGGGAGGGAGTGAGGGAGAGAGAGAGACAGAGAGATTTATTCATACACACACACACATGTACACACAAAATGAGCTAAAGATACTGTTATGTACTTAGACATGACATGGATACCGGCAAGACCACAGAGACATGTCCACAATCTAGATACATTAGATGACATTGCTTTTCGCGAAACTACATCACATTATGTCATACAAAAGCACCTCTCGTTTGTGCATGCGACACAGGAGAGCATCGGAGCAAAGTCTTCTTAGCCGACGCCGAACGCGCCTGTAGTGCTACAGTATACAACCAACGCAAGCCCATCAAATAGGAGCAATTCTGTGAAATGTCAACCACCATCATGATTGCTACTGCTACGACTGTCAAAACTCTCGTTCTACTCAAGAATGCTTTCATCATTGCAGCTACGGTTCCTGCAGCTATCAGACATTTCTAGTGGCATTCCTGCCGCCCCGATTTGTTTGTACTGTGTATGACGTCCCTGAGGCAACCGGAGCCTGAGTAGAGCTTTCACCTCCTGCACGTCGCTGCGCAGGGCTGAAATTTCTTGCCTCCGCTGCTCTTGGGCTTCTGGGTCCGTGCAGGGTGGAAATGCGCATGCTATGTTCCGAGCTCTTGGGAAGAGTTTGCAGCTACCAAGCTCATGCTCCGCCGCTCGCCGCGCTGCATGAGCTAGATGCACGTTGTTGTTGCATGTTGCCTGAAGTTGCGCTAGGGAAGGCTGACAGCATGAGGGGTTCCCGACAGTTTCCAACTAACTCACATTAAAGAATCGTCAAAGTTCTCCAAAAATTGGCAGGTGGTCACAGGTTGCTTGCTGCGTGCAGCATAGCACACGTAGGTGCACCTCATGAGCACTCATGCGCAAGTGCGTGTGGGTGCACGCTTGGGTAGCTGCAGCGTCTACCACGTCTGGGCACCCAGGTCCAATGCAGAAACTACGTAAAAACTGCTTTACACACATCATTCACCAATCACTCAGCCAGAGTGTGTTCCAAGTAGCCCAAGAGCACTTGCATGCTTGAGGCTGGGATCGAGCAGGTGCTGATTAGTACTCTTCATCGGGGACGGGGCTCGGTGCTCGGGTGGCTACATGAAAATTATCAATCGAGGTATGCACCGGTGACATGATTGCCTCAAACGTTTGCTCTCCTTCTGCATGGCAGCAAACATCGCCTGGGTTGGATCCTGGCGCTTTGCTGCTGCTTTAAACACCCAACCAAAACCATGGGATCGTCACCGCGATGTAAATATGTATGCCATTAGCCGCTAGGATTGGACCCTTAATCTCCCCTGACTTCCGCAAGCTTTCGACATACAGGGCAAATTCGCATCTCAAACATGGCGACAGGAGCTGGCATGTGGTCGTGATTTGCATGTTCGTTGTTGTTTTTTGGTAGGGGGCAACAAAACCACCACCCCGGAGGTGACAGTTCGATGCAATCATCCGAGCGTGCCTCAGAAAGGTACGCTGGCACCATCGGCGACGGAAAAAAATAAAAACGAAAACCAAATACCTCTAGCGCAGTAACAACCGCAATAAAGATGACAGTGCTGCTGACAAACAGCTGCCAGCATACTTCTGTAGGTCTGCTAGCTGCTCAGCAGCCAATTCAATGTACTCAACAAGCACAACATTCGACCAGTCGGGCACGATTGCAGCTTCTGCTTGACGGCATGCCGGTGCAAACACAACACTTGCACTTAAGCTCGGAGAAACGGCAGGTGTTTTTGCCTTCCCGAACCAGCCGCGAATACCGCAGGGGAGGGGGGGAGACAAAGAAGCCGAGAGACCAGGAACCCAAGCAAGACCACAGGTTCTACGCTACGAAGAGGGGGCGGTGAGGAGGCAGGAGAGGGTTCAGGCCCTGCATCATATATGCACAAGTTGGCATGGAATCTGCTACTTAAAACTTCATGCGTAGGAGCAGGAGCAGGAGGAGTAGCAGAAGCAGTGGAGGAGGAGAGGAAAAGCAGTACATGGAAATGATGTTGGTAGCATTTGGTAGTAATAGGATTAGTACTATCCGACATGCAAATCACCTGTCCCAATAGCCCGCATCTTCAAGAGGGAACCTTGTCGTATGTTCCAACGGTTAGGGACCCCGTTTTGACGATTCCGCTACAATGACCCCAACTCTGAGAGGATCCGACTTAAGCCTCGGCGAGCAGAGGACGGATAACACAGTAGGAAAGGGCAACAACAACAATCATGATAACAAAGACGGGAAGAAGAAAAACAAGAAATTGCAAACAATGGCAGAGCAACGATAACACAAAGAATATCTTGACAATGAAAGGAACAACTGACCATCGGGGCAGCAAGGTCACGGTTACAGTGTAAAGCAACAAACATGGCGCTGATGACAAGTAGAAGCACCAGCATCGAAAAATGCCGTGCTTTGATCAGCAGCATGTGCCGTCCTCTGCTTTGCTGGTCCGCTTTGGTTCAGCGACGACCTGCTTTTTTGGGATGTCAGCTTATTCTGCGGATCTGAAGCTTCTGGCGTTAAAGCGTAGCGGATGGTCTCTAAGTTAGGATGTAGAGCTCGAGGGTTCAATTGATTCCAGGCATGGGCGAAAACTAAGGTTTGGAGCACACGGTCTCGGTCTTCCGCCACATGAACCATGAGAGAAGCGGCTCCGACACTGAACCAAACAGCTCCTGAGCTACCGCGAATGCAAGTACT
Source organism: Symbiodinium sp. CCMP2592 (assembly GCA_905221615.1). NCBI lineage: Eukaryota > Dinophyceae > Suessiales > Symbiodiniaceae > Symbiodinium > Symbiodinium sp. CCMP2592. The sequence continues at coordinate 435,509 of CAJNDT010002935.1, read as the reverse complement.
GCTCCTGTCGTGGTACGTCGCAACATGCCGGATGCCTTTTACACAACCTTCTCGTAGTGGCTCGTAGTGGTAGTTGGCAGTCGGTAGTCGGCAGTTGGTAGTTGTTGTTGTCGCTGTTGCAACTGTACAATTGCAATTGCACGATTACAAACGGCACTACAGACATGGCTGCCGCACCTCATCAGGCTCTACTTCCACTGTGCCTTGGCTGTGGTGCGGCTCACGGCTCAGCGGGCGGACTTCACTTTGAAATTTCGGGGGGGTCGGGTCTTTTTGAGTTGGGCCCTGAGCTTCGGAGTCTGAAAACCCAATGGACAGTGGACAGTATCTTATTATTATTATTATTAGTATTAGTATTAGTATTAGTATTAGTATTAGTATTATTATTGTTATTATTATTGTTATTACTGTTATTATTGTTATTATTCTGATTACTATTACTATGTCTTTCAACTGCTGGGCCCCGATCTCAGAAACCCATTGACGGTGTTTGGTGCCAAGGGGCCTTCGGGCTTCGCAACAACATTGTCCACGACCACTTCCGCAACCGTGGTTGTGCCAGGCAGCGACGCAGATATCGCGGCACCATCCGTAGAGACCTCGATACAGGAGTGCAGGAGCTGTGGGGGCCTTTCTATTCTTGCCGCCGACTCCACAGCAGCATCAGAGAAGGCCAGATCAGCTCCCATCCATTCCCGTCCCCCATACAATAACACCTCTTGCATAAAAGCGTTGGAAGTTACAACGGTAGGAAGGAAGGAGGCGTTTCATGCAGGAGTCCCATGTGAAGGCCCGACTGCTGTCTACACACCCCACTTGGGCCCTCGAATTCCTCGCAAGGGCACTGCACCCCTGGCTGTGAGCCAGATGCCGCCGAACATTGCCAGCAGCAGCAAGATCCCGAAGAGGCCGAGTGCGACTTTGGGCCTCGATCATCCAAGCGAGCGTAGGTAATATTGGTTCCTACATAGAAAAAGAAACATGTTGCAGGAATGGCCAAAAAGATACAACAATGAACCCCTCAGCTCCAGTGCCGTCCAGCAGCCTCTCGCGGGCTTGCTGCTGAACCAGGTCGGCCATGCTTTTACACAGCTCCTTGGGTGAACAGCTGGTTTCAATGTTTGCGTAAGTGTTACAATCCTGACAAGGGCAATAGCAGCACTACGAGTACAAGCCGCAGTCGTAGCAACACCAGCCGTAGCATAAGCAGCCTCAACAGAAGCGACAATAGCTGGCATCACGAGCTGCAGTGGCAGCGACCAAATGTCGTGCGGGCGTCTCCAGTCCGCTCTCGCAGCTGCTGTGACCACATCGGCACGGAGCCCGTACCGCGTATCCTGACGCTTCAGCAACGGCCACACACATACGCTTTCCGCACACACGCACACGCTTTAACCCGCTACTTGAAGCTCATGACAAGCTTGGTCAGTAAAAGCCTCAAACTTCCAGGGCCCGGAAGCCGGTCAACATCTCCTTCCAAAACCCCAGCCGTCGCTGTGCTCTGAAACAACACCCAGCAGGCTACGATGGCAAGGGGTAGACGCTTTCTTTAAAGGCCGTGTCTAGGAAGCGGCATAAGCAGAAAGTCTTGTCCTCCGCTTCAGTTCCTCCGGGTCAACGACATCGATGCCCGTGGACGTGGCTGTAACTTCCACGCAACAGAGACGAGACTACATGACAATCCCAACAGGTGATACTACTTACGGATGACGACAAAATATCAAAACAATTCAAAGGTAGGCGAAACCTGATCACAGGCATAAACCATACAGCGTATGTTGAAAGAGCATACCACAAGATACTGTAGTATTCTATAGAAGCACCCATGTTGTCATAGAAACAGTGCAGTGCAGTCTGATTGTGTATACAATGCATACGGCACAATAGTGGTGCCAAAAAGGCAGCATTGCAACAAAATGAAACGCCTCATGAAACGAATATGTTACAGTCACGATGCAGTAGATGGCCATGGCATGACATGATAGCAGCGTACAAACATGGATTGCACTGGCCGAACAATAGCATCACATCACAATGTAACAGGATGTAGCTGATGCGGTGCTACAAAAGCATACCATATAGCAATGTGGCAACATGTCAAGAAAGGATCATCAGACGACAACCGAATAACATCCGTTGAAGTTTGAAAACGAAAAGGTGTATTTACAATAAAAGCATACATATGTGTGTGTGACAGTAGACAAATATGCGCGCATATAGATACTATATATATACACATAGATACATACATAAATGCATCTTTGCATACATACATAACAACACACCTAAGCAGTGAGACGCTGCGGCAATATGACGCCGTAGTAAGACCAAAGGAGTATAACCAAAGCAATGCAAAGCAGATGATGGTAGGAGTCTGAGCTGTAGACATAAAGAAACTACAACAATGGAACAGCACAAACAGCAGCAGATGAACACGAACATTCTGAATATGCCAGAAGGTAATGATGCCATGAGAAACTGCATGTACTTCGGTGAAGACAAAAGGATTGCAACAAGATCACAGTACATCAAAGGAATGAGTCCAAGCCGTGCTAAGTTGAAACCACAGCAGTGGCAACGCCTGTCGATGGTTTCGCCGGGCCGGAAGAGGCAGAGGAAGACCTTGGTGAAAACTTATGACTCGGCTGCAAGACTTGAGTGTGGCGACACGCGAGCCAGCGCTGCTTTGGATTGGGGCCGTTTGAGAAACCAAGGCATTCTGGTGCGGGAAACTGTTTGCACTTTCAGTTTCTTGGGCTTCGGGTGCTCGACCTTGCAGCACAAAGTGTAGGTCGAGCTTCACAAGAATCACTTCTGTGTGCCACACCCCAGGACTGAAGAGCTCGGATGAGCACCTCCTATTTCAAACTCCTGGAGGTGCTGATGCCACATCTCCCATAACAGTTCAGGCTTTTGGAGTCTCTGGCTTGGATGCACGAGCAGGAACGCTGCAAACGTGACAGAGCTGACAGCTGCCCAGCGACGGGTTTGGGTCGAAGTCGAAATCATCCAGCTCAATGGCCTAACGTGCCGGTCAGAGGTGAATCGGGCTGGGGTCTTCAAGCCAGAGCCGAATCTCCGGCACCTAAGTTTGCTCCACCTGAGTCAACAACATTCAACAACCCTTTCACAAAGACTACAGAACCAATAGCCCTTTCTTCAAGATTTACGTGGCTGAAGGCTTGCTTTCGTTCTTGAGGCTTACGTTTCGGGAGATTTATACTTGCCCTCGGAGGTGGCAAAACTTCAAAGTCGCGAACGCAGAGCCTCAACCAACCGAGCCGCCCTTCTGAGCTGAAACCAAGCGGCCACGGCACGTGGATCGCGTCCTGTCCCTGGCCGAGACCTGGCACCCATCAGCACCTGCCGCCCAGCGCGGAAACAGCACACTGAACTCGAGATCCCACTTCTCACGTTGCATGAGCTTGAGATCAAGCCCTTCGACACCAACACAAACCTGAAGGGGGTTTAGAGTGATAGATCATCAACTGCGTGCTTCAGGCACTCATTTGCTACATTCAAACAAACGGGCCCACGATGTTTCCTGCAGGCTGTCCATCTAGCTAGCAGATACAACGGAAGACTTCACCGAAAGATCCGCTTGGAAGTTTGCGTGCTCAGCATGCGTTGCTGGTGACAGTCAAGCTTTCCAAGCTCAAGACACTCGACAAAGGCAATGTGAACAGCGAGAGACGCCCCCAGGAAACGATTGAGGCACTGGTGCCCAGCACATCCCTGCCTGTGCCGTGGAAGGCTCGTTCACCAAGTCGAAATCGTCCATGGCTCGCACCCGAGCCGCAGCAGCTGAAGCTGGTGTTTGTATGATGGCGCTTGGGGGCCTTGGAGGGCCTGAGCCTGGGCCTCCACGGTTCAGTTCAGCATTTCCGCAGGCTTAGCCGACCGGTCAAGGTGGAGGCTTCTTTTCCGGGCCCACATTGGGTTCGATATGAGGATGATAAGTACAATATTGTCGGAAGGTGGATCTTCTTGGTCTTTTTTTGAGACTCTTTCGGCGCACAGGCGCCCTGTCTACTTGGGAGCATGAGCCTACCAAGCCCGGTCCAGAGGCTCAAGGTGAATCTGGCTTCGCGCAGCAATTGAACCAGAGCCGGCGAGGATATCCTCCAAGTTTCCCACGAGCAAGCCCAAGATCTAATGAGGCCCTTGTGCCAACGAACAGCCGTTGACCTACTTGTCGGGTATCATGGGGAGCTAAAGGTTAACCTGTTTGGTTATATAGGGATTATATAGGGACTATACTACCCCAAAAAGGTTAAAGGTTATCTAACCTACTACTAGGTGAATAGCCCCCTTCTTCTCAATCCTCCTGCTTCAGGCACAAATTTGTCCGTTTCGTTCCGCGCCAATGCTAATCTTCACGAGGTTCCGAGCCCCGCACCGCCTCCAGTGGCATTGCCTAAGGCTGTTGGAAATCGGACTCTTCTTGCAAGCAAAAGTACTCTTGCCTGCCCTGACTTGTGTTTTCAAGCTGGATCGTTGCGAGAGGAGGTGCGGTCTGCAGTCGATAGTGGTAGGGTGGTAGGGGGTGCAGTAGGGAAAGACCATCGTTCGGAGAGCGACAATCACTACAGGCCACAGCAACAATAACTAAAGAGTGGTTTTTGTCCGCTTCCCACATGCTCACCATCGAATGCCCCGCCCACATCTACTCCCCCAACCTAAGCAAGCTGCCATGGCACTGCAAGTAAAACGGATGTCTCGGGGTCCCCACTCCGTCTTGGACGAGTCGCTGACTGAGTCAGCCCAGCAAGATGCACCTGACGTTGAGCAAGGGCAGGGCTCTAAGATCAGGGCACTGAGTCAGAGGACAGATCCGAGATGCAGAATCCACCCCCAGCTCCCGCCCTCATGTCCTCATGAGCCTGCTGCGGCCTCGGGGCTTAGCTTGGGGCCCCGGCACCGTCACCTCTGTCGGCACCTCGCAGGGCCCTTTGTGAAGAGCCGAAAGGACGCAACAATATCCCTGGAGCCGGAACAGCGGAGCGGCCGATAAACATCAGTGACAGCTTCCGCTCCCGCTCCGGCTGCTACTCCCACTCCTCCACTTCTACTACGACGACTACGTTTATCACGACTGGATGCATGCCTTGTAGCTGGCATGCCCGTCAGCCCTCTCCAGCTTTGTCGTCAACATGTCACCACGCATGTTGACAATGCATGAGTCAGTAGGGATGCCTGAATCCACGCAGCAGAAACTGAGAGAAAGTTGACCGGAAGGACTTGCTGGGGTTCAGAGGGTTGTTTGTGGGTTCTTGTTGTTTCCGCCGGGACTGAGACTAAGACGACCCGAGCGACACTTCCACTATCGGAAACCCGAAACTCCAAAGAGGGCAACGCAAACTACCAAGCCGGTTTTCTCTCGCTGCTCCATCGTGTCTGCTTGCCTGGAGAACCTCTGTCAAACGACAGACTTTCTCAGCACGCCTATGCTGCCTACTTCTACCTTTCAGCTCGCTTCTCAAAGTCAAAGGTCCGCGAAGATCCCCTCTGTCAGTTCACCAAGAGCGGTGTTGTGCACAAGCTCGTCGGCGCCGTCTCTTCCCAGGTGACAGCATGGCCTGCAACCGTGGCGATCTTCGCATCGAGAAAGAGTGATGTCGGACTCCTGGCTCTCCTCATCCCTGGCGACCCTGGCTGTCAAGCCGGGAGATCCACTGACTCTGCGCCTCCTCACCTGCTAAATCCAGTGCCGGATGCGGCCGGACCTCATCTGAAGCTGAAACCAAAGCAACTTCAAGAGCATTCAGAAGCCAGACAAAAGCCGAAGCTCGATTCCCTTCTTCTGCAGCTGCACCTGCTGCGCCACGGAGCTGAAGGCAGAAAGCAGAGCTGGGATAGCCCAGGGCTGTTAGAGTCAACATGGGGACCCAACGGCTAGGATTCGAGCTGAGGGCTTTGGTTGGGCTGGTGGTTCCCGCCTTCGTAATTAAGTTTGTCTATGTCTCCGCTGCACGAACTCGTGCCATCCTGTGGCCCATGCATCCTGATAGGCAGAGCAACTCGTCACTCGTCACTCAAGATTTCTCTCTCCCTGACCTAAGCTTGCCCAGACTCTCAAACTCCAAACCCAAAGCTCAAGAGCCTGCCCCTGACAAAAACAACGCAACCCTCTTGCCACAAAAGTAAGCCGTGAATCCCTAAGCTGGAACTCAGAAGCCTCATCCGAGCCCGAATCCCCGCAAGGTCAGAACAGATCGCTACTGCTTCTGCCACCCTTGCCGATGCTCCTACGGCTAACTGCAACTGCAACTGCAACTGCAGCTGCAGCTGCACCTGCACCTGCTGCTGCTGCTGCTGCTGCTGCTGCTGCTGCTGCCACGACGACATGACTGCTACTGCTACTGCTACTACCGCGATTACTCCTCCTGCTAGAGGTACTACTGCCAATTACAACTGCGAATATTGTTGCTACCGTTGCCACTGCCACTGCCACTGCGCTACCGCTACCTGCAGGTACCGCTACCACGACTACGACGACGACTACTACTAAGTACTACTACTAAAACTGGTATCGGAAACATATTAAACTTGCTTTGAACATCTGCGCCTTTCTGTTATCAAGTCCACGCGTGCTAAACTCTTAGAACTGTTTATCTCATCGTTGCCCCCAGCGACCTCCACTTCGGGCAGCGGATAGAACACGGGCCTTGCGTCATGACTTTCATAAAATGCTGCTGCTGATGATGATTATGGTGTTGATGATGTTGATGATGACGACGATGATGATGATGGTGATGATGAAGATGACAACGATGATGATGATGAGGTTAAGCGCTGAACGTCCTGTCTCCCCTCTCTGCGGGGCGGGAAGGTGAGACTCTCCTTCGCCAATCCTAGCCTTCAAGCCTGACTGCAGATTGCGGTGGGTTCACGAGAGAGGACTAAAACAAGAAACAACTCCGTCGAGTGGTTGCGCTGATGCATGCCAAACTAGCGACTGCTATGTTGGTCATGATGATGACGATGATGATCATCATCATGATGAGGATGATCATGACGATGACAGTGATCATGACGATGATGATGATGCTGATGATGATAATGATGATGATGATGATGATGATGATGGTTATGATGGTTATGACGGTTATGATGGTTATGATGGTTATGATGGTTATGATGGTTATGATGGTTATGATGGTTATGATGGTTATGATGGTTATGATGGTGACGACGAGTGTGATAACGGTGACGGTGATGATGGAGATGAGACGACGAGGAGGGTGAGAAGCACGATGGCAAAGATGACGAGCCTAGTCCCAAATTGCTTCCCAGCCATGCAGCTTGAACCATCGATAACGAATCTTTCCCAACAAGCAATCCGAAAAGCCTCCTTGAAAATCGGGAACTGGAAGCCAAGCTCAGGATGTACGAATAAGCTCCATCTCTGACTCTAACATCCCTAAGCACAGCAGCGACGCAGAGAATCTGACAATAAAGAAGGCTGGACGTCCGAGTGTGGATATCCTCGCCGCCTGGCAAATAGCTCCAGGCGAGTGAAGGGCGCCGCAACCAAGTGAAGGTGCAGGTGGTTGTAGTCCTTGCTTGAAGATTCGACCGGACAAGGATTCATCATAAGCCGACTGAAAAGCCCAAGCTGCAGCTGGATAGGAGAAGCCGCAGGCCACCTCAGCTGGCTCCGGAACTCGGAACTTCATAACGCACGCACAACAACAACCCAAGTAGGCCCGAAGGTCCAGCTCAGGACTCTCAAGCGTTGGAGGAAAGTAGATGATCACTTCTGGGCAGGGGAGACGATGATGCGATTCTGATGCTTGGGGCAGGTCTTGCGGGCGCCAGTTTGGCATTCTTGAACAGCAAAGCTAATCCCCATGCATTGGAATCGCAGTACATCAAAACCGGCCATCCTCCATGCACACGCTCGATGTCGCAAGCAGCAAGCCAGACACACATCAGTAGCATAACAGCATATCAAAACCAAGCATTCCCCACATAATTGCTCGATTTCGCAAGCCCTCGCTCAAGACAAACATCAGTGGCATTGCAGCAAACTAAGACTAAAACCAGCGATTCTCCGTGTAGCCGCCATCTCCACAAAACGTGACCGAGGCCCGTTCTGAAGGGGCAATTGAAACGTAGGTGATGGAGTGGGCGGAGAGGCGACTACCACATTACGCACACGCAGGCAAACCAAATACAAAGACAACAGAGACTCGCTCTGCAAACCACAGCAAGCAACACGAATCCACATGTAGACATCGCTTCAAACTCCGCGGGACAGCAACAGCGACGCCACAACGACTGCAATCCTCCATTTAGACACGATGCGGAATACACACCCAACCAACAACAAGTAAGTCACAGCACTTATGGCACGAACCCCCATAAAATCGCCATGACAGCAAAGGCAAGAGCCCAAAGAGAAAAAGTCCGGTGTAGACACACTTCGCGACAACATAGAACGTGCAACCCTATGTAGATACTTGTACGAATATACTCGGCAACAACTACAGAACGCACGAATCCATATGCAGATGCCTCTTTCGACAGCAAAAACGACGCTGCGGCGAATGCAAGACACCAAGTACATCCAATGTTGACAGCGCACCCAACAAACATTAGCAGAAAGAGCTTAAAGGCAGAATTCCAATGTGGCGCTACACAGACACAAGCCAGGTGTCAAGTAGTCGACTCTATATGGATGGACAACACACAGTTCCCCAAGGTGACACGGTGCTGTTGCGACTCTCGACGGCAACGAATTAGCGCGGGCACTGGCACTACTTACGAAACTCAGCTGCAACATTAGATATGTGCTGAGAAGTGCTTTCCCTAGTCTGGACACCGATCGATGTGTAAAAAGCGCAGCGATTCGAGGTATGACGCATGCACGGGCTCAGTCTCAGGAAAAATTGCAGATCGTGGGGAGTTCGAGTAACGAAAGCCCCGGGGTCGCCGAGCACCTGCCATGAAGGTGCATTCCAAAGATCCCTGAAAATTGGAGATGTTAGGTGCTATGGTTTGGAAAACCAGATTCTCTAACCCAATGCAGGCCCGGGCACCGGCGGGTCGGGTGCCTCCTCGGGCAACATGCACAGGCTCCGAAGGCACTCCATTCCCTGGTCCAGGAGGCTCAACAGAAGCAGCCGAAGCAGAGTAATCAGAGCTAGTAGTCGTAGTCATCGCCGTCCGCGGTCGTGGTCACAGTCGCAGTCGCAGTCGCTGTCATCGTCGTAGCAGTAACAAAACCAGTAGCAGCAGCAGTAGCAGCAGCAAAAGCAGTAGCAGTAGTAGTAGCAGCGGCAGCCGCAGCAAAAGCAGCAGCGGCAGTGGCAGTGGCAGTGACAGTATTGGTTGCCGTAGCAGTAGCAGTAGCAGTAGCAGTACTAGTGGCCGTCATCACGTCGCCGCTGCAGTCGTACTGCAAGAGTCGTGGAAAAAGCAAAATGGTAACATAGTATAGGATAGGAGTTGTCGATGTCGCCCTGGTGGTGGTGGTGGTGCTGGTGCTGGTGCTGGTGCTGGTGGCTGGTGGCTGGTGGCTGGTGGCTGGTGGCTGGTGGCTGGTGGCTGGTGGCTGGTGGCTGGTGGCTGGTGGCTGGTGGCTGGTGGCTGGTGGCTGGTGGCTGGTGGCTGGTGGGTGGTGGGCTGGTGTGGCTGGTGTGGCTGGTGTGGCTGGTGGCTGGTGGCTGGTGGCTGGTGGCTGGTGGCTGGTGGCTGGTGGCTGGTGGCTGGTGGCTGGTGGCTGGTGGCTGGTGGCTGGTGGCTGGTGGCTGGTGGCTGGTGGCTGGTGGCTGGTGGCTGGTGGCTGGTGGCTGGTGGCTGGTGGCTGGTGGCTGGTGGCTGGTGGCTGGTGGCTGGTGGCTGGTGGCTGGTGGCTGGTGGCTGGTGGTGGTGGTGGCTGGTGGCTGGTGGCTGGTGGCTGGTGGCTGGTGGCTGGTGGCTGGTGGCTGGTGGCTGGTGGCTGGTGGCTGGTGGCTGGTGGCTGGTGGCTGGTGGCTGGTGGCTGGTGGCTGGTGGCTGGTGGCTGGTGCTGGTGGTGGTGGTGGTGGTGGTGCAGAAAGGCGCTGGTGGGTGGCGGTGGGGGTGGCGGTGGCAGCAGTCGCCGTCGGAGCAGTCGCGGTAGCAACAGTATTCTTTGTTGCTGCTGTAGCGGTACATATCGCTTTGGTTGTTGCTTCTGCTGATTTCTGGTGTTGTAGCCGTAAAGGTGGAAGAGAATGCGAGGAGGTGCAGCAGTGGCAGTCGCAGTCGCAGGCGTCTGATTGCATCTATAGCTGTAACAATGAATATTTGAAACATAGTGACCAAACAGCCGTACTCAACATGTCGCAGAAGCCCAGCCAACGTTCCATGTCGTGCAGGCAAGCAAGTTCAACGATAAACAATGAGTAGCAGACATCTGTAAGGGCTGCACAGACTCGGAATGTCATCTTGCGATTTCACGGAACATATTTGCACTTGTTGCTCATGGCAACACTTCCGACAACAACAATTTTTGACACGACGAATCTGACGCAGAACATGGCTTGGAGCTGTGGAATGACCGTGCAGTTCCTGGCCCATGGCCTTCTGATACATCTTCTTCAAGAAGGGCACCTGGCGCCGCCGCAGCTGTCGAAGGTCGTAACAAGTGTCCTGCCCGGACTCGCGAAAAAGATGTGCGGACCAGACCTGCCTTCCGGGATGCAACCCTGACCCTGCTGAGCCATCATCGACATTATTCTAACAATCATCCTGCTTCGCTTTGAATGCCAATCTAACAAACCCAAACAGAAAAAACCTGCTCCTCCTCCTTCTTCCGGAACTCTCTCGAGACGGTAACTGTAGGGTGCGCAGCGTGCAGTATACTCAGATTTTCGGGTTCCTTCAAGCTCTGAAACCCGACTCCCACCTACGACTCCCACCCGCTGAAATCGCCTTGGGCATCACCAAGAGGTGTTCCCTGCCAACGGGATAGCGGTGCTTCAGCACCAACAGTTCGAAGGAGCGATACAGCTCGTCGAAGTCTGGGCAGCACGGGGTTGGCATTGGTAGGAGGGCACGTGGATTTAGATATTTGGGGATCGGGGACCAGGACGAATTCACTGAATGTCTGTGATGTGTGTTGTTTCGAATGCCGAATCCCTGCTCTCCTTATGTCTGTATCTCGTTGGTTCTTGTGTTCTGTGTGTCTTTCTCATTTCGTTTGTTTCTTTCGTTCTTTCATTCTTTTCTTCCTTATCTCTCTTCTCCTCCCTCTCTCTGTCTGCCCCGCTCTGTCTCTCTCTCTTTCTCTTTGTCCTTCTGGTCCTCTTTCTCTTTCTGGTTATCTTTCTCTTTCTCTTCCTCCTTCTCTTTCTCTTGCTTCTTCCTCGGGGCATGAGGGGTGTGCGAAACCCGCCGGCCGCAAGGCCCCCCACGATGTTCTCTTGCTCTCTCTCTCTCTCTCTCTCTCTCTCTCTCCCGGGCTTGGGGATGGGTCAACATCCCCGGGCCATTCAGGCCCCCCCGCTGTGTTAGCGGATTGAAGGGGAGTGAGGAGTGCTGTCAATCCTGAGCATAAGGCTAAAGCCGTTACATTGCATACATAACAATGCCTCAGGATGTTACAGCATTCGAACACGTGCTAGAACATCCCCCGAATCCACAGCGACTGTGTAGGAGTAAGGCAAGCTAAGAATGCCAAAGAAGTTGTCGCTGTGATGTCTAGAGGTGTTCCCCTGGACCTCAGTTGCCCAAATTTGCTTGAACACAAAGTAAAGATTCCCTCGGGCTGCACCTGTGTCTTCGAAAGGTGATGCCGATGGATTCCCCCGCTCTTTATGTCAACAATTGCACAGCAATCACTCCCCGGCCTAAGGGCAGTACCATATGTGCTTCACGTATGGGGTTCACCATCTCTCGGGTTGCTCGAAAAGGGAGGTTGGCAAAACGTAACACCGGATGAATTAGCACACCTCCTAAGTATTTGCATCTGAATTGAAATCGAGTGCGGCAGGCGGTTTGAAAGTTTCGGCCACAAGGCCTCAAGAAGTGCATCTGAATTATTATTGCGTTCGGCAGGCGGTTTTGAGAGTTGGGGAACAAAGCCCCTTTAATATACAGCTAGGCGTTGCAGGTCGGCAGCGATCCTAGATTGAAACTCGGATTGAAGTAAAGCTTGAAAAGCATCCCCCGGTGTTGGGAATCAAAAACTTAGGGAAAGCGGGAGGGTTCCCCCGAAGTCCAAACCACAACCCAACCAAAGACTAAAAGGCCTCACAAACACACACCGATCCAGCTTTCCCCCCTGCTTCGGAAGTACTGGTGCATACGAATTTTGCCCGTCACTGCACGAGGCTCAGCACTCATCACGTCTCCCCCATGTAGTCTCGCTCACGCTTCTCGTTGTAGTTCGCGTTTTTTCGGGGTTTTGCCAGACGTTTGCATCCCCCCGTAGCCTCAGTGTTCTTCTCTTCGTCGTCAGGCACGGGTGGCGTCATGGCCGGGGTATTCCCCGCTTCCCCCCAACGGTTGAGCACATCTGAGCTGGAAGTTGGCACGTGTAGGCCAGTAGCAGTGTCCCCCCATCGGTCCACTGCATCTTCCCACAACCCCCTCATACTCCGCCATTGCTGTAGGCAAACTTTGTGATCTCGTCCCCCGTGCCACTTGCTCAAACTTGTAGTAGGCGGCGTTCCTCTCCCAGCACTCAAGTAGCTGTGGATCGGGTCCCCCGACGGCTTTTGCACGAGGTCGATGCTGAGGTCTGTGAGGTCGCTTGCTGTCGCGCCCTCGTAGAAGTTCTTGCAGTGTAGAGGTCCCCGGCTTTGAGAAAGTTCGTGCGACCGTGCTCCTGAGGTCGGATGGCGGCGTGCGGTCGCACGGGGTTTCCCCTTCCTGTGACGGGGGGCTCACTGCAACTCCTGACCTGAAACGGGCAGCAGATATGTGGCCTCAAGCCGCCCCCGCTCAGATCAGCGTCCACCGCCAGCCGTGGAGGGGAACAGCCCCCACAGCCAACGGCCGCGACCGAGCACCCCACAAGGAGGGTAGGCAGACGACTTGAGCCAAAATGGCTCTTGCTCTCTCTCTCCCTCTCTTTCTTTCTTTCACCAGGCATGAGGGCATGCCCCCGCGGGAACAGCCCGTGGTTGGCGGTGCGCACAGTATCAGTGGCAGATTTTGCCCCGACACTCCCCAGGATGCAACAACAGAGAAGACTCAAGATGTCTCAAGGAATAGATGTCAGGACATGCAGAAATTGCATCCTGATTCTGTGGCCCGTGGAGGAAAAAGACTAAGGTCGCACGATGTGTGCCTCGCATCTCTCCCTTTCTTGCTTTCGCCAGGCATGAGGGGCAAGCCCCCCACCGTAGGGCTGGCCGCTGTTGGCGGAGTGCATGGTCTTACATGCGAAAGGCTAAAGATACTCGCCCCGACATCACAAGCAACACAAAGCATACTTCCTGGACACGTTATTGATGATGTTGGGGCTGCTCTCGAGTTGCCCACGAACAGGTGTTCTGTCCCACTTTCTGTCGCCCCGGCTGGAAGTCTTTATGCTGCTATGTTCATGTGGGTTCGGGCTCAGCGAAGTTGGGCATGACTCGAGTAGTTCAGCTGCGGCTCTCCCTCTCTCTCTATCTCTCTTTCTTTCGCCAGGGCTATGGTGCAGGAGGGTTTACCCCCTACACCTCCCTCGCTCTCTCTCTCTTTGGTTTGCTAAGGGGCTAGGAGCGGGAGCAGTCCTCCCGCCCCGCGCGGGCGCGCTGCCCCATCCATTATTTGGCATGGATGGGCTCGGACTGTACAGAATTTGTTTTGTGCCTCTGTTCTTCAGAGGCCAGTGGCTGGGTCCCTGTTGGGAAAAGTAAGTGCGAAGTGACTAACGAAGACGTTTGGTTCCCCATGCCACTCGGCAGTCTGTTTTGGTGGATCACCCGATCGTCTTTGTAGCAGGTAAAACAGCACGACGGCTTCAGAAAGGAAATAGGTGAATAGAGTAGATAAAAGCCGCGGGTGCCCCTCTGTGCTTGGTGCCCTGCCTGAGCCTCTAACCCGCCTTTTGTGCCTTTTGCCCCTGCCTGAAACCGAACGGAAGCCTGATCCCAGCACGACACTGCCTTCGACCTTCCACTCGACCCTGAAGCCTCACGAGAACAAGTCAGGTGCCCCCGGCCCTCTGTTTTGAAGCAGACACACCGAAAGTTCAGTGTCTCTCTCTCTGTCCCTGTCTTTGTCTCTGTCTCATATCCATATCCATATACATATACATATACATATACATATACATATACATATACATATACATATACATATACATATCCAAATCCAAACCCAAACCCAAATCCAAATCCAAATCCAAATCCAAATCCAAATCCAAATCCATATCCATATCCATATCCATATACATATACATATACATATACATATACATATACATATACATATACATATACATATACATATACAGATACATATACATATACATATACATATACATATACATATACATATACATATATATATATATATATATATATATATATATATATACGTTTACAACACATACATGTATGTAGGTAGGTTGGTAGGTAGGTGGGTACGTATTTATGGGTTTATGTGTATGTATGCATATACGTAGTATGTATGCACATGTATCTGTATGCGCATGTATGTACGTGGGCATATGTACATGCTCGACAAGAAAAAGGTATTATATGTACAGTAAATGGTGCACATGCTGTTTATGTACGTGTCCATGCGTGTGTGTGTGTGTGTGTAGTATGTGTATGTGTATGTGTGTGTGGGTGTGTGTCTATGTGTGTGTGAGTGTGTGCATGAATGCATGTGAAGACGCAAGGACGTACGTATGAAGGCATCTACATGTATGTAGTATGTATGTACGTATGTACGTATGCATGTATATTGCGTATGTACGGAAGGATGCATGCATGTATATATGTACGTCTTCATGTAGGTATGCACGTACATGCGTAGGTGGGCACGTTCGTGGCTACATACTTATGTATGTATGTATCTACGGATATATGCACCTATATTTACGCATGCTATGTATGTACGTTTGTGCATGTGTGTATGCCTTTGCGTGCATACATACATGCATACGTGCGTGCATGCGTGCGCGCGTGCGTGAGTGAGTACGCACATCCATGCGTTGTTTCGATGCGTATATACGTCAGTACAAGGAGTACAAAGCTGCGCATGCAATTTGCGTAGGTATGTATGGATGCCTGTGATTGCATGTATGTACGCGGCCGCTAGGAAGCTAGGTGGCCAGGTAGCTACGTAGCCAGGTAGCTATAGGCGGCTAGGTGGCTAGGTAGCTAGGTAGCTAGGTAGCTGCTACCTACTTGTAGCTAGGCAGGTAAGGAGGTATGTGCGTGCACACATACGTACGTGTGTCGATGTATACATAATATATCTATATATATATATATATATATATATACATATATATATATATACATACATACATACATACATACATACATTACATTACATTAATACATACATACATACATACATACATGTGTATATATATATATATATATGCAAGTATAAACACACATAGTTAATCACAAACAGTTGTGTAATTCCGGAGCCCAAGAATTGAACCTGTAGCGATGAACACTCCCGACACCAGGCAACGCTCCACCTTCGACACCCTGGAATTTTCATGTACGATTACAATCAATTGACGACGGTGCTGTGGTTGGGTGTGGGGGTTCAGGAATAGGATCCTGCCTGAAGTCCCGGCATCCAAAACTGCCTGCAGTGTGATGTCATGAGGCTTTGGGGTGCCAACAAGCTATGCACGATGATGAGCCCTGCTACCAACCCCTGAAGCCTCAAACACAAAGCCCTACATTTGAACGTCTACAGTTGCACCGTTCCAAGAGCTGGCAGCAAGAAGACAAACCACCATTCCATAACTTCCCGATTCGGGTCGGCTCAGGCTTGTGGGCTTGTGTGCTTCTGAAACCCTAGGCCCTGAGCCTAAAAACCGTCTCGGAAGGGGTTGGACTTCGATTTGTGGTTTTACGGGCTTTTGACACTACGCTCAAAAGTGTGCGTAAGGGTTTGGCCCGTGTTGTTCCACGTGGTTCGCACACGGAATCAGGTCCTGGTGCAGTGCATGCGTGTTCAGCCCCACAGTTGATGCATCACGGCTTTGAAGTTCACTGAAGCACGAGATCTTAGAGGATGGAAAGCCGGAACCATGAAGTCCCAAAAGGAAATCTGGCAACGGCAGCTGCGATGGAAGCCGTTCCGATCAGCCCCAATAAGCTTCAATAAGCTCCACTCCTGGTACCACTCCCGGGCCTCCAGCAGCGGATCCCGACCCATTGCAGCGATTTGCGAGTCACTAAGAGCCTCCCAGGGAAAGCTGCGGAAAGCCCGTTAAAAGCTGCTCTGGACAGGAGCGCGCAGACAGTTGCGAGCCCGTGTCGACAAGAAGGGCAACGCCGGGACTTCTCTATTGCCAAGTCGGGAGGCGTGAAGGCTGTTTCTCGAGATGCCCCTTGGCCTGGGGCTCTTTTCCAAGGTCCGAATTCCCGCCATTTCGACAGCACCCCACTTATGGTCACGGGCTGAGCCCAAGGCGCCACTTGCATGGCCATGCCTCTCCGCAGTAAGAACAGCGCTCCAAAAGAAGTGCGCTCGGCTTACCTTAGAATCTTCGCCCCGTGAACAGCTCTTGGATTCGTAAAGCTTGGGAGGGTGTTTGGTGCCCTGGGGTTCCGAGCTTAAGGATACAGCAAGACTTCAAGGATGACACAGTACCCGCAGCCCTCCAAACCCGTCCCGTTGAGAAAGCTCTAGAAATCGGCCGTCCATCCAAGCAGCCGCAGTTTTCGCAGTACTTCTTGTGTGTCTTGTTTGTGAAGAACTTCTGCAGGCTGGCAGAGTGTAAGTGTCCACGAACCTGCCGGAATTGTCAAGATGCCTCCTGGCTTCAGAACTGGTGGAACTTGGTGCCGGGATTTAGTTCCTGAAAGGGAGCCCTTGGCTTGAGTCTTACATTTCGGGTGAAGAATCGCTACCTCCAAACTAAGGGCCCCAGGAACTGAGCAAACACGAAGAGCTTGGGGTGTGCAGTGTGGTAACTGATTCCGAGAAGCCGTTCCAACCCGAACAGGATGCCTCAAGATCCAAGATGCTTGGAGGTACACTCGACAAGGTCAGCGTCTTTTCGTGGACATCGGAGGATACTGACAATCTTGGCACTTGCAAGAAAGCATGTCCTAGAACGATCCGTGCCGTAAACCAAAATCCGAAAGAATAAAGGCTTTTCGTGCGATTGGCACGATCCCTTGTATCGAATACGCACGACTCCTCGCCCTTCCGCTCGAGGAACCCTTGCTCTGCGTAACGGCACCTTCCCTCGTAAATTCCAGCACATGGATGTACTGAGCGAGCATGTCGGTCTTGCTTCTGAATCCGCCAAGACTGGGGCGAAAGCAATTCCGCCAATACTTGTGGGAAAGCATTCTGGGTTTTTGGTTTTTGGTCCCGAATCCGCAAGCAACTTGGCAGCGCTCCCGAGGCCTCCAGATGTTTTCCGGTACAATCGCAATACGTGGAACGTTTCCCGAAAACTTCTATCCCGAGCTCTTGGTTGGACCTCCAAATTCGTTTTAGCGAATACTAATGTCATACGCGCATTCCCAAGACGTCGTGAGCTCTGAGGCCTCTAAAATCGTCTTTTTCAGCACAAATGCAGTATGCGGAATGACGCCCGAAGGTTCGGACGGCCACACGGACGGATGGATGGGTCGATGGATGAATACATGGGTGATTATTGATGGATGGATAGATAGATGATATTATGGATTGTGCTGTCCAGGTGAGTGGCTGGATGATTGCATAGGCAAAACGATGTTTCTAATCAAGTTAACAGTTGTGTGACTATCTAGAAAAGAACAGGGATTAACGCATGCTTAGATACCTGGTCGTCGTCGTAGTAGTAGCAGTCGTCGTCGTAGTAGTAGTAGTAGTAGTAGTAGTAGTAGTCGTCGTCGTTGCAGTCGTAGTAGGAGTAGGACTAGGAGCAGGAACAGGAGCAGCAGCAATAGGAGTAGGAGGAGTAGGACAGGAGGAGTAGGAGTATGAGGAGTAGGAGGAGTAGGAGGAGTAGGAGGAGTAGGAGGAGTAGCAGGAGTAGCAGGAGTAGCAGGAGTAGCAAGAGTAGCAGGAGTAGGAGGAGTAGGAGGAGTAGGATGAGTAGGAGGAGTAGGAGGAGTAGGAAGAGTAGGAGGAGTAGGAGGAGTAGGAGGAGTAGGAGGAGCA
Source organism: Symbiodinium sp. CCMP2592 (assembly GCA_905221615.1). NCBI lineage: Eukaryota > Dinophyceae > Suessiales > Symbiodiniaceae > Symbiodinium > Symbiodinium sp. CCMP2592. The sequence goes on along the minus strand of CAJNDT010002935.1, from coordinate 417,248 downwards.
GGAGGAGTAGGAGGAGTAGGAGGAGCGGGAGGAGTAGGAGTAGGAGGAGTAATTAGCAGGTGGAGCCTGCTGCACCCTGCTTGGAAACCCGGGCACCAGCACCGCCCGGGTCCAGCGCCAGGCCATGGGCACAGCCAGCCGGGCCAGGGTTAGGACTTGGCTTTACTTGAAGAAATGTCATGAGTAAGGGCTTTCCTCGTTTACTCTGCTGAGGTTGGCGCGTGGCTGTCAAAGTGAATATCGGGTTGCTGTATGAAGATGATAAAAAGGATCCGGGAGAGCCGCGAGCAGTGTTGGCGGGGTTTGCAGCAGCATACGCTGAAGTCAAACTGAAAGGCCAAAGATTCCGGCTTGACGGTTTAGGCTTGAAGCTGAAGTACCAGACATGCTAAGGGCCGTCCTTGCACCTTGTGTTTGGGACCTGCGCTTGGAAGCTTGTCTGGGCCTGAACAGACACTCGTTGCACCTGCGCTTGGAAAGTCAGAGAGTCAGCGTCGGCATTTTGTCGGCACAAAGGCAGCAGCTCAACAGCGGAGCCTGCAACAGCAGCCTCCAGTATCAAGGTAACACCGGCAAGAAAGCTTGCCAGGGATTGGCCTGCTGACACGTCTTCTCGACGGCAAGCCTGTGCACGCCCGGCAGCTTCAAGCAAAGCCAGCGAGAGCTCCTTCTCGGAGGAAGTCAACAACGTCGGCATCATCCAAATCGCCATCCGAGTCGACAGCTACATTCAGGATCGAGGAGAGAGACTTCGGCGCTTGCGGTGCGGACTTGCCAGTGCTGTTCTTCGAAGACCCAACAGCCGACACAACTTGCTCCACCGATCCAAGTGGTTCGGATCGCAGATCAGTCGCTGTCTCTAACTGAGGCTGTGCCAAGTGCCAAGCTGTGTTCTCGAAAGTGGTCAGGAGTGACCAGCCATCACCTGCACAGGGCAAAGAAAGGCTTGAGAATCTTGCGATTACAGACCAGGCAGGAATTTGAAACGTTCCTTGCTTCGATAACCCTGCCCCCGCATTACCTACGCAGGCCAGCCTTCATCTGGAGGCATTGCGCGCGCCGTTCCGCGCAGGCGCATCGTTGAGGGGGCGAAGGCTGCCACACTCTGGGTGGCGAGCGCCAAAAAGACCATGGAGTAGTTAGGGCTCATTACCGGAACGCGTAGAACGTCAATGGGTACAGTATGCACCAGGGCTCGAAGCCAGGAGGCAACAAGATCAAATTCGGAGACTCTGCTTGTCCTCGCAAGCCTCCCTTCCTCGTCCTCGACCCAACCTCTGCCTCACTTCTTCCCTCGCTCTAACCATCTCCCATCCAACAAAGTCTCTCGAAAGTAACGAAGCAAGTAGCTCTGATTGCTACGGCAGCCAGACAAGCCAAGAACAGAAATCCTTGGCAACATGCTCTTTTTTGGCCTTCGACAAGGGCTTACAGTGTGTGTGGTTCAGTGTTTTTCGGAGGCGGGGCAGTCTCCACACACGATGTGAACCTTGCGCGAATTTCTTTCACTCGCCGAGGTCCGAGTTCTCGAGAACTCGGATTTCGAAGCTGCTCCGACTGTTCGGTGCGGAGGGAACTGGGAGACCGTCAAACTCCGTTCAGGTGCTCCCAGCTTCCCAACGAGAAGGGCGATGTAGCACAGAACGGAACCAATGAGAGAGTGAGAGACGGGGATGCAGAGAGATAAAGAGTAAGCTAGAGCAGACAGGGAAAGAAACCATCTATGAATTGGTCAACTGGTTCATCGGCCACCATAGCAAGAGGGCCGTGACAGCAGCACTCATGATTCAGCAGCACTAGCACAGTCAATACAAAGAAGAATCCGTAGCTCAACAGCAGCAATGGACACGATGACTGGCATTCGTACGTGCGGAAGCATAGTACAGTAGTCATTGTCAGGTCATCAGCAAAATGTCTTGTCTGCATTAGTTGTCAAAGTTGTAAGCTTAACACCTAAACAGACAAGGTGATGAGGGATGACACGGACAGAATTGAGTCTTGCCAGCCCGAACATGGAGCAGATCCGTTTGGCTGCGCCTCAACATTGATGCTGGGGCGCATGCGAGTCTGAACTTGGGGAGACCTAAAAAGACTTCCGAGCGAGGATTTCAGCTAAGGGGTGGAGGCTCATTTTGTGCTGGGCTTGGCAAAGGATAGACTCAGGGTGCACCATGTTTGAGACATTCCTCTGCCTGCGACGGATGCGTGCAGGCCAACATCCGGGGACGGTTCTAATGAGTGCTGCTCACCTACACCTGGCAAGCGAACTAAAAAATAATCAGGCTATGGTCTCAAGCCTAGGGTTCTTCAGAAACTCAGCATGGTTTGAGCATTTCCGTTTTGCTTATGTTTTATGATTCGTAGCGAGCGCAGGGCACACTCTTTGTGGAGACTTTCCCCTCTCAACTGCTGTGATGTACTCTCCTCAGATATGCTCTGTACTCCGCTATCAGAATTCGATTTTGCATCACCCACTGCCACCAACAGTCATTAGCTGCCACTAGCTACTGAAGCAAGCACTGAGGAGGATTGCTTGAGATGTTCACTCCTGCCCTCACCACGATACCTAATAGAAGTGTCGTTTCGACTGATGCCTCTCTCCTTGTGACCATTCTGCAATGATTGATCATGGCTGTTGTTTTGCAGGCATCCATGAGATCATCACTGCTGTAGCCATGACTTCTAGTAGCAGCGAAGTCATGTAGAAGTAGCAGCAACAGCAGCAGGAGGAGACATAGGAAGTAGTCGACATCGTGGTGATGTTGGAAGTGGTGGTGGTGGTGGTTGTTGTCGTCGTAGAATCAGAAGCACTAACGTTACCGGTGGCCAGTAGCCACTAGTGCCCAGCAGCAGTAGTAGCAGCAGCGGCAGTCGCACTTGCAGTAGCAGCAGCAACAGCAGCGGCAGCAGTAGCAGCAGCAGCAGCGCCAGCAGTGGCCACAGTAATTGCCATAATCATCATTGGGTATTGACACTGTCAGCTGGCACTCCCCAGATGTATAGCCTGGTAGTTCAAAACTTCTGCACGGGAGCTCCTCGTGGAAACGGATCTCCTTTGACGTGGGAGGTCACGGGAGCGAAAATTTGTAGGGCCGGCACGGGCAGTCTCTCGATGTTTCATGCTGAAGGCCTGAACCCGAGTCGGAGATCTACAAACAAGACTCGCCGCTTGTCCAAAATTGATTGTACACTGGACCCCCATAGGGGCGTCGAATATTGCCCGTGCACCCATTGTAGCAGGGCCTGTGTTCGCACAAACCCGACATGCTTTTAAACGATCTACAACGCTGTGCTTGGAACAGTCCAGAACGTAGGAAACAGCACTGAGGCTTCGCAGCTTCACGGTTTCGCGTCTCGTTCTCCAGCTCGGCTGAGGCGAGCCGGAGGGCACGCAGTGAATTCGACGGACTCTGGCCACAAGGTGAACTAAGTCCACTAGCTCTCATGGAGCTAAAGCCAAGACTTGTCAGAGTGGCCGTCTCACTTTGCAAGGGAGCCGAGCATGTCATCACGACAGCCCAAAGTCGCTGGCAAAATGCACTGATTTTAAGGCAGACGGAGGCCACTGTCTAGCATAGTTCAGGCACTCTGAAAGCCTCAATTACCCTCTATAAAACAAAACATCTCCACAGCAAGAGCCGGTGGACTTGTCGTGGTAGTCGCAGTAGTCGTGGTAGTAGTGGTAGTGCTGGTAGTAGTGGTAGTAGTGGTAGTAGTGGTAATAGGGGTTGTAGTGGCAATAGTGGTAGTAGTGGTAGTAGTGGCAGTAGTGGTAGTAGCGGTGCAAGGAAATTCGTTGTCGAGCCTCCGTCACCCTCACGCTCTTCGTGATTTCACTGCCATTCCACTGCACGATGCCCCAGTAACAGAACCAGGCTGTTCCAGAGGAATATACAAGACATTGCGCAGATGCGGCTAGCGGCTAGCAAGTTGCTACACAAGGATTCGGAAGCATGCCCCGTACTGTTCTTTGTGGGCTTGCATGTTCTTGACAAGCATTATGCAAGAAAGCGCCAGGCGAGCGAAGTCCAGCTCCCAAGGCTCAACTTGTCACTTCGCCAGGCTTCCGGCGCGGCATCTCATGCTAGATGGCAAGAAGCAGCTCAGTTTGTGTTTGCTCTGCGCATCCTGTAACCCAGGCTTTCTGCACGCGCACCAGCCACGGGCGACTTTACAGGCAAGATTGGAGAGCTTTCTGGAGTGGAGGCTCGCGAGACATGGGGTTGCAGACAACAGAACACGCTTGCGATGCCTGTCTGGACACCCTTCTTGCCACTATTTGCACGCGTAGCCAGATTTCACTTCGTGCTGTAACAATGGTGCTGCAGTGATAGTGGTGGTGGCAAAGGCAGTGGCATTGGCAGTGGCAGAGTCAGCAGCAGCAGCAGTAGTAGTTGCTGGTGTTGGAGACGGATGAGACGGCGAAGGAGGGTAGGGGTAGGAGAAGGAGTGCCAGTAGGAGTAAGAGTAGGAGTAGTCGCAGGCGAAGGCTCAGGAGTAGGAGTTGAAGCAGGACATTATCAGCAGTAATTGCAGTCGCCCTTGGCAAGTAGGTTGCACATGACAGAAAGCCCGTGAGATTGCCCGCTTTTGATTTCTCGCACGGCAACCAACACAAAGGCTTTCGGGATCAAGAGACTCTCCAAACCGTGCAAAGTAGCTTCGGGACAGTATCTGCCAAAAGGTAGTTTGGCGTGCTGGGCCTCAAGATCCCGAAGCCTCAACCAAAAACCACAGCCAACCTGTACCTCAAGGATTCCAGCGAAAATCGCACCGCATGATTGCTTATGGGACCCTTGCCGTGTGGATTACGAACGTCCCGCTAGCGGGAAATGGAACCAATCGATGCTGGATAGCTCCAGAGGGCGAGATGGGTAGCCAGCAACATATCCAGACTTTTGGCTGTTGCGGCCTTCACATCAAGCTCTCCTCCTGACCACCGAACTCACCCTCTTATGAACTACCTGACCGCCGCATTGCATGCCACCGCGACATGCAGCAGCCGATCTTCACGTTGGGACGCACCCCACCGGATCAATCCAACAATCTGTGCAAACCTGGCCTGCTCAAAAACAAGATGGCTCAAAATGATAGTGGAGATCTCTCAGGGTGCTTCCCACTCAAACCGCTCGACGTTGAGCGCTTTTGGCTGCAGGTTTGTTCTTCTGCAATCAGAAGAGCACTGCCCCCTGAAGCGCCAAGCAGAGAAATGCGTTGCATACTTACGTGTATGCCTGTTCTGTGACTATAAAACATGCATACATGCCTCCTGGTGAGCGAAAACATACACGTACATGCATACATGCATGCATACATACAAGAATGCATGCATACATACAAGCATTGGCATACATACATACATACATGCATATTCTCATTCATACATACATACATACACACATACATACATCCATATGTGTGTGCATACATACTTCCATACTTGCGCACTTACTTGCTGACGTACTTAGTACATACATGCACAGATGTACCCGGACATCCATACAATACATGCATGCATGCACTAGTAATAACATACGCGAGTGTGTATACGTATATGCTGTGTATTTACATAGATGTATGTGCATACATATAATATATTCATATATGTATACACATACAAACACCTACTTACTTTAACTGGTGGTTTTCTTCTCCTATCTATATCTCCGTGTTGTTTTCTGGTTCATGTGTGAAAACTTTGTTCATGTATGCATATACACAATTCTTATGTGCTTATCTACCTTTTCACTTGGCTAACTGCGTTCTTGCATCGCAATGTATTGTTTATTCGATAGTATTGTCTACTTATGCTCCTCTGTCTTCATATATATTTTCTGTGTTGGTTTCATGTCTGTTTACGTAAATCTGCTGTTTTGTGTTTACGTTGCATTTACATACACCAATATGTTTGCAGTCTGACAAACACTCAACCTACATGCAGAAGAACATACATGCGAGCATCCGTTCTTACCACACAAACCAAGGAAGAAAACGAACAAACTAGAACAGAATTACAATACCCTTGTGGCAGTGTGTGTACCTGCGTCTGCCGACGGCCTGCAGATTCAGGCACATGTACTTCCACGTGCGTAGATTGTGTTTTTATGGATGTTCAGAGGAGCTCGGATTTTATCGAGTAGTGAAAAGTGTTGACATTTTTCGAGTGTCCGATCCAAGTTCAGACACAGTCCTGCCATGACACACGCACCTCTTAAGAGAAGAACCACCTTCCATGTGCACACAGTAGTACATGAAAGCCTGAACGCATGATGTTTTATTAATACGTATGTATGTACATATGTATATGTACTTATGTGTGTATGTATAAGTGTAAACATTGACATGTCTGTTCATATATGCACTAATATGTGTGTGTGTGTGTGCGCGTGCGGCACTGTACGTAACAAAGGTAACATCGACTAAGTCAAAGTCTTCAATCTCGTCATGGAAGCAGCCGCCATAGTCGCTACTGGTATTGAAGGGACAGCAGCACACGTTGACGAGGGATCGGAATCCACTGAAAACATCGTTGACACAGGCTATTGAAACCATCCCCAAAGCCCTCCAGGGCTTGAAGGCCAGGGCGTATAGGCACTCGACTTCAGACTCAGACTTCAACATGCTGCTGTCTCTTTACGCACAACACATCGTTGGCGTCAGTTCATCACCACGGCCTGACAGAATGAAGGATCAAGGGCCAGGAAGACCCCTGTAACTATGCAGCATGCATAAGCCACTATGAAGGCAACAGCATGCAATTCTGGACGATTCATGTGGTAGAATGGTACGGCATAACCTGAGCATTAAGATACTGCACCACAATGCAGCATGGTGCAAAATCCAATGTACCCGTATCTGCAAACACAGGCCAGGCAGCAACGAAGCTGCAACTGCAATATACGGGTGATACAGTGCGGCCATGCTGTCGTAGCGCAGATTATTGTAAATACTGTATCTGCACACGATGCACACTGCAATGTTGAGCAATTCGCGACCCGCTTGACGGAAAATCATCATGACGTCTTGCTGCTACGTTGAACTACAGATTCTGTGCTCTATCGTTTCATCAAGGGAGGTCTTGACAATTCCGTCACACTGTGTGGAGGATAAGGAAGAACGGCAAACGCCAGCAACCGCAACCACCTTCCCATTTACCCCAATCCGAGAGCAGCTACATATGTTAATGGTGCACCGAAAGGATGGACAGAGGAAGAGGGGAGAAGGGGGAAGCGGATTGCTGGGAAAGGAAGGAAGGCAGCGCGAGAAAAGAAGAACCACCACCAAACCCCGCCACCCGATGAGAGTGGGTTGAGTGAGGCGGCAATGGCACTCACCCGACCCCGCTTGCCACAGGCACTCGCTCCACCTCACCGGCAAGAAGGCATCGAAAAATGGGAAATGAGCGTCCGGCACTCTGAGGCGGACAGCCACAGCAAGAACCAAAGAAGACAAGGAGGGAGACAGAGGAAGGCGACCGGCAATGCGGGCCGGCGGCCGGTACCTTGAAGAACACAATAACCGCAGGAGCAACGACGAGAAGAGGCAGAGCCAGAAACGAGTCGAGTGGCGAGCGACCGGGCAAGTGCCTTAAAGCGACCGACTAGGAGGGAAGAGAGGAAGGAGGGCGCAACATGTCAGGGGTAGTTGAAGGGCCACATCCATACTATCTTGCATTACTCTGCGACAAATGAAAGTAGGATCAGGTGACACACCGTAATGCCAGGGTGTATGCTGCAGTGCTTCGTAATCTTGCATCATCAAGCGCTTACGATGTGGCTGCTGTGTCAGTCCATGTCATCCCATCAAACATCATGTAGTACCACGAACGATTATCTGAACTGACAGAACACAAGAACAGAGAACACGATTGGACAGGGGCTCTTGCTCTGGCCAAGGGGCATCGGTGAATCGGGTCTTCAGAATTCAGAGCATGGGGTTCCAGTCCAGGGTAGGGCCCCTAAGAAGTCAGGCGTGTCAACACCAGCACGGCCTTCTCTACAGCCGGGATGTCCTCTTCCTGCATCTCAGTCTCCAGGCGCTCCAGAAACCTGGCACGAAGCACAAAATCCTAGTCCCAAACTCTGGGCTGAGGATGAGGATGTGATACTGTCTGCTCGGTTGAGAATACAATAAGACGCGAACCTGCTTGGCGCTTGGTCTTACGGACTGAAGGGGACCATAACTCCTCTGCAGTCTTACACCGATCGGCAGACAACTCCCAGAAGCCCCAAATCGCGGAATGCATGTCTCAAGACAAGACACGCTCCCCATCACCCCTGAAGCCCAGGACTGAGCTCTCAACTCCCGAAACCCCGAACACGCAACGTTTGACCCGAAAGACACATATGCGCAAGAAAGCATTGCCTTTTGGTGTTGGCACCCGACCATCGTTGCTTGAGGTCCTGCAGCTCTAAGGTTTTCTAAATCAAGGTGGGATGGGTAAGATGTCTAATGGCGGAAGATACTCGATTCAAGTAGCGCGATGCAATGCAATGCAGGAGAGCCAGGGTAGCACATCCGGCTTCGGGATGCTGAGGATCGACGGCATTGGGTTTGGGGCACGATCGGGATTTGGTTTTTCGGGCTAGGGGTTGGTGATCTCCGCCCAGCAGGGACACGGACGCTCAGCCTTGCATCCTGACCCCAGACAATGAACCTTGAATCCTGAATCTGAAGCCAAACCTTGCACGCAGACACGACACGGGGACAATGGTCAACTGAAACTCGCAGGAATGAAACATAAAACGTTCAGGGTTTATAGCTTCAGGCGGCTCGGGTTTTCCCATTCCACCACGGCCTGGCCACGGTAGATTTCCATTGTCGGCAACCTCATCGTGACAGGCCCTAAAAGCCAATGTTCCCGTCAATTTGCTGCTCAAGCGCTTGCAACCAACGCTCGAGCTCAAAAGCTTTTCCAAGATCCCACCCTGCCGAAAGACCTTGTAAAATGGACCGAGCCCCCAGCTTGTCAACGCTTTTGCCTGGTGCTCTTGACAAAGTCTATCTTATCCAATTTACTGATTGCTGTGCTCACGAAATAGGCTGCAAAGAGCCTGCACCTACCCTCCTAAAGATTCATGTCTTTGATACCTGTGCTACTGTAAGTTTTCCCAAGCTTTGCACTGCCGAACAAAACTACGAACCTGCTGGAACTGCATTGTGTTCTTGAATCTTGGCCGGGGGCCGTGAACATCATACCGAATCTCACATCGCTGAGCCGGCGCAAATGCAGGCATCAGCGAAGTCAAGAAAGAAAGCCACCGTTTACAGGTTGGAGGTCTCCATTGGTCCATGGGACCTGATTTGAAAACAGATCGTCTTGAAACCTCGAAGTCCCTTCCCCATCCCCAACCAAACACGCAGGCCATACTCTTGCAGAGCTCTCGGGAGCGTTCGAAATCCACGGATGCGAATTCCACGTTGCCTTGTCAGGTGGCTTCGCGCTTACCATCTTGGTAGCTCAACCAACTGTCTCTCTACCGGTAGCGCAAGCGAATCCATGCTCAGGACCCCCTATCAGCAGCCAAAGTTCGGAGAACGCCCCTGGTGGGTAGAAGCAGACGAAAACGGGAGAGGGTAAGTCTTGCTGTCGCCATATCGATGGCCAATGCGAAACAAAGCAAATGCTGAACTCCCGCAGAGACTAACAAAGGCAACCTAAAACATAATACATATATATATTAATACATATATATATATATATGTGGTCTTCCAGGACCAGAATTGTAGAGAATCCACGGCCTAAGCGCCAAGTTGGAACAGAAAGCATCTCTGGCAATAGAGCATAGTGGCCCGAAAGGCAACCCGCATGAAGCACAGCTGTTCTGTGTCAGTGTACGGCCTTGCAGGTTGGAGATGCTGTCAAAAGCAGCCGAGGACACATCATCTGGAGAAGGGCAAGTGGTGTGTAGATCGTTAGTATCCACGCTCGGCCATTCTTCTGGCCGTTGGAGCAAACGAAGAAAGGAGCACCCTGAACTCCCTGAATCAGAAAACAAATCGCATGGCATAGCAGAGGAGCGGACGGCACAGTCACCTCGAAAAAACAGCCTGCAAGGAATAAGGTAGTCCCTGACAAGGTAGACGTTAGCAATCAATCAAGTGGTTGATGATGGCAATCCGCCAACAGCATTGAACAGCAGCCCAAAATCCACGGCAGCGATAACGGGGGATGGGATGAATGGCCTACCTGCACGGAGGCCCACGTTGCCCTGTGCTAAAGGCTGCCCTGTGCCAAAGGCTAACCATACGCTGTAAGATAAACAATCTTAGCTGTCTTAGCACGTAGCCCAGTGACTACAGCAATCGTGATGACGACAGCAAGCCCGAGCGAGGCAAAGGTCGGTCATGCCAATCTAGTGCCCTTGGCCCGCTGCGGAATTTCTCATCGCGGGCAATCCTCAGCTGCGCTTGTGTCTACATGATGTTGCCACAGTGGTTGTCCATGATGCTGCTGTTGCTGCAACTGTTGCTTCTGCTGGTGTTGCTGTTGATTGTGCCTCCACTGCTGTTCTTTGGATCGCTTCATCACTCAGGGCTGAGAGAGGCAAGTCGACTGTACATTCACTGTACATATCAAGAAAGTGGGGTAGTAAGCATCGACATCAAACTTCCGCCAGTACCTGTATCATGTAGGGTTGATGATTGAAACTGAATGCTTCAACTGTTCTCGAGAAATAGGGCCAAGTCTAAGACTGCCGAAAGGTCTTGCAAGGCCGCAAGGCCCTCATGCCCATACCCTCGGAAACTTGAACTTGAACATGCAAGCTTTCCATCGAACCTTTCCTTAGAAGGAGATCACAACAAAAAGCCTACCTTCAGGGCTGTTTTGGGGCTTGAACAAATGCCAATGAATTGCACCATGGCTCTTCTGCACATAGCGCAGTAGCTTTTGGCACGCCCTGGAAGATAAGGGGATGTGACAGTCAGTTTCTGCTTGAAGCTTGCGGACGTCATGCAGCAAAACATCGGCAAAGACAGGACAGATGCACACCTCACATGTATCCATGGCCAAGGCTCCACATAATCCGCAAAGGCAGCTACGACTCGGCAATGACCCTCTTCTTGGCATCAAGGAGCACAGGAGCACAATTGCTAGCAAAGGGGAATGCAACCTTGGCTGCTTGGCTACGAGCATAGCGACATATAGCGACCCTGCGGCCTGCACCAGGGCGCCTGGGCCAGGCATGATGTAAGTCTCTGTGCTTGGGCGAGCATGGGATTCGGACTTGTGAACGATTCTTCAGGGGCTGGCAGTGTGTCAGCAAGATTGGAGGCGAATGTCGCAGGAAGCTGAAGCTTGAAACCACCCCGACTTGCCGAAGCTTAAAGACAGAGCAGTCTAAAGTGCACCTATCAATTCTCTCTGTTTATAACCAATGTGACTTCATGTGTCATGCGGGCCTTTCTTTAAGTCCACTCAAATATGTCCTTCAATCACATATGTATTAAAAGTGGAAATGAGACCTGTTAGAGAGCTTACGAGCCTCAGAAATAGCAGCACTCGGACAAACTACGCTCGACAGAATCTTTTCTTTCGGTATGGCAAAGCCTCTCGGGGAAAGAAGTGCATGCTCATGATCCCCCTCGGGATCCCAACACATGTTGGCACTTCGCCAACAGCCCCTCCGGGCTCGTAGAAAAGTTATGGGGCATCTTTCACCCCGCAAAGTTTGGGTGGGAGTGGTGGGTACAAACTTTGCTGCACGGAAGGTTCCCGCCCACCCACCCTATGTTTGAGCATGCGCGGAACAACAAGGATTCGTAAAAGTTCAAGTGGAATCTCATGACACATGAAGCGGTTTCGAAAAACTTCTTCAAAACTTTCGAAACCTACCAAAAAGGTTATAAAGCCTTATGGGACTAGTTTGTGATTTTTAGCGTCCCAAAAACGGCTTATAACCAATGTGACTTCATGTGTCATGCGGGCCTTTCTTTAAGTCCACTCAAATATGTCCTTCAATCACATATGTATTAAAAGTGGAAATGAGACCTGTTAGAGAGCTTACGAGCCTCAGAAATAGCAGCACTCGGACAAACTACGCTCGACAGAATCTTTTCTTTCGGTATGGCAAAGCCTCTCGGGGAAAGAAGTGCATGCTCATGATCCCCCTCGGGATCCCAACACATGTTGGCACTTCGCCAACAGCCCCTCCGGGCTCGTAGAAAAGTTATGGGGCATCTTTCACCCCTGCACTCTTTGCCCCGTGACTTTGAGAACTCTGCCGCTGATGAAGCACACAATCCGATCTTCAAAGTACTCGCCGAACACAGGGAACCTCCAGTCGGACCTTGAAGGTCCATCGCCTGGATTCGACTTGCTCGGGACCCGAGCGAACCACGAGATCGCCGGTCCCAGCGAGTCGGCACACTCGTAGTGAAGCAAAATGCTCCTCCATAGATCATCGCGTGAAGACCCTTTGATCATCGCAGACAAAACTCCACTGTGGTCCACGTAAAAGACGACCCTCTGATCATTCAGAAAATCTTTCCAGACATATCGGGCCGCCACCACCGCGAAAAGCTCGGTAGGACCTATCAAGTGTCTCTTCCCCAGTCCCGCCCATTGCTCGACGACCGATTCGTCCAGGTAGCACCCGAACGCCCTCGTCTCATAGGAACCAGTTGGAAGCACCCGATACATGACACCTCCGATTGAGCAGCTAAACTTGTCGCCCAGCTTGTCGCATGCACCATCAGTGAAAACGAGAGTCTGGCCGCCAACGGGAAGAACCTGGATCTCGCGTGGCCGGCCCTCAAGCATCCTCTCCCTCAAGCTTCTGAAGACAGTAGCGTCCAAAGAAGATAGAACGTGACGGTGACGAGCACTCGAAAGCCAGCGAATCTGAGCCAAAGCCAAGCGTCCCTGTCGGCCCATCAACTGACTCTCCGAAAACTGTATCCGGCCAAACAAAGAGGGGATCTGCTTTGGATCAATACAGCCATCCGCAAGGATCTTGTCGATCGAAGAAGCAATTTCCTTGGATCTCTCAGGCTTGTTTCTGACCCTCAGCACTCCGCCCTCCGTGTCAGTCGCGTCCAGTCGGACGCCCAAGACGTCGGCTGTCTGCGAGAAGGGAAGGTCCTTGTCGCTCGCCCAGTCAACTCCAAAAAGTCGCAGCGCTGCCTTCACTGAGGAATCATGGTTCTCGGCAAGGGCCCTGACCTCCACCGACGGAAAATCGTCGAAATAGCTCGCCGCAGCGAGCTTCAGCTCCCAGAGAATCCTTTGCCACAGCCTCGAAAACCTGTTGAACTGCCCGACCGAAGCCAAAGCCCCGAACGGCAACACGCGGCAGACGAATCCCTTTGTTAAGCCGTCCGCTGGATCCTTCAAGGTCACCACGCACATCCGGTGATGTCCTGGCCGGATAGCAAACTGTTTATAAGCTGAGCGCAGATCCGTAGTCTTCAAGACCGGCGAGCAACGACGAGTGTCTTGCTGCCAATACGAATGCAAAGGACCAGACAACACAGAGCCGTCGGATTTCCGGAAGAAAACTTCGCGTCGGCCCAAGCTGGCCCTCATCAAAGCCATACAGGCCCAAGTGATTTCATCAAGCGCGCGCAAACCTATCCTCTCCATCACTGTCCAAGCTTGATTGACGGCATTCTCGGACAGGTCGTCGATGGGTCGCAATTTGTTCTTTTGCCTGATGGAGAATCTGCGCACAGGTATCCACTTTGAGTCAAACATGTTCTGCAGTTGTTCCCACGTGTAGGGCCCATGCAACCAGCCTTTCTCATCGGCTTCAGCACAAGTGAGATCCCAGAGCTCCTGATCATCCGGGTGGCTCGCATCTCCCGACACCTTGCCCCACAGGGCTGGCTTCAAGAACTTCGCATGATCAAGCAACTCGTCCACGGACATCGAAGAGGGTTTCGGATCCACCTCGAAGATGCCTGTAACCTTGGCCTCACCCACAAGCTCAAAGCCGTTCTCGATGTCGTCGATTATCGTGGCATCAGGCCACTGCAAGTCTTCAGCCACACGTCGCAGGAGAGTCAAGTTCTTGCGTGCAACTATCTTCTCGACATCTGGGTGAAGCCTCGCGTGCAAGGAGGCCTCTGCTCCACGAAGTTCCTGAGACCACTTTTTCCATTTCGTCAAGGTGTCCAAGCGATGCCTCATGACAGCCAACGGCCCTTTGGTGAGAGTGAACGCAAGAATCTCGAGCATCTCATCTGGCACTGCCGAAGACAAGTCGAAAGGATGGGACAGAGTGACTGCTGTCCTGACGAACTCATCCTCGGTTCTGTAAACCCCAAAAGTAACCCTAAAGCCCGAACCTGAAGGACCCTCGCCCCCTTGCACAGGCACCACCTGAAGGATGCGGGCACCAACAGGCACCGATTGAAAAGCGGCCGTCAAGGAATTTTTGGCATCATACCTGAGAGCATCCATGGATGGAACCTGCAAAGTGACACGATGCTTGTATTCAGGCATGAGCGGCGGCGCCTTGGAAACCTTGGGTTGGCGTTGCACTGCAATGGAAGACCGATGATTGGCCGACGGCTTGACGGCATCAGGAGACACAGCAAACCCTAGGGTCCCCGCGAAAACAACTATCTGGGCGGCGAACCGACTGCACAACAAACGCGGTCTGTCCCGCAGGGAAGTCACTGACCGGAAAGTTTTAAGAGGTTTCTGACTTTCGTCACACGGCACAGCAAGGGCGCTCAAAGTCTGGACGTTAGTATGCAACAACATGTGCTGGTGTTGCTCGCCACCATGGGCAAGCAGGTCGAACTTTACGACATGCGAGGCAGGCAGCGCCAAAGTCGCCCACAGCCGGCTGCTTAGCGGATTCAAGACTCCCCATCCGATATCAAGAGTGGCGAGCAATGCCAAGAATGAGCTGAGCTCGGAAGCCACCTGGGCAAAACCTTCGGGAAGGTCGCCTGAAGAGGCGGCCACAGTGGGGGCGGCAAGCACGAAGACGACCCTCCTAGCGAGCACAACCTTAACTAGGAAGTCCCAGGAGGCAGCCTTCCTAAGATCCAGCGACACAACGCTGAGCAAAGCTCTCTGCTTCAGGTGCGGTTGCTCGATCGCGAGCACATCGAATCCGGCTGCCTTCAGGGAGGCCCCGAACTCGCCTGCATTGCAAAAGAGGTCAAGGCACAGCAGAGAGGCGGCTTGCAGTTGAGCCGGGAGGGCATCACAGGCTGCATCCACTTGAGAACTTCTGAGGTCATGGAAGGTACCCCTGACCTCGATCAAATCCGGACTGAAGTTGGGCGGCGTCTGGGGCACAGGGAAATCAAGCTCAGCCAAGCGCGCCCTACAGTCCACGTCAAGCTCCTGAACCCTAGCAATACAAAAACCAACTATGACTACGCGTCGGCCGCTCCACGGCCGTGTAGCGTGCACATGGCTGCAAGCATAGAAGGCCTTCGGTCCGGAGGCAACATCGATCAAGATGCCGCGCTTCGTAACACCATCGACCTCACAAGGAAAAACGCCCTGAGCTGACTCGACCCAGACCTCTCCTTTCCGAAAATTGCTGAGTGGCACAAGAATGTTAGGGAAAGGAGAGTTGAAGCGGTCGACATGAGGCTCCGTCTTCAGGTCTGAAAACACACTCAGAGTAGAAAATTTCATTCCCGGGGCAGCGCGTTGCACCGCCTGAGCGAAAATCTTTGAAGCCGCCGGATGTTTGCTGCAGTTACTCCTGAGACCGAGCAGAGGCCCCTTCACGTAGGCACCAGTCGAGAAGGCCGCGGCTCCATCGTCACGAGTCTTGCTCAAAAGCGGCTCCTGAGGAAGCATGTCAAACAAACGAATCAACTCCTGGGCCGTGGGATCCCTGTCCAAAGACAGAAGCTCCTCGGCATAAGAGTCCGCATGAACCTTTGGATCGAGTGGGTTCGATCCCTGCTCTTCAAATGGCATTGCTTGGGCCCCTTCGGGCGCACTCAAAAGAGGCTCATCCCCTTCGGGATGGGCCTTAAGCACTTCCTGGATTGCTCGAGAATGGCCTTCGCCACTCCCAGACCCGGCCACCGAATCTTCCGTACTCGGGGCCAGGATCGCACTTGATAGTCAAGCGCCCGCCTGCTCGCCATCTTTCGGCTTCTTGGGACACTTGATAGCGGCGTGGTTCATGCCGCACTTGGGGACTGCACAGATGTGCAATCCCTTCTCACACTTATTGCCGGTCACCTTGTTCGGGCATGACCCCAGGTTAAAGGCATAGCAGATCGGGTGTCCTTTCGCGGTGTGCGAATTGCACCCACGAAGCTCGCTCGGCATGGCAACGAAGCGCTTCTTTCCTTTGCCATCTTTGCCCTTGCCTTTGCCTTTATACGGTGACTCCCTCAGTCGAGCAGGCTCACTGGGACCGTACGAAGACGAAGGGCCGCCCTGTAGCGGCTGCATCAACGACACCACCTCGTGCATGCAGCTGACTGAATCTATGATGCCATCGATCGGACGACCTTTGGCATCCGACTGGATGCCTGTGCGCGTATGGTCCTGAAGCTCCAGAAAGAGCCTCGAGTCTGCATTCTGCAACTGAGTGAATGTGACTTGCTGGTAACCCGGCGGAGGTGGAGTCAGCCTCGCCTTCATCAACTTCTGATGCCACATGTCAAGCTTTGTGAAAGAGACAATGTTAGCTTGATCGAATGCAAGAGCACGCCGCTGCAGGGCCTGCAGAAGCATCACTTCAGTGGATGTATCGGCCACCTGATCTTTGGCCTTGTTTTCCACCTTAAGCTTACCACTCTCGCCGTCAATCGAAAGCTTCAGGTCCTTCTTACCGTCGCCTAGGAGCTCTTGTTCCCGCGACGTGCACTTTGACCAAGGCACATACTGAATCACATTGGCCTCGTACTGACCGACGCACAGGTCGACCAAGGCCTCTGATGGTTCCGAGGAACCTTTTATCGTGATGCCAGTCAACTGTGAACGCTGGCGCTCAATTCTCTCAGCCCTCTCGGGCTGACTCAAATGACGAACTGTCGGTTCCTCTACCCTTTCGACCTGCTGTCGCATCTCCGAAGTGACAATGGCATAAGCTTCATGAAATACGGCTCTGAAAGCTGCTTTCTGACTCATCTCTGGGTCCTTTCCAAGCATCGCCTTAAGGGCCTCGATCAACGGACCTTCGTCCGCAGCCCCCGGAGCAAAAGAGCTCACGAAGGCCAGCTGCTTCAAACTCTTAACGTGCTTCAGGATGAGATCACGCTCAGCCTGATCAAACCCCGCCTTCGAGAGACGCGACACCAGAACCGGCTCGGACTCTGAGTATGCGGAAGCCATGGCTCACTCCTTCAGCACGGGTCTACCTTCAAAGTAGCTCGAGCGACCCTCACTTGAAATCACAAGGCGGCATTTGCGACTCCGGGCTCTTGAGACCACTGCAATGCCGAGCACAGCGTTCCTTGTATTCCGTGCGCATATTCATCCCGCCTTCGCGGGCTCTCACGATGAGAGGCTCACAAAAATTCGCATGGCGGCACTCCAGCCAGCCAGCCTACGATCCCTCACCTCGCCTCTGGAAAGCACTGCCGGCAGATCGGATGCAAAAACCTGGGTATCGCACTGCACTCCAAGTAAGACGATGTGATCTGCCTGCCACACTTAAAAGTTGTGCCCTCCTCAGAAGCGACTAAGTGTATGAAGCGGGTGGTGACATGCCGAAAAACCGCCTTGCCCTCCAGGCTTTCTCGAAGGCAACCGCTCGGCTCAAAATCGCCGACACTGTCCTCAACCACCTTCTCCTCCTCGAGAGTGTCCGGCTCCTCCTCGTCATCGCTCCTGTCGGAAGAAGAATCTGAACCGACCTCGGCCTTGTCATGAGCATCTCCCCTGGCAGCCAAAGACTCCGCAAACATGCCCGAGCGCGTGGCGTCCGGGAAGAAGCGCCTGTAAGCGACCGCAGAAACCATTTCCTCCAGCTCACGCAATGCAGGGGAAACGCTGTCCCTCGCGTAGATCACATCCGTGCCGGCGTTGGCACTAGAATGATATCCGAGTATCGACCTGATCTCCTTACTAGCTCCCCACTTGGACATCCAAGATAAAAGCGTAGCTTTGCAGGAGTGAGTGCCCACGGCCTTGACCGATGCGACATCCTCGCCTGCACGATAGAGAAGGTGGCGAAGCCACCGCGCTCCAGCCTGCGCAGACATGGGCGCCTTCTGCCATTGGCCACCGTCGGTGGGGGACGGTAGCAGGGGCATGTCAGGTCCCCATGCGGGCCCCGCCCTGCCAGCCACCTCCATCCAAGCCAACGCCCAAGAATCCTGCTCAAGGCCCCATATCGGACTGACCATAGCAAGATATCGGGTCTTACGCTCCAAGTTGTGACTCGTTTTACTCCTGGTGACCCTCGCTTCAAGGTACCCACGCGGTCCGCGCTCACCTTGCACGATGTCTTTCGCCAGCTCACCAGAACACTGCATGTCCGAATAGCGGGCTCTTGCAAACACACAATACAAAAAGCACCCTGCCGCGTATTTATCGACATCCGCACGGACTTCAGGTATAAGTCCCAGCACAATTCGCTCCAAAGCCCGAATCTGTGAAGCCGTCAGCGGCGGCTTCTGTTGCAGCTTTCTCTTCTCCAAGTAGAGCTTCGAAACTGCGCCAGCCAGCCGGCTGCTAACACAATCGGCCGGGACCTTCGCCTCCAAGACATATTGCATGAAGCCAATGGAACTCATAAAGCTGGAGGCAAAGGTAGGCGCAGCCCCACTGCAGTATTCCTTGACGAAGCGATACATCTTCTGCTCGGACAAAGGGAAAGGCTGCTCTCTGATGCGCCAGCAGAATGCCATGTATCTCAGGACCGGGCCAGCCCTGCTGTGAAGCGTACTGCTCGCCTTGAGTGAGAAAACATCTCCTAGAGACTCCTGCAGTGAGGCTGGCAATCCAGCTTCAGCATCTTCCGCCACTCTAGCACAGACCCCAAAGAAGTCGCCACCCTCTTTAGCAATCCGAAGCCACTTCATGACAGCCGCATGTCTGTTATCCGATTGTCTCTGAATCCAGGAAGGCCCAACCTTCCGTGGCAGCTTGCCTCCAGTAGCAGTCAGATTTATAGCCGACGGGCCACTCGGAGCTTTCACAGGAGCAGCAGCCGTATGAGTAAGCACATTCCCAAGACGCCCCCTTCCCAAGAAAGCTTTCGGCAATACACTCGGCACATTCACAATGCTTCTCTCCCATGGCTGCTTTGAGTTGCTCGTAGAATTCTGGTGCACAACATGAGCAAGATGCCCTTCGAATGCAGCATCAAACGTCCTCTTCTCTGCCATCACGAGAGAAGCTGCCCATGTGCCACTGAGGCGGTACACCAGGGGTTCACGGGCCTGAAACCTGTTTCACACAGCTTGGCCCGGAGCCCGCGTTCTACACAACTCTCTTTTACCCCCCGTACAAACTTTGCTGCACGGAAGGTTCCCGCCCACCCACCCTATGTTTGAGCATGCGCGGAACAACAAGGATTCGTAAAAGTTCAAGTGGAATCTCATGACACATGAAGCGGTTTCGAAAAACTTCTTCAAAACTTTCGAAACCTACCAAAAAGGTTATAAAGCCTTATGGGACTAGTTTGTGATTTTTAGCGTCCCAAAAACGGCTTCGCGTTCCACATCCAGGCTCAACCTTTTAACGCTCGAAGCGAATAGTCATGAGCGTAATGAAGTCGATATTGGTTGTTGCTGCCGATTGCTACTGCTACAGGTGATGGTTGCAGTCATGCTGTTGCTGCCAGCAGTAACAAGGAAGACATCAACAGTAACAAGGAAACAGCTATGTACACTTGCACGCAATCTGCTTACTACACTAGCGTATGACTGCTGGTGTCCATCTGCTCTGTCGTATGAGCTTTCGGCAATGCCGGTTGGGTCTTGTCTTGCTGCAGAGTTCACTATCTTGTCAGTGGCCCACATCCAGGGAAACAATCACAACAAAACCTTCCTTCCCCGCTGAGCCCGGCCTCGCAACCTGAGCGGGCACGACCCAACAAAACCGCGAATCCTCGTCTCCTAGCAAAGCCCCAGAACCGTTGAACACCAAACAGAAATCACTTAGGTAACTCCTGAAACTCTATCCCCGCACCCCTCCCGCGAAAAACAATCAGGTCGCCAGCTCCTCCCGCCTCGAGCCTAAAGCTCAAATATACTCTCAGAAGGTCCTTCACCCTAAACCGAAACCCAAGGCACGTAGTAGTCGACGACGAGCAATTGGCCAGCCTCCGAGAGGCACAAAACTCACCACGAGAAGCGTTCAGCAGTAACGGCAGAACAAGCTGAAGAAGCTGCGACTAGACTTGGCATGTTGAAGGCGACAGGGACGACTATGATGGTGGGCTTGATAAAGGTGATGACCTATGGGCAAGGCAAGATGCCCCAATACCACTTTGCGGATCCCCACCTGCCCGACCTTGTTGAGCAGCTCGGTCAACTCATCCTTCCACTTGGGAGGACTTGGCATTTGCTGTGTCACGTCGAGCTGCACAGCTTTGTGGAAGCGTCTTGGAACTGTTTTCTGGAGGCTTGCAGACTCGGGGTGTGGGAGTCGGAGTTTCTGGCTGTCAAGCTTTGACACAGCCTTCTCGACTCCCTTCTACCTCGAAACACTCTGAGGAATGGCATCCGGGTGCAAGCAAAGCCTCGCTGGTCAACGCCACGAAATTCATGCCGGGAGTTGCTGCATTCACACGCAGCCTGCCAAACATAGCTTCAATCCACACAAACCCCACTGGCACATCTGCAATGGCCTGTGCCTCCTGCGCATGTAAATGGTCCCGCAAGTCATGTATCTTGTTGACACACGCCATCCGTACAGTACAGGTGCCATGCTTGGTCGTTACCTGAAAGTAGTACGCCATCTGCACCGGCTGTAGCGTCGTTCCCCCGAAATCGTTGTCGATGAAGGAAACACATGGGAACTGATACAAACTACTCAAATCAAGCAGGCCCCCACAGCGAGCTAGCAGAACCCCAATCCTGAAGAGCATAAACCGGAGACTTTCCACTCGATCAAGAAAATCAAGATAACCAACTTCGAGTCCGGTGTCTTCAAGTTCGGGAGCTTTGGGTCACCTTGCGACAACACTTGCATCGAAACTGCCCTTAGCTAGCAGCCCAACTGACAACTTCTGCACCTTGAACTTCTATGTCGCATATTCTTACTCTGTACCGACAAAAACTATTTTATGATGGGAATCCAGCTCGGTCCGTCGAAAACTGATCTGCCCTGGTATGCTGTGTAGTTTTTGTTTCAAGAGCATTCTTGCGCTTGCTTCCTGTGTGGCATTCAGTCCTTCTTCCGCTCTTCCAGTGCTCCACTGCTTCTTAATGCCTCCGCCCGTCCAAATAAACATGATGCGACTGCTTGATTCCCCGCTTAGTTTGTAGTCTCAAAGCGAGCGCAGCTTGGGCGAGCACCGATTCTGGTCGCCTTCGGAGATGCCAGCCTTCGTCAGAGGTTCCTGTCACGGCTCTGAACAGTGTGCGAGGAAGCAAACGGCAATGATAGTCTTCGTAGGTCGTAAAAATTCCAACAAAATCCATGGTACTATCAAGCAGCGCAGTAGCAGTGCATACATACGAGGACAATGACAACAACAGCAACAAAAGGCCAAAGAGCGTTAAGGTGCCATGGAAAATGAAAGGCTGTTGGGCCCACTGTCGGGTGTGCGAATGGGTCAGGCATCCGCTACCGGGTGCAGAGACGGCTCGGCAGGGAACTCTATCTTTGGGACTGGCTTCCAGATGTAAGAAGTTTCTGCTCGGGCAACCAGCAAACTTCTCAGTTGAATCTGTGAAGGAGACACCTTTTTACTTGTACTTTAAGCTACAAGCCCCGTCAGCAGAACGCTTTTGCAGCACAGCCGCTGCCGCTCTCAAGACGGTGCTTAAACCGCCAGCATGTGGGTACGGTTTTGTACATAGTCGTTACTTCTGACATGGAGGGCTGAGATCGTCAGATGCTATATGACAAGGCACTACTTCTCGAACTACCCACATGCCGGCTGAACATCGGAGCATGAACCCTACAGGTGAAGTGCATGCCCTCAGAGCTTCAGAGTGCAGTGAGACACTCTTTGCACAACTATCTTGAGCTCTTGATCATCAATACATGCATGGGCCAAAGCCCACGCGTCCCCTTTCGTTCCGTTGACCTCAAGAATACGATCGCCTTTCTGAATTGCCTTGCTCGGGTTTTCCCTGTTCCAGTCCGCCACCAGACCTGTCTTGCAAACGACATAGACCACGAGCGCCGTGCCTTCGAAGAGGTCCACATCCATCCCCAAGGAACAGCCAGGATACTTGCGTAGCAGCGCTCTCCACGTGCCTGCGCTTGTGCTGGAAGACTTCTCCTTCATCGCACGCAAGCTCGCGGCATCGGTCAGCACATCTCTTACCTCCGTCTCCGTCGCCGTGCAGAGCTGGCTGCCCATGGCAGCGGTGCTGGGGGCACAGGTGCTACGAAGGGCAACGTCTGCTCAGCACCTATGTCACAACTGCATCGGTTTGCCCGGAGGCATGACGGCTGCTCTGCATTCGTTCTTCTAGCTGCAGCTGGGCTTTGAGCAGTTGCGCAGCGCCATCACAATTTGTCTGCAGGCTTCTCATGGTACATCTTAAGTAGCTGAGATTAACTCTTTAGTCGCTGCACACAGACACACACACACACACCTGGGCCAACAAGCACCATCAGCAGTTACGACAATCCACAGGGTTATCATCCACTCTGACGATTCAAGTATGTTCAAGTCTTAGGATTCTAGCCGCCCTTTTTCCAAAAGTTTACGATTCAAGACCCAGTATGTGCTGCGAGGACCTTACATATCTCTCGATGTCCTTCCATCTTCATCATCACTCAAATACCCTATCTCGAATGCCTTAAATTAATTAACATCCTGAAGCTACAAGTTCACTCAACTCCCACCCGCCAAGTCCTTGAACCCTGAACCTCAACATTTAAGTCGCAAACGAACTTCTGAGAACCCCGGCCGCTGGAGCTGGGGAAGAGATCACGGGATTCAGTGCCCGGGTGGTTCGCGCAGAGCGCCTCGCGGCTTGAAAGCATTTCTACGAGTTGGTTGGGCCATTTTGGGGCTGTAATACACAGTACTGAATGCTTGGGATGCTATTGGACCGCTAATTCCTCAAAAAACTTTCGCAAAATTATGTCAGCACCAGCATGACTACCACCAGTTTAGTACCAATATAGTATCTGCATCTTGTCTTCGACATCGACATGTTTGATATACCGTTGTTGTCGGTTCAGCGTGTCAGGTGTTGCTCTTGCTCCTGCTCTGCTGTTTCCGAAGCCTGGGCTCGGGTCGTTTTGCCGTCGGGCCCATGGCAAAAGGCAGCGCAGGAAGAAGTCCCAACGCCTCGAGCGGAGTTTCGAGTTGGGCTTTGGTCGAGCTGCAGCGCTGGGGAATCAAGTCTCAGGTTTAGTATTGGTGATGCCATGCGAGATGAGCAACTAGTTTTGTATCAAAATTTCTGCTGTCTGCTATCCTTCGTAGTGCGATAGTCGCAGCTCTGGCGGACGGCGTACTTGCGCTTGAACGCTTCTGGCTTCGATGTGGAGCTTACTGTCACAGTGACGATCGAAGAATTGAGGGTTGAGGTTGAGAATTTTCGGAGCCGCATTGTTGCCCTGCTCTTGTTGTGGGTGCCCCATGCATTGGTTGCTGCACAACTCGAACAATCTGAGCCCCCGGCAAAAACACCGAACATCAGCATCCGAGCTTTGGCAAGCTTTGGCCTTGCTTTCAATCCAACCACGAAAGCCAGGAGCACAACAGAAAACAAGAAGGAACGGCACTGGAACAAGCAAATCTCCGTTGATCCATGCATCGTTGTTCGTTAATGGTATTTAGCTGCTTGAATCGTGGTGGTGGTGATGGTAGTGCTAACGCTAGTAACAACGTGCTACTAGTACTAGCCGTCGTGAAACTCAGATCTTTATGCATGGAATGTCGGTCGCACCTATAGTAGTAGTCGTCGTGAGAATGCAGTTTTTCGCTGTCGCAAGTAAACTCATCTTTGTTGCGTGCAATGACGGTTGCAGGCTGTATTATTCACGTCGAGCAAGATGAATTGAAAGAAGCGATGGAAGGCCTGCTCGTAAGGCGCATCGCTGCTTGACCATCAGACCTTGTCGAGAAAGTCCTTGAAGAGAAGCATGCGGACTAGTTATAAGGCCAACAGAGGTGTCTAAACCATTCAAAAAAACCAATAATGAGTCGCAAGCCAGTCAAAAACCTTCAAAGGTCATCTCAACTGGTGTTCTTGCTTGAATGTTGTAATGGAGTCTGTCCCTGCGCACGTCATCTGGAATCCTCCACAACCCCACCATCTGACAGTCAGCAGTGCTGTCCTGCACCCACTTGCTCGAAGATTTTCCATGGCGGGCTAACACTTCTCAAGACCCAATGATGTGCATGCCTGAAGCACTTTGCTTGCAGCTTTAACACGTTCAAGGATCTGACCAATCATTTGCATAGAATATTGCTGTTGAGCCGAAATGAGCCCCGCGACAGCACTTGCAACCTTGCGCTCAGCACTGAATCTGGAGAATTTTGGTGGCATCGTAGAGTCGCCTTGGAATTTTGCTTCTGGTGCTTGTGTCTGCCACAAGTTCACACAAAAGCTTACACAACGTTCACGGTCTTGCCTATAGCTCCGTGGCTTTGCGAGCTGCTTCGGCAGCCGGGGTAGGTCTGTTCCCGTCACAGTCTCTCCGCCTGGATGAATCTTTTTTCACATCACTTTCCCGCAAAAAGTTCCTCCACAACGCAACTGCCCTCTGTGAGCTACAAGGAAATTGTTGCGTGCATCGACACAATTCCACTGGAACCACGCAGTGGTAAGTGCTGTGCATCGGAATTTGTTGTTTGCACCCGTGTACTCAGTCAAACTCGTCCACTTGCAAAAAGCCAATTCTCCGCGCTGTTTGGTTTTGGCAAGAGCGCGTTGGAAGAAAACTGTTGTTTGTTTATGCCGTGCCAGGAGCGCGCAACTGAATCTCATCTCATCCGTGGCTCTGTCGAAAACGAAGCATCCAAGCTGATAAAAGGCAGACAGTGCATCCAAGTGGATAGGAGGCAAACAATCTAATCGGAAACGACCTTCAAAGAGATGCGCCACGGAGAGAAACGGCTTCTCTGCAGAAGCAAACATTTCCAGTTCTGCAGGTGTCGTCTGGTAGAAAAAACCACTGTTGGAAACAGCCATTGGACAGAACACTGGTCTGGCCACAAATCGTCTTTGCAGGTCTTACGATCAACACACAAGACCAATCAAGCTCCTACCAGAAATTAGAACTGGATTCCGGGCCACACTTCATCGCACAACACAACAGTTTTGCTTGAGTGGGCTTCGTCGACGGCGGCTGCGGTCTCAGTCCTTAACCTCGACAGACAACGAACAACAGGTGGTCCTGCTATCCGGCAGCCGGACTCAACTATGAACCTACAATCAAGACACCAACCAGACTAGAAGACAAAGTGTGCGAAATCAGGGCGTTCGGTCGGACTAGTCCGTTACCCTAAACTAGAAATTCGAAAGAACCCTCACACACACTCGGACAGAAGTTCTTTTGCGACGAATGCCTGGAGGTCTGCTGAAACCGACCTCGGTCGGACAGAGCAGTCCTTTCGGCGGCGGTCGAACCAGCCACAAAAAAGAGTGAGAAAGCAAGTGAAACGGGTCTAGCTAAAACCAACCTCGATCCACAAAGAATTATCTCCAGTCCTTTTGGCGGCGATCGGGCTTCGAAGCCTTTAAAACGGTATATAGAGGCGAGAGCTTGACAAAAACGTTGACAAGGAGGCTTCACGGGGGTTTTAAAGGGGGGCTTAAAGGGGGCTTAAGGGGGGCTTAAGGGGGGCTTAAGGGGGGCTGAAACGGGGCCTTAGGGGCTTAAAGAGGGCTTAAGATCGGCCATCTAAGTCCCCCTTTACTCTTTCACCCCCAAGAAGCCCCCGTGAAGCCCTCCCTATGAAAGGAGTCTTTAGGGGGGGCTTAAGGGGGTCTTGAAGGCTGACTGAAGAAGGGCTTGAAGGGAGCTTTGAAGGGAGTCTGAAGGAGGGCTTCAAGCGGGACTTGAAAAGGGAACTAGAAACTCAAACAAAACGCAATCATGAACACAAAAGAATAAGAAGCCACACGAAATCGCTTTATGGGGGTTTTTGCAAATAAAATAATATGATAAAAGAAGAATTAATGAAACAAAACGCAATCACAAACACAAAAGAAAAAGAAGCCACACAAAATCGCTGTATGGGCGAAAATGATAAATAAAAGAATAAGAACTAATGAAACCAAACGCAATCACAAACATAAAAAAAGAAGCCACACAGACAATTAACGAAACAAAACGCAATTACAAACACAAAAAAAAAAGAAGCACACGAAATCGCTTTATGGAAAGTTTTGCAAAAAGCAGATTTTGATGCGACAAATCAAATTCTGACATTTCAACCTTTGCTTTCATCCGAAAGCTTCGAAAGATTTGATGGAGAGATCGGAGGCTTCGAAGGCTTCGAAGCTGAGAACGAAGCTTCGAAGCCTGCAAAGGTGAGAACGAAGGCTTCGAAGCCTTCGAAGGCAAGGACGAGGCTTCGAAGCTTTCGAAGGATGAGGATGAATGAAAAATTCAAGAATCGTATTCGAGCTTCACTTGGAGTGCTGAATGCAATCTACAATCAAATGCTCAGTCGCAGGTGCAATCAGCTTCAGAATGCAATCACTCGGTCAGCGATCTTTACACGAGCAATCAGATCAATCTTGAGCCAATGTGCAAGGTGCACATGTGTACAATGATGGCTGTAAACTGATGCTAAGGCTGGCAGGTTCACCATGAAGGGGGAGGATGCCCACCGAAGGTTCACGGCCGGTAGCACTTTCTGATCATTGCGGCTCCATTCTATTGGTGGAAGCAGCTTGCCTGGCTACTCTGCGCAGTTGCTCCTGCGAGGCGTAGATTCCGAGCACAGTGGCCTCGCAGGCCAGCTTGTTCGAGTAGCTCTTTTTACTCTGTGTTCGACATCATGTAGATTGCTGGAGTTCACGGATCCGCCACGCTTCAACTTCTACAAAGGCGCACAAGAGATGGGTTTGAAGTTGCCCAAGCGAGCCTATGTCTCCGTTCCCCGCATTATCGGTCTTCAATCGGAGCACACATCACGATTGACTCACAAACAACAAACCGTGTGTTGGAGTCAGAACAAGGCTTGGTAATAGTTTGCTTCTGTCAAAAATCGAACCTCTGTGGCCTCAGCAGGCCTCAAGCGACCGCAAGTAAAGCCTCCATGAAAGTCGTCAGCGCACGCAGCTCCAAATATTCGAACAGTCATCTTTTCTTTTGGCGGAACAGCGTGTTGCGCAGCATGTCGCCAAAAACAACAAGGTCGACTCTAGAAAGCTCCAAACATTGTAGACCCACACCTACTTTTCCAGTTCTTCTTGATGCCTTGCAAAATATATGCCTGACGCTGCACATGTCCAATCGCCGAGCGGCTACAGCCACGGCGGCAACGAACCGCTGCAAAACTCAGATTCTGAAGCGTCTTCCACGAACCCACTTCTGGGTTCTGAAATTGTCAAAGTTTTAGTGACTGTTGCGCAGAAACCTCCAGAGTTGCTGCAACATGCAAGATCCTGCAGCGAATCCTGCACTTGGCAAGCATGCCGCAACTTGATTCTTTGAACTGAAGATGTGTTCAAGACAAGCAGTGAATGGATGCTACATTTGGAGTTATGCATCTACCAACTGGTAACATTGAAGGTATTCTCAGATTTTACGATTCCGACAAGAAAGTGGTTCCCCGCGAACAAATGCGGCCCCCAAAATGGGGCCGTTTTCTGAACCTGCGGGAATTGTGCCTTTGTCGAAAGGCTGTTGCTCACATGATGATGACTTTGGAGCCTGCGTGGTTGGTTCAAGCACAGATGTTCGAGGCACTTGAAAAGCTTTTCTTGGCCGGACTTTTGTCGTGGAGACTCACATACATTAGGTCTTGATAGACTCATTCTTTGCTGTCCATGGTGTACGTGTGTGTGTAAGTAGCATTTGAGCCACATTAGTAGACACAAAAAACGCACAGCAAAGACGACAAAAAAAACCTCAATGACATACTATGGGGGTACCTTGATGCATCCTACAGTTTTCGTGGTTTTTCGAACACTAAAAATGCCTCGCGCGATAGTACAATTTTGGAATTGTTTGTCCACAAATCTTGAAACCTTCCAGACCCCCCGCTCCCCCCAAATTCAATGTTTACATAGAAGCGCCCAATCAGCATTGCGGCACACTTGCGGCACACATTGAAATTGAAGGGGCGGGGGGGAGGTTGCTGAATACAAACAAGAAGACTCAATGACTGACTGCTACTGCACGATAAAAACCATAACTCCTTTATAAAGTCTTGTTATAGATCCTCTCCGGTCCCGCTTTGAGCCAATGAGCCAAGTGAAACGGGGCGCGGACAGAGACTTCAGCACACTCACTTCCGAGGTAAGGACTCCTAACGGCTTCTCTGCACTGGCAACTCTGCTACACGCCAGGTGTTCCCGGACTTCGTTAGAAGTCCGCTCTCACAGCAAACAAACTGACAACACTCTGATGTTCATCATGCTTCAGGGTTCAGGGAAACACCATTCT
This sequence comes from Symbiodinium sp. CCMP2592, assembly GCA_905221615.1. Taxonomy (NCBI): domain Eukaryota; class Dinophyceae; order Suessiales; family Symbiodiniaceae; genus Symbiodinium; species Symbiodinium sp. CCMP2592. The sequence goes on along the minus strand of CAJNDT010002935.1, from coordinate 388,606 downwards.
TCGTGAAAACTCGTGAGGAAAAACTCCGGTTTGGCACGCTTCTAACACTGATAACTTTCACCGCGAGGTGAGACAGGAAGCGTGAGCGCAGCGACCGACAGACAGACAACTTTTCCCACTCCTGCCGTTCACAGCTACACCTAAAGTTCTCTAAGACTCACTAAGGAGAACAGAAAGTGTTTCTGACCTTGGCGACACAGGGGCACCATTATAGGATTGAAAATCTGTGCCGCAATGCTGATTGGACGCTTCTTGTAAGCATTGAATTTGAGGGAAGCGGGGGGTCTGGAAGGTTTCAAGATTTGTGGATAAATCCAAAATTATACTATCGCGCGAGGCATTTTCAGTGTTCGAAAAACCACGAAATGTAAGATGCATTAAGGTACCCCCATAATCAGTTGCCGCCTTGCTTGCCACGCTGTGGTATTTATGACAAGTAGTTATCAGACATCATGGTCAACAGTCTCAAGCTGACTACGCATAGACCCCGCGCATAGCTGCAAGGTTGTTTTTTTTCGAGCAAAGGAATCCAATTGGGAGCGCCTTTGTCCAAAGGTTTTCGATCCATTCTGAGCCCATTTTCGAGCTCCAAAAACGAATCCCAAAATGGAGTTTCCCCCAATAGTTTCGAATCAGGCGGTCTCAGCTTTAGGAACCTATTTTTGGCCTTGCAATGGGGACCAACCCGAGCAAAAACTGCGGAATTCTGCGAGGGAGACGTGTTTGAAGCTTTACCAAAGTTTTGCTGGACATGCGGCGACCAGTGTTGCGAGCGACCGCGTCTGTTGAAATCAATCAAAACGCTCCGTTGCTACCCTGGTGATTGGACTTGTGCTGCTCAAGCACCGTTGTTTGCCACGCAACTGTGGGGTACCGTTATGTGTCCTACGTTTTTTGTTGTTTTCCGGGCTCCGAAAATGGGCTCGTAAAGCTTGTCGAAAGTGGCAGGTGGAGACGTGTTCGAAGTCCTGCGGTGCATGAATAGTAGACGCCTTAAATAGTGCCGGAAAAGTGTCCGAATAGTGCCCGAAATAGTGCCCAAACTAGTGCCCGAATGAATCCTTCATAGTGCCCAAATAATTTTTCGCGAAAAAGAAGATTTTCCTTCTTTTACGAAAGGAAATGTATTTGGGCCCTATGAAGGGTTCATTCGGGCACTATTTCGGGCACTATGCCAGGTGGAGGCTTGGGGGGCATTATCTGGAGGGCTAGGAAGGCCTGCAGGACCACCAAAACACTGGAAATGCGCACGAAGAATGGAATTTGGCTGCAGGACTGCGGGGCAGGGTTTGGAATGCCAAGGGGAGGTTTAGGGAAGAATCTCAGTTTAGGGCAGGATGTGCAAGGCAGGATTTGGGGGAGGGTCCGCAAGCAAGCGTTTGGAGGAGCATACACGAAAAACATGAGGGGTGGCATGTGCAAAAACTTGTAGGGTAGTCTATCTACAAGTTTACGGGGGCCTTGGCCATGCGAGGGTTTAGGAAAGGTCAGTCGGCTTGCACCTCCTTTTCTAAACCTAGAAGTGTGCCTCAAGGCGCGTTTGGGTTTTAACGTGGTAGCGGAGCTCAAGGTTGCTCCTCAGAGCCATGGACCGACGAGCCGAGCCCGACCGCAACCGTTTCCCCAGAGGACGGAGTTCGGGGCGGAGTGCTAGTCGTGCCAGTGGAGTTTCTTCTGGCTTTTCTTCAACCCCTCGAAGTGCACCTGGCTCGCGGACTCGTGGAAGGTCCCTTCCTGCTCGGAACAGTCCGACAGCACACCGGCTTGTGAGTAGACCCAGACCTCTTGCGAGTGCAGGTCAAGTGCCTCAGGTGCCTTTTGCACAGGTGCCTCAGCAAGTTCCTTTGCAGCAGGGTTTTCAGCAGCAGCAACAGCCTCATTTTGGACCGCAACCAGCTTTCCCTCACGGAGGAGGGATTCCGCAGCAGGTAACTGTGCCTAGTCCAGAAGACAACACTGTCAACCTTTTCAGGCAGATGTTGCAAGCCCAGGATGAACAGATCCGAGCTCAGCAGGGCCAGATTTCGCAGCTCACCGAGATGGTGAAGACGCTCGCCGTTGCGAGCAAGTTCGGCCGCAAGTGCAGCACCCGTTGCTGCGAGTTCGTCCCAAGAGACGCCTGCTGCACGCTCTGGGCTCCTTCAGAGTTGACTCTGATGGTGTTGTGAAGATGGATGTGGACACAGGCTTGCGCAGCAACAGGGCGGAAAACTACATTCCGTCCCTGCCAAAGTTGGCAGCAGACAAGATGAGATCGCGCCATGAGGAAATCTCCACGTGGACCGCTTACCGCGAAGAACTGACCTCCTGGCTGTGTCTTTTAGACGACCGCTACGCGGAGGAACTGCAAGAGGCTGTGGAGAGCGGTGTTCAGGTTCAGCAGATCAGCCTCTCAAAGGGGAAGGCCGCTCGTTCCACTAAGCTGTGGTACCTCTTGAAGCAGGCTCTCGCTGGTTTTCAGCGAGGAGTTGACATAGCCAAGCTTGTCGAGTTGAGTCAAGGCGGTGCCGCTGCAGGGTACGACCTCTGGCGTGAGTTGAACAAAGAACTGTCTGTTAGGTCTCGTGTGGAGGGACAGGCGCTCAGAGAGCAGGCTCTCTTGATCGCGCCACCAAAGCACTTGAGACGGCCATTGGATATTTTTCGCCATATGATTTCTGATTTTGCTCGCTACCGCACGCTCGTTGCCAACAAGTACCCAGACCTTGAACTGCAGCAGGCTGATGTTATCAGCTGCATCTTGAAGCACCTTCATGATGATTGCAAGAAGTACCTTTTGTTGCATGGGTCTTTGACAACGTTGGAGCAGCTTGAGCGCGGTTTGGTTTTCTATGATGAGCAGCTTCGTGTTTTGAACTTTCACAAGGAAGCCTCGAACGCCAAGGGCTTTGCAGCTTTTGGTGCTGATCGTTCTGAGAAGGGTGAGCCCAAGGGTGGCGAGCCCAAAGGAAAAGGTCACGGGAAGGACCAAGGCAAGCATGGTGATAAAGGCAAAGGCAAGGACAAAGGAGGAAAGGGAAAGGACAAAGGCAAGGGTGGCAAGAAGGGCGGAAGGGCCCGATCTTCGACGCCGGCTCCTGGGAAGAAGAAGCCGGGCACCTGCAATTACTGCCACAAGCCGGGCCATTGGGCCAACGAGTGCAGGAAGAGGATTGCCGATGAGAAGGCTGCTGCGACAGCAGCGGCGGCAACAGAGAGTGCCGCTCCCAAGGTGGCCCCTCCTGCACCTTCCTCGACTGCGGCGCCAGCTCCCACTGCTCCAAAGGGTGCCGGGAAGATTGGCAAAGCGGCCCTCCTTATGTCGTCACTGTTGCCCGCGGCAGGGCAGATTTCTGAAGCAATGCCTGAGAGGGGACAGTTTTTCACCATGACTGCCTTGATTTTCACGTTTTTCATGTTTTGCATGGTAGGATGCTTGATTTGTCGGTTGGTTGCATGCTTGAGTAGCCCACGGCAGTCATGTTTCACGTATGCTTGCGTAGCCGTAGCAGTGATTGCTTTGAGCCTTGCTTCCGCGCCGCAGCCTCAGCTTCGGGATCGGTCTTCAGAGTGCCTTGCTTTTCCAACTTTGGCACTTCCTGCAGTCACTAGGGACGACCCCTCGTATCTCTTGATTGATAGCGGTGGGAGTGTTCACCTTGTTTCGCAAGACATGCTTGGAGTGACTGCGAAGCTGATCCGAGAGCTTGAGGTTGAGCCTCTCTTTGTAAGTGTCGCCAACGACCAGACTATGGAGATAACTAGGTATGGGTTGCTAGAGCTTTGGTTCCCTTGTTTCGAAGCGGGGCCCTCTGGAACCCAAACTTACAGAGAGATTCGAGTGCAGATGGAAGCGTATATTGCCCCCAATTCGATAAGCATCCTTAGCTCAGGCATCTTGCAGTCCTTAGGCTTTAGGATCTTTCATTATGACTATGATCCTCAGTTACACGTAGCCTATCCTCCGGGTGGTCTGCGCTTTGAGACAGAATTGTACGCCAACACGTCGTGGTTGAAAGCTTGCACCTATGTAGAGCCAGATCCTTCTATGCTTGTTTTGCAAAGTGAAGAGAAGGGAAGCGTAGGCAGTGCAGTTTCGTCGGTTGCCTCGTCTCACCCCTTAGGAGAAGTAGGATCTAGGAGTGTAGGTAGCTTGTGCGTCGGTCGGTCGGTTGCGTCTTCTCACCTTTTAGGTCCCGGCAGTGAATACCCCGAAGCCCAAAGCCGCTCATGCTCGGAAGGCCAAATAGGGTGTGTAAGGCGTGATGTCTGGTTCGAATCCGGACCAAGAGATGGAGGACCAGGACATGGAGAACTCGACCTTCCGGGTTCAAAGGTTGCCGGCGGAGCAGACGGAGCTCTCCAACGACGTGGCGCTGCCGACTCCGGTCTCTTCCCCGGAATTGTCTCCTCACCTCACAGAGCCGGACTTGCCGACAGCAGAGGTGGAAGAGAGTCCGCCGATGAGTTTTGCGAGCCTTTTCGAAAGCAGCCCGGTGGAGCCGCCGAGTCCGTTGATTCTGCCAGGATCGGAGACTTCTCCCCGCGGCGCTCTTACGAAGGCTGGTGCCAAGGCACTGGCCAGGCAAGACTCTCCAGACAGCCCGGTCGTGACTACTCCTGTGTACGCATGGCGTGGGAGGTGGCTCCTCTCAAGCCACCCATGCCAGAGCCGGATACAACTCCTATACCTCCCGTGCCGGAGCCGAGCACGGCCCCTATGAGCGTGGAAGCACAGGAGGAGGAGACGGACGAGGACGAGTGTTGGGGCAGGTGGAGACCAACGTCGAGCACCACAGCCTCCAACATTGCTCCTGGCTCGGGTGCGCCCGCAGCCAGCTCCCAGGGCGCCGTTATGCAGGAGAAAATTGCGGATCTAGCCCAGTTCAGGCAGCGAGCCAGCGAAAGGAGGCAGGGGGTGTTGTCCGCGATACGTGGGGCACAGCAGCCTGTGACTCCACCGAAGACCCCAGGCTCAACAGCTATGGTGCCAAGTACGCCCCCAAAGGGGCCAGCAACAGCCTCTACTCCAAAGACACCGCCAAAGAGTCAGCCAAAGGCCGCGCCAGCGCCGCCCAACATCTGGACAGCACCACCTCCACCGAGGGCCGCTCCGAAGGCTGCCGCTCCAAAGGTTCCAAAAGCAGCGGTTCCAAAGCCGCCGAAGGGTCCGAAGGCAGCGATTCCAAAGCCGCCGAAGGGCGCGACTACAACAACGCCGGCTCCTTTGACAACGCCGGCTCCTGTGACAACCCCGGCTCCTTTGACATCGCCGGCCCCTGTGGCAAAGCCGGTGGCAACAACAACACCTCCGGTGGCGGCGGTGGATCCTGTGGTGCCGACGAGGCATATGCCCTTCTCGGCCATGGAAGGTGCCCGGATGGGGTTCTTGGGCCAGAGAGAAGTGACGGACTTTGCACAGGCCGCGGCTCGAGCAAAGGCCAGTGCTCAAGCAAAGGCCGCTTCGACAAGGATGCCGAGCCCTCCTCCAGCGCCCAAGGTGGAGAACACACCTCCGCCGCCGTTGGTGCCTATGCAGGCGCCCGTGATGGACATGCGGTACCACCCTTATCCGCCGCCAATTCAGGTGTGGGCCAGGCCTACTTCGACACCGAGACCTACCTCTGTGCCGGTTCCGGCGCCATTGCCGAAGAGGGTGCTGCTACCGGTGTCGAAAGGGGCACCCAAGGGTGTGCCGAAACCCCGGGCGGTGGTGGGCGTTCACTACACCATCGAGATGCCCACGCCAGAGGAACGATTTGTGCCTCCTCCGGCACACCTCACAGCGAAGCCTGCGCCAATGGTGCCGGTTATCGACCTGGAGGAGTTCGAGACGATCTCCTCAGACGAGGATCTTTGATTGACTGCCGTCAGGTCTCTTCCGAGCCGCCCGCGAAAAGAACTGCTCGAAAGGTGGTTTCGCAGAGCGTTGCAGTAGGAGAGTTTGTGCATGTAGGTTGCCCAGCATGTTTGCAGGTAGGTTGCCCAGCATGTTTGCAGGTAGGTTGCCCAGCATGTTTGCAGGTAGGTTGCCCAGCATGTTTGCAGGTAGGTCGTGCAGCTTGTGTTCCTTTAGGTCTTGCAGCTTGCGTGCCAGTAGGTAGCTCAGCGTGCATGTCGGTCGGTCGCCCATTGATTGATTCAGGTGATGTGGGTGGTGGCGTTGGTGTTGCAGAGCTAGATCAGCTTTTTGGTGATGATGGTGATGACCATGACGGGTTAGAGATAACAGCTCCTCAGAACACCAGGCCCCCTGTAGACCCCGAAGAAGCTCTCCCCGAGAACCTCGGTGCTGAAGCTAGATTGCGCCACCAACGTCAGGGGCACATCCCCTATTGGGGTGGCTGTCCTAGCTGTGTAAGATCTAAAGGGCTCTCACCCGCCCGAACACGCAAAAGTGTCGACCCACTTGAGGTGCAGATGGATCAATACTGGTATCGAGGCATCCGTTTGATCGCTGTGGTACACGTACCGACGTATTGTGTAGGCACAGCTGCTACCTATGCAGGAGATTACCGAAAAGTCACCGTGGGGAAGCTAGTCAAATTCCTCAAATCATTCGGTCTCAAAGAAGTTCATGTTGTACATGACGGGGAACCGCTTTTAGCAGCCATAGCAGCCGAGGTTGTTGAGGTTACAGGTGGGAGTTCGGTTTCTACCAAAACCTCTCCTAGCAGGCACGCCCCGGTAGCTGAGAGAGCAATCCGCACGCTTAAAGAAACCGCTTTGGCCAACGAGCTTCACGCCAAGGGCGTGAGTGGCTTGAAATTGTTGGCAAATGAGGAAGCGATGGAATTGCTTCACAGCCATGCGGCTGCTTCACACAACCGGTTTGGAACGTCACAAGGTCAACTGTTGAGTCCTTTGCAGCGAGCTTTGGGTGAGAGTCACACGCCTCACTTGTTGTTTCCTTTTGCTTGCATCATGTACATTCAGCCCCCAGAACACCTTGCATCACAAGTTGATGGTCGATACGACATTGGTGCCTATCTCGGCCCCGTGATTGGTGGGCAAGGGCATCACTGCATGATCAGACTCTCAAATGGGTCTATGAAAAGATGCGTCGCCCGGGCTCTCAAGATGGCCTACCCAGTGACGTTCTCGTCGAACTTGTTACCCACTATCGCCGAGGCTAATCCTGATGAGCCTGATTATGAAAGCCTACCAGGGGTGGCCCTACCGAGGAAAGCAATCCCGTTGCCGCAACCGGCGCCTGAATGGCTTGAAAACAACAAAACGGCACGTTGTCCGGGATGCTTAGGTAGATCGCGCTTCCACTCTAGGCGTTGCAAAGTTCGCTTTCGTGATTACATCAGGGATACGCTCGGTGATCTTGACAATCCTGAACAGCAACAAGCCCCTGACAAGCCTCAAGTAAAAATCAACCCGAACCCTGAAGTTGTGGAGTTTGAAGAAGAGAGCTTGGACTACGAGCCCAGTCTTCCTGGGTCTCCTGTTCCTGAGGATCTGCAGCACCTGGTGCCCGAACCCTCACAAGCAGCCCAAGACTCTGAGCTCCCTCAGGAGTATCTCCCTGGTGGGGACGTTGAGATGGATCAGGTTGATATGGACGACTACACTGTGCCCATGGATGTTGCTCAGGTCCCGGATGTCCTTGACAGTACGAGCATGCCTCAGTTCATGTTCTCAGTGATTCCGGACCAGAAGCATCACCTGAGTCCTGTTGATTACGGTGAGGTCGGCTTGTTTGCTGCTCAGCTTAAGAGAAAAGCACCCGCTCAGCACAGTAACCCCGATGAGGGGGTAGCCATGCCTTTCGGTGATCGGGAGGTGTGGGTCATCAAGCCCACTTCTGTGGTTGATGATGTCAGTGGCTTGCCTTTGGATCCTGAGAAAACGTGGGTTGGCATGCAGAAAGAGGTGTCTGCTATGCACAACTTGGGTGTCGGCAACGCCCGCACCTATGATGAGATTAAGACCCACTGCCAGGAGACAGGTGCCAAGATCATTAAGTCGCGTTTTGTCTTCACTGACAAGGTTGATGTTGACGATCAGCACATTGTGCGTGCGCGCCTTGTTGCAAAAGACTTTGCTTTCAATCAACCTTCGGCGCTTGACTTGGGCATTGCGAGCCAGACTGCTTCTGTGGAGGCCTTCAAGGCTTTCATCTGTCGTGTTGTCCAGGATACGCTTGTCCTTTGGGGACTTGACGTTTCGACTGCCTTCTTGTATGCCAAGTTGGTTCTTGATACCGTGCTTGAGTTGCCGGGATGCTTTCAGAACCTTGATGGCTCTAAGGTTTACGTCATCCTGGAGAAAGCCATATATGGCTTGAGATCGGCAGGCCTTTCGTGGCAGAAGCATCTTGCTGGACTTCTTGCTGAGTTGGGATTGTTTCCTTCTCTTATTGAACCTACGTTGTACAAAGGGTATTGGGGAGACATCCTTGTGCTTTGTCTTGTGTACGTCGACGACATCTTGCTAGCCACAAGAACGAAAGAGGCAAACCAACAGCTTCTAGACTTCCTCATGGGCCGTCTTAAGGTCAAGTTGACTGGACGCTTGGATGAGGACGGCAGGATCGGATTCCTAGGCCGTGAGATAATCAAGCGTGGCCATGAGATCTTGTTGGCTGTGAAGAAAGAATACGTCGATTCGATCTTCGAGGCTTTTGGGTGGAGCCAGGAGAACCGCAGGAAGATGAAGCCCTGCACTGCACCACCAGACCTCCGATCGATCCTTGACAAGGAAGACCCCGAGAAGCCCTCCGAAGAGCTCTCCCCTGAAGCCGCGAGCCGCTTTAGAAGCACCCTAGGGAAACTAGGCTGGCTTGTGCAAACCAGGGGGGATTTGTGTTATTTTCACTCCATGCTGTCTAGAGGTCAAGCCTGTCCGCGCGCTGTGCATGAGGATTGTATGCGTAAAGTGCTCCGTTGGCTTTTGGAGGTTCCCGATCTTGTTCAGGTCTTTCAGAAGGACTCCAAAGCTCAACCTGGGACTGCAACCCTCGTTGGATTCAGCGACGCTAATTGGGCCTCTGAGCGCTCTACTGGACGGAAGAGCACCAGCGGAGGAGTGATTTACCTGAATGGGAATTGTATCAAGACTTACTCGAGGCTCCAGCCTATCGTAGCACTCTCCAGTGCGGAGTCTGAGCTTTTCGCTATGGTTGAGATGGCGCGCGAGCTTGTAGGATTGGGGCAGCTTTTGGGCCACCTTTTCGAAAGCGTTGCGCAACCCCTATACCTGCCTACGGACAGCTCTTCCGCTCGCCAAGTCAGTATGATGTCCGGCTTCCTGAGAAGGATGCGTCATGTGGACCTTCGTCTTTGCTACTTGCAGGGGTATACCTCAGCACGAGATCCGCGGCAGCCTTACTTTGAGCATTGACTTACGTAGGGCCTTCGATTCCATCGACCGGTGTCTTATCGCTAAGTCGTTGGAGTGGGCTGGCGTGCCCACTTCTCTGGTCGAGGTCATTGTCGGCATACACGAAGCCATGCGTGTTAGCTACACTTCTTGCTCGGGAGAGGCCCTATCCACCGCGACAGGACGCGGCCTCCGACAAGGATGCCGTTTGGCCCCTATCATTTGGGCTTGCATCACTGGCTATCTGATGGCCAAACTAGGCCCGTTACTTGATCAAGGAGAGCTGCGTCCCCTGCTCACTCTGTTCGCAGATGACACTCTGGGCCAATGGGAGATACAATGCAAAGAGCACCTGTCCATGGCATTGACCCAGGTTGCCTTCCTACTCGACTTCTTGAAGGCACACAACCTGTGTGCCAACACAGAGAAATCGGTGATCCTCATCAAGCTTGCAGGTGCCAAGCATGTGTCGCTCTGGAAAAAGCACACAACGCACGACCCCGAGCTGGGACTGTGCGCCAGAATTCCGTGTCAGGGGCATCCTGTATTGCTTCCTGTCAAGTCCAAGCACAAATACCTAGGAGTAATGTTGTCTTATAACCACTTGGAACGTGAAACGGCTGCATATCGAACACGTTGCGCCCAGGCCAGTTTCGCGAGGATCCAGGTGGCTACTAAGCGCACCAGTAGACTTTCTTTGCGCTGCAGGGTTCGCTTGTGGAGGGCAGTGGTGTGGACCACGCTGTGCTACGGCATTGATTGCACAGGCCTCGACATTGTTGGACGCCGTCAGCTTTATGCCACGGCTGTGCGACACTTGAGAGCTATGGCCAACTCGCCGTCTCACATCAGCAAGGAAACCACCTCGGCCCTTCTGCTCAGGCTGGAGCTGCCACACCCTGCGGATATGCTACTGGACAAGGCAAAGGCCAGACATGAACGCACTAGTCAATCACAGGTCTTCGCATTGCAGCCACAGGGCCTGACACAGGTTTGGGAGGCTGTTCGGAGCTCACTTGAAGTGCCAGGTAGGAAGCCCCCTACTCCCTCCCAACCAGCCGTTGCGGTGACACCGCCGGCTGTGCTGTCTGCTGTGATACAGGAGGACAATTGCCCACCTGAGCCCACAGCTCAGAATAGCCCGGAGGACCCGGTAGCCGTGCTAAACACAACACATTCTGAGGTCCCGACCCCCACTGAGACGATACCTTCGGCTCCGATTGAAACGGGTGCCCATGCTGACCTGGTGTGTCCTGTCTGTGACTACCAAGCTGCTGACACCACGGCCTTGAGGTACCATATGACCTCGATTCACGGCCTTTCTGAGAGGGAGCTTGCCATGGCCACAGCTGCACCGTTCAAGTTCGAAGAACATTCGTACGCGGGCATGCCCACTTGCAAACACTGTCGTAAGTCCTTCTCTGGCATACCTCAGTTTCGTAGACATATCGAGGCCCAAGCATGCCCTGTCCTGCACGGATACACGAACAATAGCAGGGATTACGGACAGCATCCGCCGCTCCCGAAAGAAGCGAGCACTGAAAGCACTCCGCTCAGGGACAGGCCGAGCACGATCCAACATCTCAGCGAGGGGGGCTGGCTGCAATTGGCTCAATCCCCAGGATTTAGAGAAGTTGCACTGGCACACTGCCCGCTTTGTCACCTTTGGGTTGCCAACAGTAGCGGTCAAGTCAAGAAGCATATGCGCACAAAACATGGGGACCAACAGGACTTGATTCAAGAGGTCATTGAAGTCTGTCGTAAGTCGTCTTACTTTATCCAATCCCCGTGCCAGTTGTGTGGCATTGCTTGGAAGGGGGCACGAATCCGCCACCGCGAGGCCTGCGCTGTGCTCTTTGCTGCGCGGCTGCTAGCTGCACACCACGGCTATGTTTTCCGAGATGAGCATGGAACCCGAGCCATCGCCTCTGATGGAGTTCGAGTCGGTGTTCAACCAACCGCTGCCGAGCCCGTTCCCGTCCTTCCGCCACCCGCCGTCGGCACACCCGATGCCGCCAAAGCGAAGAGGGGCTCCGCTAAGCCAAAACCAGAGCCAAAAGCTGAAGCATCAGGGCAAGGGTCAAGGAGGGCACGGCGGCTATTGGGGAAAGGGCCCGAACAAGGGCAAAGGAAAGGGCACTCATCAGACACCGTGGCAGTCGTCTCAGGATCCCTCGTGGCAGCTGGCACCAACGTCGTGGCATCCGAGCTATCCGAGCTACCAAGGCTATCAGGGCTACTCGGACATGTATGTGACACAGCAGGAGATCCAGCTGCTTCGGCAGCTGCTGGTGCGCCACGAGTGGGAGCTAGCTGCTCTCCGTGTGGATCGAGGGTTCGTTCTCCACATGAGGTCGGGCCCGGACGGCATCCTGAGAGAGGTGTTTCAAGCGAGCAAGCTTTGGAACGAGGCGAAGACCCAGGGTACCCTTCAGAATCTTACATTGCGCCAGGCTCTCCTCATGAAGGTCTTCACTGTCCTGAAGGATCGAATGGAGCATATGAACGAGGGCCACATCGCCACAGCCCGCAAGCACGGTTGGCTCAGCCGGGACGGTATGCAATGGCAGTATCTGAAGTGGTCACAGACTCACGAGAGCCTCATTCCGGAGGATCCAGTTCGACAGGTCCCACACGACTCCCTGGTGCAGCACATCACATCGATCCTTCGAGCGTTGAACATGGACCACATGATCCACCGCTTTGCAGCGACTCGCAAGCTGACAGAGAATGTGGAGAACACGATGCCATTCCTGTTGCAGATCTCCCTTCAGGGCCAGACGTCGCACCAACTATTTCAGGCTCTTCAGGACTTGTGCGGAGCGGGATGTCTTCAGCTTATCGGCATGACAATGCGTCGCGAGCGCCTGGAGTTGCAGCCACTAGCCAAAAAGTTGAACTGGTGAGCTTGACAGGGCAGGGTGTAGGAGGATGCTCCTCCTCGGCGGACTCGGGTGGGCGCCACACTCAGTTTGAAGCCGATGCCACGCGATCCAAAATCCGAGCATGGAAACTCCTTAATCAAGGTCGCAATAGCTGTTATGCCAACACCTTACTTTCGAGCCTTGTGTGGAGTGAAACCTTCCTCGGATGCCAGCTCTTCGAAGGTCCTCTGGGATCATCGCTGCGATCCTTGGTTCAGGCTGGCAGAGCAGTTGACATTTGGTCTGTACTGCCTTGGATTAGTGCCACCCGTACCTGGCGAGCACCTCGGAGGCAGCATGACATTGCGGAGTTTTTGCTCTACATGCGTCCACGGCTCAATGCTTCATTAATCGACGGTTCGTGGGGGACTGTGGGGTCCGCGCCCCATCGTGGCTTGGAGGTTGTGGATGAGGGCCACACGTGGCCCATGCTGCTTGCAAACAGGCCCGCATCAGCCGCCGATGATCCCACACCGTGTTCGGAGTGCTGCTTGCAAGACTTGATATCGTGCTGGCATCAACAGGCGGAACCACAGGCTCTCCTGAAGCCGCCAAAGTTTTGTGCGATTCAAGTGGGCCGTTTTGACAGCACGAATGATGGAGCTTGCATTAAGACCGACTTCAAGCTTTGCCTGGAGCCCTTAGTGCACATTCCTGCTTTTCGCGACAATCTGCAAGATGTGTACTTCGTTAAGTACTTTGTGAGAGCTTGTGCAGGGCATCACGGTCCCACACCCGACAGCGGTCACTATCGCTCAATTTTGATGCCACCGAATGGCGTGCTTGCGCAGTCCTTCTACACTGATGATAACGCCACGGCTCGCAAAGTAAAGTCCTCGGAGCTTGTGGGGATCCAGCAAAACGCATACATCATTTTCTTGCAGCGCGCCGACTGAAAATCAGTCACGCTTTTTGCTTAGTGGTGGAGTTGCTGTTACACAAACGTTGCATCTCCTTTAGCCTTCACTCGTCAAACTAGTTGTACAGTCTTAGTTGTCGGACCTGCTTGGCTGTACGCAGCGGGGTCCTTAGCCTTTGGGAAGATCCAACAATGATCTGCAGCCCAGTAGCTGCCGCGGCATTGGAGTAATACACTCTGATACCGATGCCCTTCGCTTAATCGCTCTCGAGCGATTGCGCTTCAAAGTCAAAAAAAGCTACTTGCAGGATAAGGTTGAGAACGGCGAGATCCTGGTTACACACGTCCCAGGAACGGATAACGTCGCCGACTTGCAAACAAAGAACTTGAGTGTCGCGCAAACTTGGTATCATATAGGACAGTTGTGTCTTGAGGAACGTCTCACCCGTAGTGACTATCTTCGAGGTGATGCGCCCCCGGTCCGTTGCCTTGTGTTTGCCGCGTTCAAAGGTCTGTTTTCTGCAAGCGTCGATGATCCTTGGAGTGTGTTGGTTGGTCGTTGTCGGTTGCAGACACCGCATTACATTGTGATGGTCGAGTTCTGCACCTCTGGAGAAGCCTGGTTGACTAAGCTTGCTAGCCACTATGGCATCCATGCTATTCCCGTGACGGAAGAAACGGATGGGACTCTTCCGGAGACCATCGAGCTCATTGAGCATGCGCTTCGTTCGGCGCACCGTCGGAACATGCATGTTGTTGTGTGGGCTTCGACGCCCTGTACCGGTGGTTCGCCTTGGCAGCGGTATCACCAAGCCCGATCTGCAGATCACTATGATGATAGAATTAAGGGACTCTTCACAGTCCACAGAAAGCTCTGGAAGAGCTTCTTGAAGCTAGTCAACACATCTGATTCGGCAACTTGGGTCATTGAGTGGCCGCAACGTTGTGCTTACTGGGGATGGTCCGCTACGAAGTCATTCCTTAAGATCAATCCGCATGAGACCGCTCTTGTGCATGGCTGCGCCTGCGGTATGGTTGGAATGGACGCACTTCCTGTGAAGAAGGTTTGGAGGTTGTGCTCGAACAGTCATGTTCTCATTCACTGCATGGATAAATTAAAGTGCCCTGGAAACCACGAGCATAGTAAGATGTTCGTTCTGAAGAACACCCAGCACTACCCCGAAGCTTTTGCTCACACAGCTCTTAGGGCTTTGAGTGCTTGGTAGGTGCTGACGCCTCTTTGTACAGCCGCAGCCGTTTTTGGAAGAGCCATAAAACTATCGTGGACCGTGAGAAGATCTACGAGCCCAATACGCAACAGCAGCCAGTGGACCGATACTTTTTCTCGACGACAGGTTCATGAGGGGGAGTTGATTTTCAATCACCTGGCTCAAGTTTTCGGCTCAGACTTTGCAGTGCCGACGTGACCTTTTAGCCTGGAGTCCCTTCTTTTGCTAAAGGCCCTGACTGGAACCCAAACCGCAACCTTAAAGGTCGTAGGCTGGCTGTCCAGCAAGGGTTGGGGCGGGGTAGCGCCATACTGCACGTGCTCTCAGAGCCGCACACTTGCTCAGCCGTTGTCACAGGTTGAGCTTGCTCGCCATGACTTGGGGAAAAAACGGTGCCAAGGGTGCAGCAACGCCCTACATCGTCTGTCCTCATTGCTCTAGGGCGGGTAAGCAGAGCTGGATTTTCGTAGACAGAGTCCAGCACCACCCCTTTTGCAACCTGTGTGGCAACGCATGGAAGACAAAGGGTGCTCCGGTCACTCAAAGACTGCGCCCGCGGGGTCCCAAGAAGAACAGGGACAGAAGCGCAACCACTGAGAGTGCCACCCAAAGCCCCCAACGGCCTAGGAATCAAGAGGGCAACCTCTCCAAAGCCGTCACGACACTTTGGCAGAAGTTTCCCCCAGAGGTCCAGAAGGAACTGAGCGAGGCAGGTTTCCAAGCAGGCCGGCAGCCGAGTCCGCCTCCAGGCCTCCAGTCTGGAAAAGGCAACGGGGCAAAGGGTGGGCTTGACGAGCAGGCCGAAGCCTCTAAGAACCTGTGGGATTCTGCGTCTGATGATCAGAAGAAGCTGATGCGCCAAGCTGGCATCCCTGAGCCGGTTGCGTCGGAGCCAACAGACCTTGCGGCCCTTTGCAAGAAGCACTTGGAGTCAATGCCGCCTTCGATCCAGCAAGCCCTTGCAGCACTTGATCCTCCGGCCCCCACGCAGACTCAGCAGATTGAGATTGCAACTCGTCGCTTTAAGCAGAGCACTACGGACTTGCGACTGATGATCCAGCAAACTGCTGCCTTACAGATTCGCATAGACCGCGCCAAAGCAACCTACCAGGAGCTGCTTGAGAAGATGAAGGTTTGCCAATCTGATTTGCAGAGCAAACAAGCTGAAGTCACGGCTATGCAGTCGGAGTTGGAAGCCACACTCCGTGCTGATGCTTCGGGTCTGGAGGACCCCGCGCGCAAGGACGATCCCTTGGAAGGGCTTCTAGATACGCTTGCCAAAGTTGGAATTGTCCTGACCCAGGAGCAGAAGGAGCTTTACGAGGAGGCCCAGCGCGGCAAGCTTAATGATGGGCAGCAGAATATGGAAGTTGAAGCCACAAACCAGCCTGGTTTGACGGCTCCGACCCGTGCCCCGCTGAGCCAAACTCTGCCAGAACACAAGGGCACTGAGCCGCATGAGCAAGCCAAGCCCAGGTCCAGGAGCCGAGGCCGTAGCACGCAGCAAGGTTAGGGAGTGGGGCTGGGGGTCCAGGTTAGGTCTGTTTTCGAGGAAGGTCCTTTAAGTGGGGAGAGTGGGCAACCTGCTTGTGCATTTCAGCCTGCCCTTCAGCTTGATCAAGACGTTTCCTGTGCCCCTGCGTCCAGCTCTCAGCCATGCGGGTTTTCCGGCGAATCGGTTAAGCGACCCATTTCTTTGTACAGTGATTTGTTTTCATTGGGGGAGTGCCAACCTCAGCAGCCCAAGTCCTTAGAGAAGGTTTCAGGGTATGTTGAGGCTTACTCACAATTTTGCAACACAGACCTTGTATGGGGTCAGTTTTGGTTGCCAGGTTTTTCTGGTCAGGAAGAATGGGATTCTTGTGGGGATCTGAGTGCCTGGCAGACTGTTACCAAAGGATTGCGCCACAGCACCCCGCTGCAGTCCCAGGACACCCAACTCATCACAGGGCCCCAGTTCTGGCCCCCATCTTTCTCGACAACTGAGTTTGATGAGGTCCCTGTGACCGGTGCTTCTCCAATCTCTGCTTTTGTGGCCACAACCTCAGCAACGGCATCTCAAGTTGAGGAGTTTCCTCGCTTACAGGCGTCGGGGAGCCATGCCGAGGTTGGGGTCACCCGCAAACGTAATAAAACCAGACGCAGAGCGAAAAAGCCCAAACACATTAGGGTACCCTTTTCTCAGCTTGCCCCTTGTGAAATGCCACCTGAGGTGCCACCTTTGGCAAGCCCACACAGCCAGTGGCGAAAACTCGAAGGCCAGGTGTGGGAGGCTGTCCAGAACCCAGATCTGTTGGGAGCAACTTCAGAGGTTGTCGGCCACCTTCTTGATCAGGTTGAGCAGGGCAGCTTAGGTTGGTGGCTGTGCCAGGAGATCTTGGCCCTCCAACGTTCTTTTGACTTGACTTTGCTCTTGCTTGTTGCTCGGGGCTTTGAAGTTTTGTGCAAATCGCAGCCACAGGGGCACAGGCAAATGCGAGTCACATCTTGCAACATTACTTCTTGGAGACCAGAAGTCAAGCAATGGTTTTCAGCTCAAGGGGATGTTATCTTGATTCAGGAGCACCATCTTTTGGAGTCCCAAGTTGTTGCTGAAATCTCGTCTATGGCTGCCATGGGCTTCGACTCCTTCCTTTTGCCCGCAGCCCCTGGGGAAGGCCGACGGAATAGCTCTAGGGGCGGAGTTGGGGTTTTAGTTAGAGCCCACCTGGGAGCCCGTTTGCGAGGTCAGTATACCAACCAAGGTTGTGGCTACGTGGCGGTGACGCTACGCACACAAGGGGCTGACTTGACAGTAGTTAGCCTGTACCTCCAGTCTTCCTCCGGCTTCGGGTCCCCGGTCAACTCTGACATCCTTGCATCTCTGCGCGCAATTCGTCAATCTGTGAGGGGCCCAATCCTGATAGGTGGAGACTGGAACTCGCCTTTGAAGGATTTGTTGGACACTGCCATTTTTCAAAGTTTGTCCCTGGAACCAATTGGGCCCAACCAAGCCACCTGTGGTGACAATGAGCTTGATTTTCTGGCTGTATCACACTGCCTGGAAGGTTTGCTCCGGGTTGATGCCTCCTGGGATGTTCCTTTCAAGCCACATGCAGCAATCCAAGTTGCCCTCAATGTGGGCGCTTTCCAGCTCACCACTCCACAGCTTCCCTCCTTTGTGCTCTCCTTCAGGGAAGAACCGCTTGATTATATACAGGTTGAGGAGACCCTCGCCTCTTTGCCGGATACCACCTTTTCGGCTGACCCCCTGAGCAATCGACTGGCTTCCATTTCCAGTTCGGTGGAGCACAGTCTTTTGCAATCGTCCCAGGGTATTGGTCGCCAACTCCAAGTTGAATTCCTCCCAGCTGTTCCTCGCATGTCCCAGTTCGCATGGGAAGGTTCTTGCCAGGCTTTTTGGCACCGGGTACAATTTCTGTGCCAGGGAGACCACCCCAAACGTCGAGAGCAATGCCAGGAGTATTTGCCGCAGATCCTGGACCACTGGCAGGGCAACTCGGAGGAGGCTGTTTCTTTTCTTTCTACGCTCCAGGCCTGTCTCTCGGAGCAGGCTGCTGTTCCCGAGCCCGTCCAGCAATTATTGCAGGAGCAATTTCTGCTGGCCTCTAAAGTTCACCAGGATGCCCAGACCAAGTCGTACAGGTCGTGGTTGCAGGGAGCCCAAGAAAAAGGGATGGCCCCCCTTTTCAAGACGATCAAAAAAGGTGAAATCACCACTGCACGTCCCTTTCGGGATCTGTCCGCAGAGGTCCGCGCCCTGGCTAGAACCAAACTATGGCTCCGCACTTGGAAAGGCGTACTTAGAGTTGAGGACCTTCCTCCTCTTCCACACGCAGAGCAACAGGCTCGCGGAAAGCTACGGGAACTGGCTGCTCAGCAGGTCGCTACCCTGAGCCCCATTTCCCCGGAACAGCTGCAACAAAGGTTTTCCAAAGGCAGGGTCACTGCCCCAGGACCGGATGGCTGGAGCAAGTCCCTTCTCAAGAAATTGACTTGGCCAATGCTTCAGGACATCGCTGAATTTTATCAGGAGCTCGAAAGAGGCCTCCGAGTCCCGCAGCAGTTTCTCCTGACACAAGTTTGTATGCTGCCCAAATCGGCTACTGCTGAGAGACCTATCTCTTTAACTCACGTTTTGTGGAGGGACTACTGCAGAGCCAGGTGGTCCCTGATCCAAGAGTGGACGGTCTCCTACCAGGCCCTGGCTCCTTGGGATGCCGCAGTGCCAGGTCGAACATCTTTAGACATCGGCATCCGCCGGTTGCTGTGGGCCGAAGCCTCCCGAACTCAGTCCAAACACTTTGTAGGACTCTTTCTTGATATCAAAGGTTTCTATGATTGTGTAGTTTGGGCCTCGGTAGTCGACACCGGACTCCTGTTGCAGTTCCCACCTTTGCTTTTGGAGCTTTCCCTTCAAATTTATGGTGGGACACGATTTGTCTCAGCCGAAAATTCGGTTTCGCCGGGAATCGTTCCCACAGTTGGGTTGCTTCAGGGTTGCCCTGTTGCGCCGGTGGTTTCGAAACTGGCTTTGTTTGTCCCAATCAGGGACCTTCAGGCTACTGGCCTCACTCACAACATCGACCAGTGGCTTGATGACATTTCGGCTGACGTGGTAGGGTCCACTGCTTCTAACACGGCTCACAAAGCCCTCAAGACATTTCGTATACTGCGAGATTCTCTTGCGGAACGAAATCTTCAGGTTTCCTTGGAAAAAACCAAGTTTCTTTGCTCAGACTCTGCCACCTCTCAAGTTCTTGCGCGTCTGCGTTCGGACCAAGATCCTGGCATTACTCTGTTAGCCAAAGACTTAGGGGTTGACAGCAATGCTGGCAGACGCCGCAGGCTTGCCACCTCTCTGGGCAGGCACAAGAAGGCGCAAGGCCGCCACAAGCGCCTTCGTGCTTTAGGTGTTGATTCGCATTGTTCACGCACGAGGGTTGTGCGCGGATCCATCATGACATGTGCCACCTATGGCCATCAGGCACAGGGTGTTAGTCCCAAACGGTTGAAATGGCACCGCGCTGTGCTGGCTGGTAGCTTAGGACGCCAACATCTAGGAGGAACCCTGACCGTCTTGGAGATGTTCTCCCACAAATTTCCGGATCCCCGAGAGCAGATCATTTGTGAGCATTTGCAAGTTTTTCTTCGTATTCTTGGCCGTTCTCCTTCCATTTGGGAGGAAGTTCAAAGGTCCTGGCCCTTGGTCAAATCCAGGTTGGAGGCTTCGCCTCACCCTTGGAAAATCGTTGCCGGACCCATTTCGGCCATGATTCAGTATGCCAGGGATATGGGATGGGATGTCCAGTCCCCGGAAGTCTGGCATATTGATGGCCACCCCTGGCCCGTTGACTTCAGCCCCTTTCTTTTTCAGGAGCTGCGGCGCAAGATTCGGTCTACCATCAAGAGCGAAAGGTTGCGAGCCATCTCTGGCCAACATGGCGGCCAAGGAGCTCAGGAGGGTGTAGATTTCACAATTCATCGCCGCATTGCTTTAAAGAAGACCAAACGTCTGACCTTCTACAGGTCAATCTGGCAAGGTGCAGTTGTGCATGCGGGAAGTGGTGGCCACCCCAAGTGCCCTTACTGTAAGGATCGGGGCCTTGATTCAGAAAACACACTACAACATGTGCTGTGGGACTGCCCCAGATGGGCCAGACAGCCAAAGCTTCCCAGGCATCTTGAACAAATGCGTCAGTCCCATCCTGCGCCCTGCCTTTGGTTGCGAGCCCTTCCCCCTCTTGCCTATGTCTCCTCGCCACTTCAGAACGCTGAGGATAGGTATGCGGGCACCTGGCCGTCACAGCCCTGGGACTCGGATCTTGTCATTGGTACTGATGCCAGTGGCGGAAAATTTTCTTCCGATCCCAGATTGCGGACCATTGGATGGGCTGTGATTCTAGCACGCAAAACGGGCCAAAGCATCACAATAATTGCAACTGCGAGCGGGGTTTTGCCTCGGCCGGCCACGGTTCTAGATGGGGAGGTCCATGCCATTGTTAAGGCCCATGAGCTTTGCCCAGGCCTGACGGATCTTACTACGGACTCTCGGGTAGCTTGCAAGCAGGCTGCAGCTAGGGCGGTTACACCCAAGCATTCCATGTTTTGGAAACCCCAATGGCAGAACATATCCCCACAACATCTTCATTGGGTCAAGGCCCACTTGGATGTAGGAAAATTTGCTGAAAAGTTTGGAAAAGATGAGGTTTGGCGTTGGCATTTGAATCAGGAAGCTGACCAACTTGCTGGGTCCAGGGCTGACCAAGCTTTGCACCCTGATGCCAAAAAGCAAGTCAGGCAAGTTGACACGCTGGTTTCCACCCTTTCCCAGCTACTTAGCCAGAGGGCGGAGATTTTGATTACTACGCAGGACAAGAAGACTATTTTCTGCAAGCGCCAGCCAAAACCTCCAACCCTCAACAAAAGGCAACAGATTGAGCAACTCGTCAGCCAAACCGTCTCTCCGCTGGGACACCAGTGGGAAATTCGGAGTCAGCACCCTACGAACCTCACAGCCATGTGTGGGAAATGTGGCCTTTACCTGCAGCAAGTGGACCCTCCTTCACTGTTCCAGCAGGTCCTTGCCCAGCCGTGCTTGGGAAGGGAAGGTCGTCCCCCGGAGCACCTGGCCTGTCACTCTTCCCATCAGCTTGTTTCCATAGGCAAAGCTTGGCAGTGTAAAGTGTGTGAAGGCATTTTGCCAGCGCGGGCAAAGAAAGTCCCGGGGCTCCTCCAGTCCCTGTGTGTGACCCGTAAACACACTAACAAACTGACTAAGTTCACCAAGAGTTTGTTAAGTGGCGTAGGGGTTCCGGAGTCACTACCTGCCTCCAAGAAGGCTAGCAAGCTTTCTAAGGAGACTCTCCCAAAAGCCCAAAACCTTAGCAACTTCTTTGCAACACCACTTAACAGGGTTGAGGCCACTCCCCTGCAAACTCTCCCTCCCGATGACCCTCCCTTGCAGAACATCGTCAGGATTGAGCCTCCCTCTCCTGCTGTCCGCGATTACCGGGATCCTGGAAGCCCAGAGCTTGGAGACTTAAGGGCTGCTAGCTCCATTGTTCGCAAGGTGAAGTTCCAAAATCCATCCAACCATTGTTACACCAATTCTCTGGTGGTTGGTTTCTTTTGGGTTGACCTGCTCCTTGAAGCCTCCAGCCCCTTTGCTGGATCCCCCATCCAGGGCATCCTGCGATGGTTGAAAGATCAGCGCAAAGTCGAGCTGTGGCAGTCCCTGGTTTGGAAGAGATTAGTTGCAGGCCAGGGTCGATGGGAATCCCCAAACAGCCAGCATGATGTTTGTCAACTTCTCATGCACCTTTCTTCGGGGCTTCCCCGTGACCTCTCTTGCGTTTCATGGCGAGCTCATGCTCCCAATGCACCTCACCACGAGGGTAACCTTTTCCCACTTCCTCTTCACCTCCCGGAGCACGAAGTCTCTATGAGGGAACTTCTGGCAAATTGGCAACAAGGTGGAGAAGTGAAAATCCTTACTCACCCGCCTTTGATTGCATTGCAGCTTCTGAGGTTTGTTAGGGAAGGGGGGGGTTTTCGGAGGCTCGAGAACCCAGTTGGTTTTGAGGATCCTTGTGTGCTTGAGGGATTGGATGGGGAACTTCTTCGTTACTACCCCAAGGCCGTGGTCTCGCATTTAGGCAACTCCCCGACCTCTGGACATTATCGAACTTTACTTCTCCCCTCCAAGCTCATTACTGATGATGGGGTAGGTGCTGTTTGCGCCAAGCCTGCAGATGTAGCCTGGTCTAAGTGCTACTCGTACCTGGTTTTGCTAACCCTCCATGTCTGAGCCTTCTCGCAGCTTTTGGCTCCAAGATGGGTAAAGGAAAAGGGAAGAATAAGCCAGGGAAGGGGCAGAATGCCCCTTTCGAGGACCCGGTAACGGAACAGCGGTACCAGGCCCTCTTGCAGCATCGTTTTAGTGAGGGCAAACCTGCTATTTCGAGATCAAGGTACTCCAGGCAAAGCCAACATTCAGGTACCGACCGGGAACCTCCGGCTTCTGGTCCCAACTTGTCAAGGTCGGTTGAGGCCCCTATCACGAGGCCAAAAGCCGCACCCAAGCCGGGGGTAGCCCGAACCCCACCACCACCACCGCCAAAGCGGCAACGCACAGAGGCCCAGGCTGAGGAGGCCTCGCCAAGAGCCTCCGGTTCCAATCTGCAGGCTGAGGTGCCCTCGCCTTCCAATGCTGATGAACCAGGCCTAGCCTCCACAACTCAGGTTGGGCAGGTCTCACCTGCACCAACCTCTCCTTTGGGGCCTGAGCAGGATGAGGTGCTGACCTCTCCTAAACAGGAACCTGCCCAGAGTTCTCAGACTGAGGTTCCTTCACCGGCAACCAAGCCGGATACAGATGCTGGTGATCCAGGCCCGGCCGCCACAACCCAGGTTGAGAAGGTCTCGCCTGAACCGGCCTCTCCCTCGGAGCATGAGCAGGAAGAGGTACTGACCTCTCCTAAGCAGGAGCCTGCCCAGAGCTCCCAGGCTGAGGTTACCTCACCCGCACCCAAGCCGGATACAGAAGGCAAGGCTTCCAAAACACAGGTTGAGAAGATCTCACCTGAGCCAGCCTCTTCTTTGGTCCCTGAGCAGGTTGAGGAACCCTCACCTCATCCAGATCCTGTCCCCAGTGACCAGGTTGAGGCAAACTCACCGGCCACCACCAAGTTTTCGGAGGAGGCTCCATCCCCAGCGGAGTCCCTTCCAGGCCCAGATCCGGGAATCAAGGGCGAGGACCTCAGAAGGGAGCCAGGTTCGGAGGTTCCCTTGGAGCTTCTCTACAAGCAGCCCCTGAAGATCCCGAGATCCCTCCGAGGCGTGTCCCTTAACAAAAAGGGCTCGTCTGGCACGCCTTGGACTTTTTACACTCCGGCGGAGCTGGAGGACGAGCATGGAGGGGTATGGGCCGTTTTGGGGGTAGGTGGCAGTCGTGTCACCTTGGAGCCCCCGGCTCAATGGGGACTTGGAGCCGATTTTCAGGTCCTCAAACTGGGGCTCGCCGAGGACATGGGCCAGGAGCAGATTTTTCTGGAGGGACTATCCAGAGATTTCACCTTTATCCCTCGACCGGGGACTTCTGGTGATGTTCTGCTCACCCTGTCAGAGAATGGCCATGGCAAGGGTTTTACCCTACGGGGCCGCGCGGTTTTCTACAGGCGGGTCATCCCTGTGGCTTCTCCGCAGGGAAGGCTTAGGACACTTGATGTCCCGGACCTCCTGGCTTTGTTAAGTGTGGTCGCGTTTTTGAGTGCCTGCCATATCCGCTTGTCGGATCTTGGGGAGCACAATGTAGGTTGGGCCCTCCCGACCTTGGCGCGCACACGCGCCGAGAACATGGCGCTTCAAAGTGCAAAGCTGCGCTCGGCCGACTACGTCCAGGTTTGTTTGTACGACGGGGGCCGCTGGAGAGAAGCGCAGCACAAGCACTGGCCTGGGAAGGCGGCAACCAAGGGGCTCCTTAGCCTATGTGCCAAACATGATATGTTTGGTCCATGGGTGGAAGAACAAATCCACCTCTATGGCTCCCCCGAGGTTTTGTGCAAGGTCTTCCTCCACCGCCTCCAGGACTTTCCGCACCACTTTGAGGGCTTAAAGGACTCGGGGTTCTTGACCTACCTCCCCTTGTGCTACAAGGTTGGTATGGTCATCCCCCTGAGCAACCCTTGGAGCAATCCGGATGATACAACCTGGCAGCTCGTTCCGATCCCTAGTTTGGACACCCCAACCAGTTGAGAAACCCCTGAAGGGTTTTAAGGTGAGGTGACTCCCTTAAGCTTGCAAGCCGCTCCAGGGTGAGGAGACTCCCCTTTCCAGCCTTAATTCAACGAGCCAATTTGGTCACAAGCCTAAGTCTGCTCAAGGTGAGGTTACTCCCTTGCTCTACAAGCCAACAACGTGAGGAGACTCCGTGGACTTGGAAAAGCTACAAGGTTGAGACACCTCCCTTGCAACCCCCTTTGTTGCCGCCTAGCTCAAAGTGAGGAGACTCCTTGGAAGGTAGGCTGAGGGCAACCGCAGTAGGCAGGTGAGCTCGACCAGTCTGTGCCGAGGGTGCTGTTTAAGGACATCACCTGATGTCAGACTGGTCTAGAGAAACTCGCCGCTCCCAAAGTGGACTAGGCTCCGAAATCAGGGTGAGGTGACTCCCCTAAAGCTCCGTCTCACCCTGACTCGAACTGGGCTCAGCCCAGCGGACCGACCGCTCGAGCGTGATTTTCAATCATGCAGGTGGCTTGCAGGGTTTAGGGGTGTTAGGACCTTGGGGTTTAGGGGGTTCCCACCTCTCTTTTCCTTTTGGTCAGGTTCCCAATGTGTCTGCTGCATGCTTGGGCCTTTGCTTGGTCTTTGGGTTTAGGTTGTTGTGAATCTTTGCGACTCTTGGCAGTGAGGAGTCAGCTTCTGTATGCCGCCAACCACCCCACTGTTTGAGGCATAACCCGCCTAAGCGCTGCGCTAGCCTTCTGGCCTACGCGCGTGTTTAGTTTTGTCCCGTCCTGAAGGACTGGGTGCAGCAATTTCTGGTTTGCTTGCTACGGGTGCCCGGCCTTCAGTACAGGATTTGAGCCGCCAGCCTTGTGCGTTTACTCAGCCCAAGCGTGGAGGTGTGCTGGGCGTCGTTCCCTGCGCTCCAGTTGAGGGGAAAGCGTCGTCCCTGCGCCTAGTTTAGGGGAGAGTCGTCGGCCCTGCGCTCAAGTTACAAGTGGAGGGGCAGCCGCTTCACGCCTGAGCTGAGTAATTTCCTTTGGCTTGGTTTTTGGGCTCTAGTTAGTTGGGCCTGCTTGTCCTGTCTTCTTCCTTGGAGGCGCTGCAGCACACCCGGCCCGCACTGGAACCTCCTACGCTTACTGAGTGCCGCCCTTGGCACATCAAGGGGACCTCGCCTTTGGGCTGAGGTCTTAGGGCTGAGGTCCCCACAGTGAGATCTGGGCTAAACTTGCTGAGCGTGGGTTACAGTGTCTAACTTTGTACATACTTGAGTGCTGTCTCACTGCAGTCGTGAGGGCCTGGCTAGCCTTAGGCTGCTGGGTTTGTACTTGAGTGATAGGAGTGCATCCTTACCTCGCTTGTGAGCTGAGGTTTGCCTAGGTTGTACCTAGTTTCCTTAATTACTGCATGCTTTAGGTTTCTCTGGAGTGGCCTCTGGCCGTGGACGCGAGCACCACCGGAATGATTTTCAATCATCCCTGGCTCAAGTTTTCGGCTCAGACTTTGCAGTGCCGACGTGGCCTTTTAGCCTGGAGTCCCTACTTTTGCTAAAGGCCCTGACTGGAACCCAAACCGCAACCTTAAAGGTCGTAGGCTGGCTGTCCAGCAAGGGTTGGGGCGGGGTAGCGCCATACTGCACGTGCTTTCAAGCCGAACACTTGCTCAGCCGTTGTCACAGGTTGAGCTTGCTCGCCATGACTTGGGGAAAAAACGGTGCCAAGGGTGCAGCAACGCCCTACATCGTCTGTCCTCACTGCTCTAGGGCGGGTAAGCAGAGCTGGATTTTCGTAGACAGAGTCCAGCACCATCCCTTTTGCAACCTGTGTGGCAACGCCTGGAAGACACAGGGTGCTCCGGTCACTCAAAGACTGCGCCCGCGGGGTCCCAAGAAGAGCAGGGACAGAAGCGCAGCCACTGAGAGTGCAACTCAAAGCCCCCAACGGCCCAGGAATCATGAGGGCAACCTCTCCAAAGCCGTTACGACTCTTTGGCAGAAGTTTCCCCCAGAGGTCCAGAAGGAACTGAGCGAGGCAGGTTTCCAAGCAGGCCGGCAGCCGAGTCCGCCTCCAGGCCTCCAGTCTGGAAAAGGCAACGGGGCAAAGGGTGGGCTTGACGAGCAGGCCGAAGCCTCTAAGAACCTGTGGGATTCTGCGTCTGATGATCAGAAGAAGCTGATGCGCCAAGCTGGCATCCCTGAACCGGTGGCGTCGGAGCCAACAGACCTTGCGGCCCTTTGCAAGAAGCACTTGGAGTCAATGCCGCCTTCGATCCAGCAAGCCCTTGCAGCACTTGATCCGCCGGCCCCCACGCAGACTCAGCAGATTGAGATTGCAACTCGTCGCTTTAAGCAGAGCACTACGGACTTGCGACAGATGATCCAGCAAACTGCTGCCTTACAGATTCGCATAGACCGAGCCAAAGCAACCTACCAGGAGCTGCTTGAGAAGATGAAGGTTTGCCAATCTGATTTGCAGAGCAAACAAGCTGAAGTCACGGCTATGCAGTCGGAGTTGGAAGCCACACTCCGTGCTGATGCTTCGGGTCTGGAGGACCCCGCGCGCAAGGACGATCCCTTGGAAGGGCTTCTAGATACGCTTGCCAAAGTTGGAATTGTCCTGACCCAGGAGCAGAAGGAGCTTTACGAGGAGGCCCAGCGCGGTAAGCTTAACGATGGGCAGCAGAATATGGAAGTTGAAGCCACAAACCAGCCTGGTTTGACGGCTCCGACCCGTGCCCCGCTGAGCCAAACTCTGCCAGAACACAAGGGCACTGAGCCGCATGAGCAAGCCAAGCCCAGGTCCAGGAGCCGAGGCCGTAGCACGCAGCAAGGTTAGGGAGTGGGGCTGGGGGTCCAGGTTAGGTCTGTTTTCGAGGAAGGTCCTTTAAGTGGGGAGAGTGGGCAACCTGCTTGTGCATTTCAGCCTGCCCTTCTGCTTGATCAAGACGTTTCCTGTGCCCCTGCGTCCAGCTCTCAGCCATGCGGGTTTTCCGGCGAATCGGTTAAGAGACCCATTTCTTTGTACAGTGATTTGTTTTCATTGGGGGAGTGCCAACCTCAGCAGCCCAAGTCCTTAGAGAAGGTTTCAGGGTATGTTGAGGCTTACTCACAATTTTGCAACACCGACCTTGTATGGGATCAGTTTTGGTTACCTGGTTTTTCTGGTAAGGAAGACTGGGATTCTTTTGGGGATTTGAGTGCCTGGCAGACTGTTACCAAAGGATTACGCCACAGCACCCCGCTGCAGTCCCAGGACACCCAACTCATCACAGGGCCCCATTTCTGGCCCCCGTCTCTCTCGACAACTGAGTTTGATGAGGTCCCTGTGACCGGTGCTTCTCCAATCTCTGCCTTTGTGGCCACAACCTCAGCAACGGCATCTCAAGTTGAGGAGTTTCCTCGCTTACAGGCGTCGGGGAGCCATGCCGAGGTTGGGGTCGCCCGCAAACGTAATAAAACCAGGCGCAGAGCGAAAAAGCCCAAACACATTAGGGTGCCATTCTCTCAGCTTGCCCCTTGTGAGATGCCACCTGAGTTGCCACCGTCGGCAAGCCCACATAGCCAGTGGCGAACACTCGAAGGCCAGGTGTGGGAGGCTGTCCAGAACCCAGATCTGTTGGGAGCAACTTCGGAGTTGGTTGCCCACCTTCTTGATCAGGTTGAGCAGGGCAGCTTAGGTTGGTGGCTGTGCCAAGAGATCTTGGCCCTCCAACGTTCTTTTGACTTGACTTTGCTCTTGCTTGTTGCTCGGGGCTTTGAAGTTTTGTGCAAATCGCAGCCACAGGGGCACAGGCAAATGCGAGTCACATCTTGCAACATCACTTCTTGGAGGCCAGAAGTCAAGCAATGGTTTTCTGCTCAAGGGGATGTTATCTTTGATTCAGGAGCACCATCTTTTGGAGTCCCAAGTTGTTGCTGAAATTTCGTCTATGGCTGCCATGGGCTTCGACTCCTTCCTTGTGCCCGCAGCCCCTGGGGAAGGCCGACGGAATAGCTCTAGAGGCGGAGTAGGGGTTTTAGTTAGAGCCCACCTGGGAGCCCGTTTGCGAGGCCAGTATACCAACCAAGGTTGCGGCTACGTGGCGGTGACGCTACGCACACAAGGGGCTGACTTGACAGTAGTTAGCCTGTACCTCCAGTCTTCCTCCGGCTTCGGGTCCCCGGTCAACTCTGACATCCTTGCATCTCTGCGCGCAATTCGTCAATCTGTGAGGGGCCCAATCCTGATAGGTGGAGACTGGAACTCGCCTTTGAAGGATTTGTTGGACACTTCCATTTTTCAAAGTTTGTCCCTGGAACCAATTGGGCCCAACAAAGCCACCTGTGGTGACAATGAGCTTGATTTTCTGGCTGTATCACACTGCCTGGAAGGTTTGCTCCGGGTTGATGCCTCCTGGGATGTTCCTTTCAAGCCACATGCAGCAATCCAAGTTGCCCTTAATGTGGGCGCTTTCCAGCTCACCACTCCACAGCTTCCCTCCTTTGTGCTTTCCTTCAGGGAAGAACCGCTTGATTACATACAGGTTGAGGAGACCCTCGCCTCTTTGCCGATACCACCTTGTCGGCTGACCCCCTGAGCAATCGACTGGCTTCCATTTCCAGTTCGGTTGAGCACAGTCTTTTGCAATCGTCCCAGGGTATTGGTCGCCAACTCCAAGTTGAATTCCTCCCAGCTGTTCCTCGCATGTCCCAGTTCGCATGGGAAGGTTCTTGCCAGGCTTTTTGGCACCGGGTACAATTTCTGTGCCAGGGAGACCACCCCAAACGTCGAGAGCAATGCCAGGAGTATTTGCCGCAGATCCTGGACCACTGGCAGGGCAACTCGGAGGAGGCTGTTTCCTTTCTTTCTACGCTCCAGGCCTGTCTCTCGGAGCAGGCTGCTGTTCCCGAGCCCGTCCAGCAATTATTGCAGGAGCAATTTCTGCTGGCCTCTAAAGTTCACCAGGAGGCCCAGACCAAGTCGTACAGGTCGTGGTTACAGGGAGCCCAAGAAAAAGGGATGGCTCCCCTTTTCAAGACGATCAAAAAAGGTGAAATAACCACTGCACGCCCCTTCCGGGATCTGTCCGCAGAGGTTCGCGCCCTGGCTAGAACCAACCCTGTGGATCAACCGCCTCGTTTTGGAGGGCTGTTCGAAACTAGAAGCAACCGCCTCCATAGAAATATAACCGCCTTATAAGCCATGACCCCCAAAGTGCCGACTTCCTGCAGAAGTTGGCTTGCAGCAGCGGAGCAGCATGGTTTCGAAGCAGGTTTTGTGCGTCTTCCAACATGAATTGTAGAGGTTTTGAGAGAGTTTAAGTTGGGACCTTGCAAGGGCTCCAAAATTCACCACAGGGCCGAGTCGCTGAGCGAACAATTCACGAGCTGGGATGCATTTCATGATCATACGGACTATCATGGCCGGTGCTTTCTCGTGCTGGTGCCTCTCTTGGCGCCATGAAGAAGGCCCTGCAGAAAAGTTACTCGGTCTAAATATATCATGCACGACAAGCTTTAACTCCGATCTCCCCTGTACTCCTTTATAATAAGGCTTCGAAGATCGACGAAAGATTCGAGATGATTGGTCCCCGGGTGATGCCGGCAGGTTTTTTCCATGATCAGCGGTCTGCGAATGCAGTTGCAGCCAATCGCTGCCATTCCTGAGATTTGTGTGCTCAACAGCAGGGCTGAAGCAATTGCAAATATTCTCCGTCGCATTTTAGTCATGACAATTAGGGTTCTGCATCGGGTATGTAGCTCGAATTCATCTAAGATTGGGTTTCTGGTAGCTGATCTAGGGCTTGGCTAGGGCCAAACGCAGGGGTGTAAGACCTACATCTTTGGCTTCCCCGATATGCAGTCGACCTCTGCAGAGACCGTCCAGTTGCTGAAGGCTCCAGATACTACAAGAACAAGGTCCGATATCGATAGCTCCAGCCTTCCGCCCCCTCTGAGGAGTTCTACGGAGCCATCCTCGACGATGATTTTATAAAAGAAAGATGGGAAAGCCTGTCCAAGGAGCTGTCCGTCGGACCGCAGAAATTGGCCAGGATCCTGGAGAAGGGAAAGGTTGCTTGGATGCACAGCCAGTTTATGCGACCTGCAGGCTTTTTAGGGCTTATGTGGGATGCGACAATTCTGTAAGGTGCCATGCAGTTTCTCCATGGTGGATATAAAGAAGTCCGCCATCGGCGAGACGGAGGCTACAAGATCAAACTTATAACAATTGGCCATCACTGCAAGTTCAGAGTTTTGCAGGTTGAAAATGATACGAACTATGAATTCCTCCTGGGATATCTATCGCTTATCCACCACCCGGTGAACAAGCTTGACATTCAGGCCTGCTGGACTGGACTTCGGGGGGCTTAGGATTTCGATTCAATTCGTGATCATACCGACAGGCCGCTTTGACGTCTGTGGCCTACATCAAGAAGTTATGCCGAAAGAATGCACCCAAGTTCGAGGTGGAAGTTCCTTGCTAGCAGCCAGTGGTCTATGTCTGCAATTCTGAATGTCCAACTGTGACATTAGGCTTGGGCCGAAACAGAGGGCGGCTTGCAAAGGGCCCTTGCAGCCTACGTGGTTAGGCGCACACGCCAAAATCCCAGCTCGAGGCCCTAGTCACATGAGATTAATGCAAGCAAGGGTCGATGTAAGAATGGTGTTTCACTGCAGGAGCGGGCACAGCCGCATGGATGACCTGAAAGACATCGTTCGCAGGACAAGAAAGATCACGCCAAAAAAACAAAAGAGAAAAGACCACAAGGATACAAAGGACATGGAGGAGACCACGGACTTGCAGGAGGCCGAAGAGGAAGTGGTTTTCGTGCTGCACAAGACAAGCACAGTGGAGCTCTCGTCGGATGATGAGGAGCTTGTGCACGAATAGAGCATGTACATGTGTATATAGCATCATGAAAGATGAGACTTGGGCTGCCATGCAGGAGAGGTCCCAGGCAATTGAGGTCACCCCCGACCACTGCGAGGACTCATGCTTCCGCTCTTTTTACGGTAGGACACTATCTGTAGCACCAACCTATATATTGCATGCAGTACAGATCTACATATCGAGGACTCAGATGATGATGGACCCGGGGCCAAAGCAGCCGCATCTTCCACGGAGGTCACGGGATATTATATCATAATAATCACGGCTCCCACATGTGCAATTACCTCTGAGGTGCCTTCGCTTCGCCGTTCCGGGGCAATGATTCGTTCAGAATCAACAGCTGCACCTGATGATGAGGCTTGGCAGTGTCTGGAGCCCATATGATAGATATATAGAGTTCTGTTTCAGTCATGATGCTGCACATTCAACCTCAGGAGGAAAAGTGCGAAGCTGATACGAAGGAGATTTCTTTGGGGTCTTTTGCCTCCTTGCATGCAATCCCGAAAAGCCTGTCCCACATTCTCCACGTCCGTACGAAATATTTAGGAGCACAAAGAAGATCGTGAGACTGCTGACAAGGGTACGTTCAAGGTGACTGGACTCCAAGCTTATTGTCGTTTCGAAGCTTTATTGTACACGTCGAAAATTGAGTTCATGCGAGCTTAGGATCGGAAACCCTTGAGGCCGTCTCTGCCGAATGTGGGGACGCTTGAGGAGCAGGCTGATCTTGCATCCAGGGAGCTTGCAGACAAGTTCGGCATGTTGGGTGAAGTCCTGGAGGCGAGCCCAGCTGCAAGCTTGATCGCAGATTAGTCTAGACCCTCTGACAGCTGTGTCGTATATACATTCATGGTTCTTTCCTATGAGCTGCTGGCAGGCGCAGAAAGCTCTACGAGCAGGAATACGGATACAGGAAGCCAATAAGAAAGGCAAAGGAAGGGGGGGAAGGGGAAAAGCCGCACCCAAGGAGAATCCTGGCAAGCGCCCGGCAACCAAAGAAGCAGAAGAAGGTGAGGATATGGACCGAGAGCTTGAGGTAGAGGATGAAAAGATAAAGACGGATGTCAGAGATCAGGACGAGGAGGAAGGCAAGCCGAAAAAAAGCAAAGGAAGGGGGGCAAAGAGAAAGGCCGCACCCAAGGAGAATCCTCGCAAGCGCAGGGCCCCCGAAGAACCGGAAGAAGAGCAGGAGATGGAGCAGGAGCTCGAGGAAGAGGATGAAGAGAGAGGCCAGGACAAGGAGGCAGGCAAGAAGAGAAAGAGCGCCATCAAGAATCCCGACCAGAAGCCGGCAGGCAAAGCCGCGAAGACGAAAGCTCGGCCCCAAGCCAAGGATGGAGAGGACCTGCTGGTGACACCGAAAAAAAACCTGGACAAAGAGTTCGAATCTGTGAGCACGCCCCGACAGGACACGACACACAACTTTTGTATTTACATGCATATATATATACATTCTATTGTAATGTCGATCCCCTTATGATACCAGCCTCTTGGGCAGGAGCCGAAAGCAAAGACTCAGAGAGCAAAGGTGCAGGCGAAGAAAGGGAAGCAGGCAACTTCAGTGTCGACATAGCACAATGATAGTTGTATGTGATGTCATTCCACGATACTCAGGAGGTGCAGCATTCGCCGGACTCGCGAACACCGGGCAGATCACCGGGCTGGACGCCTCAGTTCGCACGAACGAAGCCGCCGCAAGTGAAAGAGGGACCGAAGGCGAAGTCACTGCAGAGGGCCGAGGCCATGGTATATTCGTATATATGCAGATTTGGGCATTACAGTTACTAATAAAGCTTACCTGCCTATTCCAGTCGCCGATGGCAAATAGGGCTTCTTGTCTTGATAGAACAATACATAGTAAACCCTGACCAAAGCCCCAGCCCTAAACCCTTAAAGCCACATGCAATCTAGCGGAGTGCTTCAAGGCAAAACATCCTTTGTTGCTCGAGGCACAAAGAAATCCTATCATCGAGGTCCTCAAGAATATCCGGCAAACTGACCGAGGAATGAGAATCCCACCGCTTGGGGTCTGTGCGAATATCTCGTGTTCTGGCTACATATGGATGTGATGCTTGTCCAGGCCGATGAACAAGAGGTTTCGAGCTTTGGGAGTTCAGGGGGTGTTAGGGCTTTAGGGTTTGGGGAGTAGGTTTATTTGGATCGAGCGACCTGAGGTCCTACACACTGAAGCCCAGCCCCAAAGTCCTCGAGGCGAACCCACAGGCTTCCACCATCGGAGTGCTGCCGCTTGGCGTCCAGGGTGGCCTGAGAAATCATGACATTCTGTTCTATACTACATACTGCATCTAAGAGTCGAGGTTTGTTGGTGCATTCTACATCGGCAGAGTGGACAAGGAGCGATTGGCTGTGGTGAGGAGACAGCATGATATTCATCATGAGGCCACTTGCAATATTAATATGCTAATTCCTCATGCCACGCCCTCATTTCAGATCCAGAAAGAACTCGTGTCGATGCCCCAATGCAAACCAGAAGCCCGATAATCATATAAATAGAATTAGAGCCAATACCCCCACACCCTACCCCTCCCCAGCCCAATAGGAAGCAACAAGGTAGAACCCCCAAAGCCTCCCGAGAACCCGAAACTGGAAATTCCCAAGAAGCTTTAAACTACAATTGCATATTGAAGGTGAATTCCTACGACTGCCTCACCCTGCCGTTCCAGATTGCTCAGCTCGCTGAGATGTTTCTAGGCTGCATACACCAGTAGCTAATGCCACCTGCGAATTTGCATCCTGTGCCCAGGTGGCACATCGCAAAAAAGATCGCTGGTTGGGTGGATGTGGCAAGCGGCGAAGGAAGCGCATGAGCTCTTCAAAGCCGTTGACGAAGCGAGGATAGGCCTTCGTTTCACAGGGAGGCTTCTGCAGCGAACTTCTTCCAAGAGCTGAAATTGTGTTTGTACATCATGGTCTGTTTCTCCGTGCACATGTGTTGTGACGCATGATGATCTTGAGCTGCATTTGCAGGCATACCCACTGTTTCGTTGCTGCTCGCAGGTTTTCTGGTGCTGTTTGGTAGCTAGGACCGTCCTTGCAAGTGGGCTCCTGATCATGGAGCCAGTCACCGGGAAGATGTTGCAATCGCCTTTGGCACTGTCTAGTACTGCTGTGGCTTTGCTGGCATTGCTTGGGGCACATCCTGTTCTGTCGACTCCTGAGTATATGTAGCACGCAGGCTGAAAGTCACCTTCGATTTGCAGCGGCTACATGTGCTGTCCTAGGCTGCATGTCTGCGACTACATCACCCAGAACAGCCCCGCCGCCATGTCCTTTCGGGCCGCACCCTTACATGTCATGTAAAGCCGAACATCTGATTCCTATGAGCAGAAGAACCCCTGCCAAAGGACAGACTTCACTTTGACCTTTTTGCTGGATGTCGTAATATGCAAAGGTTCTACTGTGGGGAGCTTGGTTAGTATTATCATTGTACTTCTTGACACGAGAGTGATAGAAAGACTCTGGGCTAACTAGAACATCTGGTTCGGTGCATTCAGGTGAAGCTGGCTTCAAAAGGCTTCCTGGCTCAACTTATGTTATGCAGCAGACTCGGCCAAAACACGACGAGCTAAGTGACTACATGGATATCACCGGCCCCGGGCGAGAAAGTGAAGATGATCTATTGACAACGTTGCTTGGTCAACAACTTGAGATGGCCGCCATTTGCAATATCATGTACAATCATATCGTAATAATATGTCAGCAGCAGCACAGGATTGGATTTATCAGTGCAGTGCGATCCATTCTGAAGCTGGCCCCCGGTGCCCTCACCGCGGCTGGAGTGCCTTGTTGCTCCTATGTGTTCATGAACCGATGGACATCGCAACGAAGCACGGCAAACCCTCTTGGCCGGGAGAGCCTGCAGTATGTGGCCGATGCCAATCGGAGCCTTGGCTTTTGCATTCAGCAGGGCGCAGCAGGGGTTGTCGGTTCAATATCTAAGGTTAGCGGCACGAGTGGCCCTCTTGATGCTGTTGTGCACTGTGCGGAAGACTATCTGGATGATCGAGCAGCCATCCAGCTCGCTTTTGGATATCGACCCCTACATGAGCCATGCTATCAAAAATATCCGCCGGATCATGCCGGTTCACAGAAAGTTCTTGTGACTCTTCTGCATTGCCTCATGCTCGCTGTGTCCAGCTGTTGCCTGCTGCCTTTTGGGGTTCTTCAGATGAACAATCTGAGTTGGATGGGCTGTTGGGGCCACTTCTCCCCGAAAGCTTCAATTGCCATCGGCACAGCGCCGGCGACTGAATCGATGTTACTGTGCTAGCGATATATGTATATATATATATATAGATATACGTATATAGAACTTTGACTGAGGTCATTCATCCCGCAGTTGTCTCGCAAGCTATCGGCTGGTGTAAAGCTGGGTTTGTCTTCGAAGGGAGTGGTTGTCCGAAGACGGCGACCTGATGGTGGAGTGGCTGTGTTCGCTGGTCTAATTAGATGTTGCACAGGTGTCGATTCGTGCTGATGGGCCCCGATCGATCTGAGGACTGGGGCCAAGAAGCTCAAGGACACCCAAGCCTACCCGTACCGATTCTGTCAGCGAGTTCTACGTCTGCACCAGAAGAAGACAGTTGCCTGCCTACGTTAGACTATCGATCCCGAACCGAATATATGCAACAATCTCGCATCCAGTTCAAAGCCAAGGCGACCGTCGCCACCAGGATGACGAAGACGCTGCAGCAGGGTCGCCAAGTGCTGGCAGCGGAGCCTCAGGCAGCCTGGCAGCATCTTTTCTTGGGGCGCTAATCAAGGGCCGGGGTTATTAATTCTACCTATACCCCGAAGCAATGAAACCCGAATTTAAGGCCTAAAGCCTCCAATCTCCAAAACGCCAAAAGCCTTAAAGCCGAAGACCCCCAAAGAACTGAGACCCCAAAACCCGGAACCCCAAAACTTAAGGCCTAAATCCCGAAAGCTCCGATCCAAAACGCCTAGCTTTAAAACCCGAGACCCCCCAAGGCACCTAGACCCTAAAACCTCAAAGCTCCAAAACGCCTTAAAACCCGAGACCCCACAAGGCAGCTAGACCCTAAAACCCGAAAGCTCCAAAACGCCTCTAGCTATTGAAAAACCCGAGACCCCCCAAGGCAGCTACACCCTCAAACCCGAAAGCTCGAAAACGCCTATAGCTATTAAAGCCCGAGACCCCCCAAGGCACCTGGACTCCAAAACCTGATAAGGCCGGAAGACTGAAAGCTCCGAAACGCCAAAGCCCGAAAACCGCGAACCCCCAAGGCACCTAGACCCTAAAACCCGAAAGCCTCACAACTGAAGGTCTAAATCCCGAAAGCTCCGAAATGCCAAAGTCGAGACCAGCAAGGCATCTAGACCCCAAAACCCCAAACCTGAAAAAATCAGGCCTAAAGTTTCAATGCCTCAAAACCCGAGCCGCCCGAGTACCTCGGTCCCAAAACCCGAAACCATGAAAGCTAACCCCTAAAGCCTGAAGGCTCCAAGATTCCTAGGCCTAAACCCCAAGACCCCCAAAGCAGGCTTCCGCAGCTTCAGAGTTGTTCATGCTGTCATTATAACTTAAGGTGCCAGTGTTTTTTTATGCTTAGCCTAGGGCCATGGGGTTGCAGGGCTTTGTGGCTGTCAGTGTTGAGGGCAATTGGTGTTTGTCGAGTGGATTTAGAGGTTCATGGGGAGTATATCAGTGCAAATCAGCTGGGGTCTTGTTGATCAGGATCATAATGTACCCAAATTTGGATTCGGAGGTAATTCGGCTTTGCTAGAACCGTTGGTGGGGAGTATCCTGCCCGGCTTGCAAGGTCATGCATGTCGAATTATAAGCGAAGAGCTCCACGACGTCTGCCCCAAACTGTCCTGGGTGTTTGCGAACTGGGCCCGCATGCCCACTTCTGGGCGCAGCCGGCTCTGGCTTCGGGGGTGTCTGCTGTGTATCTTCCGCTGGCCCCGGATGCCCGGTCGTCGGCGCAGCTCTGGCTACGGGTTTGTCTCCTGTGTGTCTTCCGCCGAGTGTTTGCCACGAGAGAACATGGCTCCCTGCTTTAGTGGCTTGATCTCCCACATGTTCCAGAAGCCAGGGTCGATAGTCCGCACTGGAATCGACAGCATATGACTCCTTCGGGGAGAGCAGCTCGACGGGTCCACTTTGAACTTCTGCTTGTACAGCACCGTCAGTAACCGCAGAACGGTCTCTGCCACATGGTGGCCAGGGTTTAGGTTTTAAACCGATGGGAATTATGGTTGGGCCCAATGAGCATTCGTCGAAACCCGCAATTAATCACAAATCCCAGGGTTCCGAGTCTATATGCGATCAACTCTAATCAACAGGGATCCTTGGCAATGTCGCTAGACTTAAACTCATACTTCCGATTGTCCTTGTAAGACCTAATTTTGCTATCTAATATCTAGCCTAGACCCCGAACCCTAAATATTGGGTCCCACGCCGTCCATATCGTCGAATCCACTGACCTGGCACATTGCTTCTATGCTAGCAGCTTTCGCCAATCATCGAATTCGAACAGCCTAGCCAATCCAGAACTGCAAACTCCACAACCCTTAAACCCCTTAAGCCCGTGAGCCCCAGGTTCCCTAGACCCGGACGAAAGCCTAGGAGCTGCTAGCCCGGGGCCCAAATGAAACAAGCCTAGAAACTGAGGCTAGGATAAGAATCCAATGTAGGAGCGAGGCTTTCCATGTCCAGATTATTCATGTGCGGGTCTGTGGGATCCTATCGGTGCTAGGGTTGAAGGAATGCAGGGGAAATCCGACGGGTCGGGGCAACCATATATTCAATCCGGATAGGTTCTCTTTCTTTTGATTCTGTCGCTCGTAATTCCTCCTCTAAACCAATATGTGGGGTGGCAGCAGGAGTATTAGGGAAACCCACCTATACCTATATCGGGCCACATATAATGTATATATAGATATATACTATTGGTTGCTAGGGTTGTTTGGGGGGGTGCCCCAATAGCCAGCAATCCCAGCAATGGGTCTGGTCACGACTTGTACTTGTACCCTGTCGAAGTCGGGATCCATGATACGCACCCGGCAGAGCATGTTCAGCGGCGTCTGCGAACGGTGCTGCAAGTCTTTCGGAACTTCGAAGTCGCCGGTTGTCGAATCGACCACCTGTCCGGCACTCGTCTCCACACAAGCCAGCTCGAGGAGGCTTCAAAGGTCTCCTCTGACGGTGTACTTGGGGTTGCCTTGTTGCAGGCACCACGAATACAATGCAATGCCCAACGAGCGAGCTGCCCAGAAATCAACCTAGTCATTCCTAGTAATACCTACCTGCCTATACCTACCTACCTATATACCCATCTGCATACTATATAATTAATATATGTGTATATATATATATATATGTATGTATGTATGTATGTATGTATATGTCTGTATACGTATGTATGTATGTATGTATGTATGTATACAATTATATCAACCCGCCCAGCCACCCTCCTGCTAGCGATTTTACATCCCCGGATTTGTAATTAATAAGAGTCCCATGTGTGCACACAGGTCGAACACCAGGGAACCATGCTTTATTGGGGGCCTAAGGAATACAGGGGCAACCCTTTCTAATTTAATTTCGAAATAGGGTCAAAGGCACCCGGAAATGCAATATAAACCGTACTTGAAGATCTCCTGGCAACCTTATCGCACATGCCCAGGAATTATGCTAGAC
>CAJNDT010002935.1:227500-345000 GCA_905221615.1 Symbiodinium sp. CCMP2592 | reverse complement strand
TATATATATATATATATATATATATATATATATTATATTCTTTCTTTCGACGGTCCAGGATAAGGGGTCCTTGTATATATATATATATATACATATATATATATATGTATGGATTAAGGGTTTAGGGCTCTAGGGGCTTTACGGCTTCAAGCTTTACCGCCTAGAGCTCATGGGTTTAGGGCTTTAGGGCTTAATTTTAAGAGGATTTGTTTGGGACATGCCCGGACCATCATGATGTACGTCTGTGTTATGGGCTGGGGCTTCCGGATGATTGGTTGACCGGGCTTTCGGCATTAGATCCTGAGCTCTGAGACCCGGTACTTCTAGTATTCGCTGGAGTCGAAAAGATGCTGCTACCGAAACCCAAACTCCTTAACTTGAAACCTCCTAATGCTGATCCCTCAGCACCCCACTTCCAGATCCCAATTCCCAAACCCAAATTCAAGCCCGAAAGCCCATCATCCTACACTGGATCCGAGTCCTTAAACTTATTGCCCTGACCCCTCAACCCCAAAGCCTGGAATCCTGTATGCCAGCACTAGTCTGGACTGAGCTTGTGTTCATCAGGCCCGGGACAAGGCCACTGGAAAGATCAAGGCTGCCAATGATCTTATGAAGGAGAGCTCCGACAAAGTGTGTGGGCCTCGCTATATCCCGCAATATCTTGAATTTGGAATTTCGAACATAGGTTTCGAGTGATCTCATCTCTGTGGCATGCCCAGGGGCGATCACTTGCTGGCCGCCATGAAGAAAGATCTCAAGGATGAGGCCGATGTATTGTAATATTAAATTTGCAACATACGTTTGCAGGGGATTTCGCAACTTAGCAGCATTGACCCACTTATATGTCACCCGGGGCCCTGAAGACCAAACTCGAAACCTCCAACATATTTGAACCCGAGCCCGAGATCTCTAACCCTGGTCCCCGGAACACTACAGTGTCAGCTCTTGATTCCTGATCCCAATTGGAGTGATACAAGGAATTACTGTCGGGATAAACTATGATTCGTTTCCTCCGATTATAATTAACGTACTTGAAGGTGGTAGATATTTGGCGGCGGATAAATTATCATTGGAATTTCTGGGATGGTCTAGGGTATTATAATTATAGTTGTTCATGCGAATTCTACGTACAGAGTATATACTACGACGACTAGGACTACCTAGGACTACGAGGATGCTTGCATGAGTCCATATATATGCACCTACTAGTCTCGTCGCGACTAGTACTGGGACGCCCTTATACGAGTAGCACTCTTGTATATTCTGCTGTAGTGCTACTGCCATACTGCTGCTGCTGCTATACTATCGGCTGCTGTGACCTCCTGCTGGCACTGCTGCTACTGGCCAAATTGACTGCTACTCGATCCTGGGAGCACAAGAATACGTATCATAGCATCCCACACACCGTAAGCGCAACCGCCCGGCCTGCAAAACCCGCAAATCCTCAATTCACCCCCAATAATTAAGCCCAAGCCCCTGCCGCAGGTCTCGAAGCTCCAGGAGCTTCGCAACGGATTGCAGCACAGCATGGACCACGAGGCCTAAGTCAAATGGAGACTTGGAGTGGCAAGCCTATATATCATGAGATTTTGTTCCTCAGGACACCGAGAACATTCCGAGCCTCACGAATGATGTTCTTGCTGCTTGCGAAAAGTGTGATACTGTGAGCAAGGACTTGTCTAAGAAAGTGGGTGTAAAGAAGAGCCCGAAGGGCCAGAAGTAGCTAAAGGGTTTCGGTGCTGTTGCTCCGGGACAGAGGATCTGGCTTCGACAGCTTCTAACGAACACGGCATGCTAGATCCTAGGATCCTAGATCTAGGTCATGGGGCATGCTTGGAGCCAGGTCCGCAATCTTGAACCTCAAAGCTCATGTTTTGGGGCCGCCTCATGAAACGAGGATGCCAGTCAGTGTGATACTCATCACACATGGAAATTTGCCATAGGGAATGAAGGCAGAGCTGGATCGCACGCATCCGCCCGGAAAACCTAGACCCTTTCGAATCCTGATTCGCAGTGCCACTGAACCCAAGCATGTCCCGCACTTTCTTAGATTAGAGTCGCCGCCAAGTTGCATGCCAGGATCCAGCGACGATGCGGCAGATGGCCTGCTGCAAAATATGATGGAAAAAGTTTCCGATGGTGCAGCTTGGCAATATATAGGGCTTGGGTTTTCCTGGATTGCATTGATTGACTGAGGGAGTGCAGCTTCTGCCATCCTAGGCTAGCTCAGTCACTGCTGCTATGGATAATGCAAGAGCAGCTTTCAAGGACTCGTGCACGCAAGCCAGCAAAACACTTGGAAGTGAAGTTCAACTTAAGCTTGCTACCGGGCATACCTCCAGGAGGCTGGTGGGAAGTTCAGGGGCAAAACCGCGAATGCCCTGATGGATTTCAAGCCTGGAAACTACGCTCGAAACTTCTTCAAGAAGGTAGCACTTCCTCTGGACACTCGGAGTGCAACTATTGGGGTTTCTGTCCTAAATAATTAATTACACCCTCGGATCAAGAAACGATGGTGTTCTTGAGATGATAATACAAATAAAAGCCTAAGGAGCCTACAACGATCGAAGTGCCAGTTCGATCTATGGATACAGAGGGCAACGAAAATATCGTGCCTATGCAGCTGCCGGTGTTGGACGTTCACGAAGTGCTGGCATACCTTCACAATGAAGTCAAGGTGGAAGTTCCGGCTGAAATGGTGCAAAACTACTATGCACATATGGAAGCCGTGGATATGCCTTGGATTCGTGGGTTTCCTGGCGACAAAACTGAAATACCATTCAGTTTGTATGGCGATGAGTGCTGCTTGAGTGCTGACCCTCATGATAAGGTGGTTGCTTTTTTTATGAGCATCCATCTTTTTCGACCGACCTCGGTGAGGCAAGGGCAGTTTCTCATTGCCGCTGTACAACACGACTTGCTTGTCGATGATGAATGCTTGCGATCTCTCTTCCCGATATTGCAACACATCGTGTGGTCGTGCAATGTGGCTTTCGAGGGGCGGTACCCGCATACAAGGTTTGATGGCGGCTCTCTGACACCATCCAAGCTGCAAAAAGCGGGTACTCCACTCGCCAATGGCCGCCGCTGGGTCTGCAGCCAGGTCAAAGGGGATTGGAAATGGCTGGAAAAGGTGCTACGCCTATTGCCAACCCCTGTGAGCAAGCAGCCCTGCTACATGTGCGACGCTTGCTCGGACGACTCTGCAATGAAGTACTACGATACCGGCGACATACAGCAGGAGCCGGGCTGGGCTGCAACTGAAGTGAACACTGTGGGCTTCATTGCAAGGAAGGTGAGGCCTGGGGTACTCAGTGCCTCAGACTTTCTTGGAGTTGAGGTTCGGGTTATTCAATTTGAGGTTATGGTAGTACCCTTTTTGCATCGGGCGTTTACCACCGCCCGGTAATCCCTACCATAGTACCCTACACCCTAAACCCTGAACCCTAAGACCCTGAAACCCCACAGCTTGACAGTAGCACGATCATAGAAATTCTGAATCCTCCGGAATCCAAGGTCCTTTGCTCCGCCTTCGGGGCTTCGATATTTCGATGGTCAAAATATGCTCTATGCATTGCTGCAACCTGGGCCTGGTTTACACGGCCAATGGAGGATGTCTGCCGCTTGACCAAATATTCCGGCTAAACCTATTATAGAATTAGGTCCCTGAACCCCTAAACCTTTCAGTATATAAAGCTTCAAACCGCTAGCAAGGAAGCTTGGATTCGATATATGTTTTTTCTTATTCGTATTCGTGCTCGGAATAAGAAGCTCTTCTGCATGAATTGCCTCTAGGATGACCCTGGTATCTCTGGGCTACTTCGGCGATCCCGATGCACTGGACTTGCAACAGCTTCTGGACGCTGCATTTGCGGATTTCAAAGCCTGGAAATTGCAACACCGTATCCCCTGCTCACAGAAGCGCTTCAGCGTGGGCTTGGTGATCAAGAAGGTGCATGGGCATTATATGACTGCCAAAGCTTACAATGGACGGGTCATCTTGGAGTGGCTTGCTGATGTCACCACAAAAGTGCTCTCAGACAAAAAAATCACAGACCCTCGCTTGCCCCACTTGGCTGTAGCTTTGAAGCTTGGAATGCAATACCTGCTAATTAGCTCATAGGCCCTCGAACCGAGGCGAGACGCAAGCACCCTAAACTTAATGCCTATTACCCTGAACCCTACAAATTTTAAACCTACGAAGGCTAACCTAAAACCCCAAACTTCACTTCCCTCAAATTCCCCTCTGAAATCAAGGACCTCCTTTGCCCGGTTCTTTGGCCTTCTCGAGAGATCTGGCCGCTATCTGTGCCCCCGCAGCATTCCAGATCGTAGCATGGCAGCATGCGCTTACTGTCTATAGTTACAGAACATCTCATATATATTCGCTCAGGAGTGTGGATGAATCTGAAGAGATTTTCCGGGCTGGCAAGACCTTCCTGGATTATCATCTGAAGTTGACGGTGATGTCACACAGGATGGGAGCTATAATCGAATTTGAAGGTTTAGGGTTTAGGGGGTTCGGGGTGAAGCTTTCGGGTTTTGGGGGCTTAGGCTATGGGGTTTCAGAGATTTGCTGGGCCTTTCTATCAACCCCACTGAAGCTCAATCCAGGATGGGCATCCTGGCTTGGGTTCTGAAACCCAAACACCATGCATTTGGGCAGCAATATCACTTACATGTCTGTTTCTCGAGTTCGGGGTTTGCTGCGAGATGTTGCTTCGACTGAGCTGAGATGATGATGCACATGCTGCTCCAGATGAGAAAGTGGCGTATCAAGGCTGCATGATGTTCGGCTGTACCTGTCCCCTGTCTGTCTCTTGCTCATGTGCTTGGGATTAATGGGCTGAGGACTGAATGTTCGCTACATGCATTGCTTTGCAGAAGAAGACTCGATGGGATGGGTCAAAAGTTCGGGCCTTGGACTCTCACAACCTCTCCATAATAGTAAGCCTCTAAGCCACATGATGAGGAATCGGGCTGAAAGCACCTCGCGCTCGAGATAAATTTGGACCCTGGATGTTACGAATGGGCCGCCTACGGCTCCGAGCAGCTTGCAAAAAGCTCACGAAGACCCTTGGATTCAACATACTTGGAGGGCTGAAAATGTTGCTTCTTGTCATGCGCCATCATGAGCATCTCAGGAAGGACATCGACAGTGCTTTCAGACGTCGGTGACTGGCTTTCGGTCTGAAAAAAACAGTCCAGAGCGATCCTTCAGTGGATTGTAGTCGGGTTTTCGACGGCATCTCGAGAGCAAACTGAGCATCCCTTCTCGATCCCCTTTCCCTCTCCGAAAACTAGGCTGTTATCAGGCTCCTAAACGAAACGCCCTCCCATACAAGGCTGTTATCAACCGCCTCGTCTCAGAGGGAGGTTAGATTCATAGGGCCAAACTATGGCTCCGCACTTGGAAAGGCGTACTTAGAGTTGAGGACCTTCCTCCTCTTCCACACGTAGAGCAACAGGCTCGCGGGAAACTACGGGAACTGGCTGCTCAGCAGGTAGCTACCCTGAGCCCCATTTCCCCGGAACAGCTGCAACAAAGGTTCTCCAAAGGCAGGGTCACTGCCCCAGGACCGGATGGCTGGAGCAAGTCCCTTCTCAAGAAATTGACTTGGCCAATGCTTCAGGACATCGCTGAATTTTATCAGGAGCTCGAAAGAGGCCTCCGAGTCCCGCAGCAGTTTCTCCTGACACAAGTTTGTATGCTGCCCAAATCGGCTACGGCTGAGAGACCTATCTCTTTAACTCACGTTTTGTGGAGGGACTACTGCAGAGCCAGGTGGTCCCTGATCCAAGAGTGGACGGTCTCCTACCAGGCCCTGGCTCCTTGGGATGCCGCAGTGCCAGGTCGAACATCTCTAGACATCGGCATCCGCCGGTTGCTGTGGGCCGAAGCCTCCCGAACTCAGTCCAAACACTTTGTAGGACTCTTTCTTGATATCAAAGGCTTCTATGATTGTGTAGTTTGGGCCTCGGTAGTCGACACCGGACTCCTGTTGCAGTTCCCACCTTTGCTTTTGGAGCTTTCCCTTCAAATTTATGGTGGGACACGATTTGTCTCAGCCGAAAATTCGGTTTCGCCGGGAATAATTCCCACAGTTGGGTTGCTTCAGGGTTGCCCTGTTGCGCCGGTGGTTTCGAAACTGGCTTTGTTTGTCCCAATCAGGGACCTTCAGGCTACTGGCCTCACTCACAACATAGACCAGTGGCTGGATGACATTTCGGCTGACGTGGTAGGGTCCACTGCTTCTAACACGGCTCACAAAGCCCTCAAGACATTTCGTATACTGCGAGAT
This sequence comes from Symbiodinium sp. CCMP2592, assembly GCA_905221615.1. NCBI lineage: Eukaryota > Dinophyceae > Suessiales > Symbiodiniaceae > Symbiodinium > Symbiodinium sp. CCMP2592. Next base: position 338,695 of record CAJNDT010002935.1, on the reverse strand, counting down.
TCTCTTGCGGAACGAAATCTTCAGGTTTCCTTGGAGAAAACCAAGTTTCTTTGCTCAGATTCTGCCACCTCTCAAGTTCTTGCGCGTCTGCGTTCGGACCAAGATCCTGGCATTACTCTGTTAGCCAAAGACTTAGGGGTTGACAGCAATGCTGGCAGACGCCGCAGGCTTGCCACCTCTCTTGGCAGGCACAAGAAGGCGCAAGGCCGCCACAAGCGCCTTCGTGCTTTAGGTGTTGATTCGCATTGTTCACGCACGAGGGTTGTGCGCGGATCCATCATGACATGTGCCACCTATGGCCATCAGGCACAGGGTGTTAGCCCCAAACGGTTGAAATGGCACCGCGCTGTGCTGGCTGGTAGCTTAGGACGCCAACATCTTGGAGGAACCCTGACCGTCTTGGAGATGTTCTCCCACAGATTTCCGGATCCCCGAGAGCAGATCATTTGTGAGCATTTGCAAGTTTTTCTTCGTATTCTTGGCCGTTCTCCTTCCATTTGGGAGGAAGTTCAAAGGTCCTGGCCCTTGGTCAAATCCAGGTTGGAGGCTTCGCCTCACCCTTGGAAAATCGTTGCCGGACCCATTTCGGCCATGATTCAGTATGCCAGGGATATGGGATGGGATGTCCAGTCCCCGGAAGTCTGGCATATTGATGGCCACCCCTGGCCCGTTGACTTCAGCCCCTTTCTTTTTCAGGAGCTGCGGCGCAAGATTCGGTCTACCATCAAGAGCGAAAGGTTGCGAGCCATCTCTGGCCAACATGGCGGTCAAGGAGCTCAGGATGGTGTAGATTTTACAATTCATCGCCGCATTGCTTTAAAGAAGACCAAACGTCTGACCTTCTACAGGTCAATCTGGCAAGGTGCAGTTGTGCATGCGGGAAGTGGTGGCCACCCCAAGTGCCCTTACTGTAAGGATCGGGGCCTTGAGTCAGAAAACACACTACAACATGTGCTGTGGGACTGCCCCAGATGGGCCAGACAGCCAAAGCTTCCCAGGCATCTTGAACAAATGCGTCAGTCCCATCCTGCGCCCTGCCTTTGGTTGCGAGCCCTTCCCCCTCTTGCCTATGTCTCCTCGCCACTTCAGAACGCTGAGGATCGGTATGCGGGCACCTGGCCGTCACAGCCCTGGGACTCGGATCTTGTCATAGGCACCGATGCCAGTGGTGGAAAATTTTCTTCCGATCCCAGATTGAGGACCATTGGATGGGCTGTGATTCTAGCACGTAAAACGGGCCAAAGCATCACAGTTATCGCAACTGCGAGCGGGGTTTTGCCTCGGCCGGCCACGGTTCTAGATGGGGAGGTCCATGCCATTGTCAAGGCCCATGAGCTTTGCCCGGGCCTGAAGGATCTTACTACAGATTCTCGGGTAGCTTGCAAGCAGGCCGCAGCTAGGGCGGTTACATCCAAGCATTCCATGTTTTGGAAACCCCAATGGCAGAACATATCCCCACAACACCTTCATTGGGTCAAGGCTCACTTGGATGTAGGAAAATTTGCTGAAAAGTTTGGAAAAGATGAGGTTTGGCGTTGGCATTTGAATCACGCAGCTGACCAACTTGCCGGGTCCAGGGCTGACCAAGCTTTGCACCCTGATGCCAAAAAGCAAGTCAGGCAAGTTGACACGCTGGTTTCCACCCTTTCCCAGCTACTTAGTCAGAGGGCGGAGATTTTGATTACTACGCAGGACAAGAAGACTATTTTCTGCAAGCGCCAGCCAAAACCTCCAACCTTTAACAAAAGGCAGCAGATTGAGCAACTCGTCAGCCAAACCGTCTCTCCGCAGGGACACCAGTGGGAAATTCGGAGTCAGCACCCTACGAACCTCACAGCCATGTGTGGGAAATGTGGCCTTTACCTGCAGCAAGTGGACCCTCCTTCACTGTTCCAGCAGGTCCTTGCACAGCCGTGCTTGGGAAGGGAAGGTCGTCCCCCGGAGCACCTGGCCTGTCACTCCTCCCATCAGCTTGTTTCCATAGGCAAAGCTTGGCAGTGTAAAGTGTGTGAAGGCATTTTGCCAGCGCGGGCAAAGAAAGTCCCGGGGCTCCTCCAGTCCCTGTGTGTGACCCGTAAACACACTAACAAACTGACTAAGTTCACCAAGAGTTTGTTAAGTGGTGTAGGGGTTCCGGAGTCACTACCTGCCTCCAAGAAGGCTAGCAAGCTTTCTAAGGAGACTCTCCCAAAAGCCCAAAACCTTAGCAACTTCTTTGCAACACCACTTAACAGGGTTGAGGCCACTCCCCTGCAAGCTCTCACTTCCGATGACCCTCCCTTGCAGAACATGGTCAGGATTGAGCCTCCCTCTCCTGCTGTCCGCGATCACCGGGATCCTGGTAGCCCAGAGCTTGGAGACTTAAGGGCTGCTGGCTCCATTGTTCGCAAGGTGAAGTTCCAAAATCCATCCAACCATTGTTACACCAATTCTTTGGTGGTTGGTTTCTTTTGGATTGACCTGCTCCTTGATGCCTCCAGCCCCTTTGCTGGATCCCCCATCCAGGGCATTCTGCGATGGTTGAAGGATCAACGCAAAGTCGAGCTGTGGCAGTCCCTGGTTTGGAAAAGATTAGTTGCAGGCCAGGGTCGATGGGAATCCCCAAACAGCCAGCATGATGTTTGTCAACTTCTCATGCACCTTTCTTCGGGGCTTCCCCGTGACCTCTCTTGCGTTTCATGGCGAGCTCGTGCTCCCAATGCACCTCACCACGAGGGTAACTTTTTCCCACTTCCTCTTCACCTCCCGGAGCACGAAGTCTCTATGAGGGAACTCCTGGCAAGTTGGCAACAAGGTGGAGAAGTGAAAATCCTTACTCACCCGCCTTTGATTGCATTGCAACTTTTGAGGTTTGTTAGGGAAGGGGGGGGTTTTCGGAGGCTCGAGAACCCAGTTGGTTTTGAGGATCCTTGTGTGCTTGAGGGATTGGATGGGGAACTTCTTCGTTACTACCCCAAGGCAGTGGTCTCGCATTTAGGCAGCTCCCCGACCTCTGGACATTATCGTACATTACTTCTCCCCTCCAAGCTTATTACTGATGATGGGGTAGGTGCTGTTTGCGCCAAGCCTGCAGATGTAGCCTGGTCTAAGTGCTACTCGTACCTGGTTTTGCTAACCCTCCATGTCTGAGCCTTCTCGCAGCTTTTGGCTCCAAGATGGGTAAAGGAAAAGGGAAGAATAAGCCAGGGAAGGGGCAGAATGCCCCTTTCGAGGACCCGGTAACGGAACAGCGGTACCAGGCCCTCTTGCAGCATCGTTTTAGTGAGGGCAAACCTGCTATTTCGAGATCAAGGTACTCCAGGCAAAGCCAGCATTCAGGTACCGACCGGGAACCTCCGGCTTCTGGTCCCAACTTGTCAAGGTCGGTTGAGGCCCCTATCACGAGGCCAAAAGCCGCACCCAAGCCGGGGGTAGCCCGAACCCCACCACCACCACCGCCAAAGCGGCAACGCACAGAGGCCCAGGCTGAGGAGGCCTCGCCAAGAGCCTCCGGTTCCAATCTGCAGGCTGAGGTGCCCTCGCCTTCCAATGCTGATGAACCAAGCCTAGCCTCCACAACCCAGGTTGAGCAGGTCTCGCCTGCACCAACCTCTCCTTTGGGGCCTGAGCAGGATGAGGTGCTGACCTCTCCAAAGCAGGAACCTGCCCAGAGTTCTCAGACTGAGGTTCCTTCACCGGCAACCAAGCCGGATACAGATGCTGGTGATCCAGGCCCGGCCGCCACAACCCAGGTTGAGAAGGTCTCGCCTGAACCGGCCTCTCCCTTGGAGCATGAGCAGGAAGAGGTACTGACCTCTCCTAAACAGGAGCCTGCCCAGAGCTCCCAGGTTGAGGTTACCTCACCGGCGCCCAAGCCGGATACAGAAGGCAAGGCTTCCAAAACACAGGTTGAGAAGATCTCACCTGAGCCAGCCTCCTCTTTGGTCCCTGAGCAGGTTGAGGAACCCTCACCTCATCCAGATCCTGTCCCCAGTGACCAGGTTGAGGCAAACTCACCGGCCACCACCAAGTTTTCGGAGGAGGCTCCATCCCCAGCGGAGTCCCATCCAGGCCCAGATCCGGGAATCAAGGGCGAGGACATCAGAGGGGAACCAGGTTCGGAGGTTCCCTTGGAGCTTCTTTTCAAGCAGCCCCTGAAGATCCCGAGATCCCTCCGAGGCGTGTCCCTAAACAAAAAAGGCTCGTCTGGCACGCCTTGGACTTTTTACACTCCGGCGGAGCTGGAGGACGAGCATGGAGGGGTATGGGCCGTTTTGGGGGTAGGTGGCAGTCGTGTCACCTTGGAGCCCCGGGCTCAATGGGGACTTGGAGCCGCAGTTCAGGTCCTCAAGCTGGGGCTCGCCGAGGCCATGGACCAGGAGCAGATTTTTCTGGAGGGACTCTCCAGAGATTTCACCTTTATTCCTCGACCGGGGTCTTCTGGTGAAGTTCTGCTCACCTTGTCAGAGAATGGCCATGGCAAGGGTTTTACCCTACGTGGCCACGCGGTTTTCTACAGGCGGGTCATCCCTGTGGCTTCTCCGCAGGGAAGGCTTAGGACACTTGATGTCCCGGACCTCCTGGCTTTGTTAAGTGTGGTCGCGTTTTTGTGTGCCTGCCATATCCGCTTGTCGGATCTTGGGGAGCACAACGTAGGTTGGGCCCTCCCGACCTTGGCGCGCACACGCGCCGAGAACATGGCGCTTCAAAGTGCAAAGCTGCGCTCGGCCGACTACGTGCAGGTTTGTTTGTACGACGGGGGCCGCTGGAGAGAAGCGCAGCACAAGCACTGGCCTGGAAAGGCGGCAACCAAGGGGCTCCTTGGCCTATGTGCCAAACATGAAATGTTTGGTCCATGGGTGGAAGAACAAATCCACCTCTATGGCTCCCCCGAGGTTTTGTGCAAGGTCTTCCTCCACCGCCTCCAGGACTTTCCGCACCACTTCGAGGGCTTAAAGGACTCGGGGTTCTTAACCTACCTCCCCTTGTGCTACAAGGTTGGTATGGTCATCCCCCTGAGCAACCCTTGGAGCAATCCGGATGATACAACCTGGCAGCTCGTTCCGATCCCTAGTTTGGACACCCCAACTAGTTGAGAAACCCCTGAAGGGTTTTAAGGTGAGGTGACTCCCTTAACCTTGCAAGCCGCTCCAGGGTGAGGAGACTCCCCTTTCCAGCCTTAATTCAACGAGCCAATTTGGTCACAAGCCTAAGTCTGCTCAAGGTGAGGTTACTCCCTTGCTCTACAAGCCAACAACGTGAGGAGACTCCGTGGACTTGGAGAAGCTACAAGGTTGAGACACCTCCCTTGCACCCCTTTTGTTGCCGCCTAGCTCAAAGTGAGGAGACTCCTTGGAAGGTAGGCTGAGGGCAACCGCAGTAGGCAGGTGAGCTCGACCAGTCTGTGCCGAGGGTGCTGTTTAAGGACATCACCTGATGTCAGACTGGTCTAGAGAAACTCGCCGCTCCCAAAGTGGACTAGGCTCCGAAATCAGGGTGAGGTGACTCCCCTAAAGCTCCGTCTCACCCTGACTCGAACTGGGCTCAGCCCAGCGGACCGACCGCTCGAGCGTGATTTTCAATCAATCCGTCCCCTGCTGACTGCCGGCCTCGCTTGGTTGCTAAGCAAGTTTGAGGCACTTCCCCTGCTGCTTCCTTACAGGCCTCTATCGCCAAGGCTGGGTTTGGTGTTGGAGGTCCTGTGTGTTGCTTTACCCAGCCAGGGTTTCTCACAGCCCTGCTTCTTGGAGCATTGCAGCTTGTCAGGTTTGCTGCGATAGCCCGCCGGGCCCTTTTGAGCTTTCTGGCTGCAAGGGCGACGATGGGTATCTCCATTTCAGGGTGAGATTTCTCCCCTTTTGCTTCTATTTAGGTTTAGGGACCCTTGCTAGTTGAGTTTTCCGGCCGCTTGTTGCCTTGGCCCCAGAGGCGGCAGGTAGGAGAGACTGGGGACTCATGCTTGGTTGACCCGTTTGTTCTTTGATTTTGCTCTGATAGTTTTAAGTTTTGAGTGACTTTGCTTGGGGCCTTGCGTTGCCTTTCCCGGGCAGGCCTCCTGCGTCAGCAGCCTCTGGAGGTTTTTCTCTGTTGCCAGGGACTCTCCCGCCCAGTTGCTGCAGGCTTGTCACTGGGGCTGTGCAGTGGTCAGGAGGGCTGCAGTGACTGTGAGCATCTCCGTCCTGCTGGTTGCTATACAGGCCCACCTGGGCTCGCAGTACTCAGGTTTGAGGGTAAGGGTTTAGGGGTCTGGAACTGGCCTTGCAGGGTGTGGTTCCCCGCACCACCACGTAGTTGAGAATAGGGGAAAGCGTGGACCCCGCGCCACTGGCTTGCCGACAATGAGGGGTTGGCGTCGGCCCTGCGCCAAAATTCCGCGTTGAGGGGCAGCGGCCTTTTTCAGTTCCCTTCATCCTTCCTTCTCTCCCTCTGTGCATGCTGCCCAGGTCAATCCTTTGGCTTTTCGTTCACAGGCAGGGAGTTGCACCTCCCTCCAATGCTCGGGTTGTGCCTTGTTTCATGGCGAGTGTCTCCCTCCTTCAAGCACTCGGGTCTCGAGCTATGCCTGTGGAGGTGAGTGGTGCCCAGTGGAGTGCCGCCTCTGCTGGGCCTCTTCTCCCTTGTGGGAGCTCACCACCTTTGCTTTAGGTCCTTGAGTACAGGGAGAGGTGCCTCCCTGAGGTTACTAATTTCTACTCCTACACACAGGGTGAGGTGCCTCCCCGTGTTGTGTGGCCTTTGCATGTTAAGCAGCGATGGGTGAGGACTCTCCCCAAATCGTTCCTTTACCTAATTTAACGAGCCAATTTGGTCCTAGTCCGCTCAAGGTGAGGAAACTCCCTTTTGCTCTCTGTTACCGGTCCAACCAAAGTGAGGCGATGGAGACCAGTACCTGCCGAAGTCCCAGACTCCTTTCTTCAGACTGCAGGGTAACAGTTCACTCAAGGTGAGAAACCTCCCTTGCACCCTTTTGTTGCCGCCTAGCTCAAAGTGAGGAGACTCCTTGGAAGGTAGGCTGAGGGCAACCGCAGTAGGCAGGTGAGCTCGACCAGTCTGTGCCGAGGGTGCTGTTTAAGGACATCACCTGATGTCAGACTGGTCTTGAGAAACTCGCCGCTCCCAAAGTGGACTAGTCTCAGGGTGAGGTGACTCCCCCACTGACACTCTCCTTTCTCCCTCTCTCTCTCTTTCTCCTTCCTGTCTCACCCCTGACTCAAACCGGGCTCAGCCCAGCGCTTCGCCGCTCGAGCGTGATTTTCAATCCTATAATGGTGCCCCTGTGTCTCGCCAAGGTCAGGAACACTTTCTGTTTTCTCCTTAGTGAGTTTTAGAGAACCTTAGGTGTAGCTGTGAACGGTAGGAGTAGGGAAAAGTTGTCTGTCTGTCGGTCGCTGCGCTCACGCTTCCTGTCTCACCTTGCGGTGAAAGTTATCAGTGTCAGAAGCGTGTCCAACCGGAGTTTTCCTCACGAGTTTTCACGAAGAATGGTGTTTCCCTGAACTTTCCTGAAGCATGATGAACATCAGAGTGTTGTCAGTTTGTTTGCTGTGAGAGCGGACTTCTAGACGAAGTCCGGGGAACACCTGGGCCGTGTAGCAGAGTTGCCAGTGCAGAGAAGCCGTTAGGAGTCCTTAGGACTTACCTCGGAAGTGAGTGTGCTGAAGTCTCTGTCCGCGCCCCGTTTCACTTGGCTCATTGGCTCAAGCCTTGCACTGCGTGACAAGCGCGTGGTGAACAGCTGGTTGCGACGAAAGGTGTAAAAGTGCTGTTAGCTTTCACTGCTGTAGCCTTGCGTGACGTAGTCAGTCAGTCGGCTTGCACCTCCTTTACTAAACCTAGAAGTGTGCCTCAAGGCGCGTTTGGGTTTTAACGGAAATTGAAGGGGCGGGAGGGAGGTTGCTGAATATGCAAACAAGAAGACTGTCAATGACTGACTGCTACTGCACTCGATAAAAACCATAACTCCTTCATAAAGTCTCGTTATAGATCCTCCCCGAAGTCCTGCCTGATCTTTCCCTAAACCCTCGCATGGCCAAGGCCCCCGTAAACTTGTAGATAGACTACCCTACAAGTTTTTGCACATGCCACCCCTCATGTTTTTCGTGTATGCTCCTCCAAACGCATGCTTGCGGACCCTCCCCCAAATCCTGCCTTGCAGATCCTGCCCTAAACTCTGCAGATCCTTCCCTAAACCTCCCCTTTGGCATTCCAAACCCTGCCCCGCAGATCACTCCCCAATGCTTCATAGTGCCCAAATACATTTCCTTTCGTAAAAGAAGGAAAATCTCCTTTTCTTCGCGAAAAATCATTTGGGCACTATGAAGAGTTCATTCGGGCACTAGTTCGGACACTATTTCGGGCACTATTCGGGCACTATTTGAAGGCGTCTGCTATTCATGCACCGCAGCCTGCCAAGTCCCTCCCAACACTTCTCCAGGCCTGAAAACCTCCGTCCAGGGCTTCCCTACCCTGCCACACTTTCGACGAGCTTTACGAGGCCCGGAAAACAACAAAAAACGTAGGACACATCAGAGTACCCCCACAGTAAGAATCAGCAAACATGAAAGCATTCTTGTCTTGCTGCATGCTCTCCAAAACATAGATCCGAAAGAACTTGTTCACCCTTTGGGCACGAGTGGAAGTACAATACTGCAATTAGCTGGAATGATGAAGTGTGGAGTGGTCGACGGTGCAGTTCACCCCTCTCCCATTGCATTCCCCTTTTGTAAAGACTCAAAAGGGTGAATCTGTCCCTCTAATGGTTTCTTGTGGTTTCCTGTTGGTTTTTCATGGGTTTTCTGCGGTTTCCTCCAGGTTTCCGAGTGTCTTCCACTGATGGATGGGATCTCCGGGCGGTAGCTTGTTGGATGCGTGAGCCTCGTCGTGTTCCACCAAACCTTGAAAACTGGATGCAGTCAACGCACAGTGTAAAGATGATATGCAGAGTGGAAGAACAAGGTGCAAGACAAGAAATCAATGGAATATGCGAGACTTGTAAGGTCCCTCTTTACTGACTTACAGACCCCCCAGCGTTTTCCACATGTTTGTTATGGCCTGCTATTGTTTCCCATGAGTTCTAGATAGATATGCTCTTCAAAAGTGAATCTGTTCCCTCTTACGGGTTTCTGAAGGTTTCCGGTCTGGTTTCCGATGGTTTCCTATGGGTTTCCCACAGATTTCCTGCGACGCCGGATCTTGGCAATGCTTTGCATGGCTCGTGTAGTCATGACTGCGTTCGGAGCAGGCCAAGATATAATCGAAGTTTTTGAAGCAGGCGGCAAGGTTGAGAAACTGTAGTGCTTCCAACAAGCCCACTTCTGGGTCCGGAAATTGTCAGGATTGTGGTGGCTGTTGTGAAGGGGCCTCCAGAGTACTGCCGCTCGTCATTCGAACCCTGTGACTGATTCTTGCACTTGCACACCTTGCATCTGTGCACCTTGCATTCTGTATTTGCACTATGCCAAGGAAAAGAAACATGGTGCAGCTTGGACTTGGCACTTTCTTCTTTGTATGAAGATGGTGAAGTTGCTTTTGGCACTGCTTTGAGAATCCAAGACAGTGGTCCTTTTCCACGCACAAAACGGGTTCTCCGACACCTTGATTGCGCCAGCTGAGAATTGCATCATTCTTGAGTTTCGAGCTTCTGTGTTGAGATGGCTGGGAAGAGAAATCAAATTGTTTTCTCCTCCCGTGTTCAAACGTGAACATGATAAGTCGGAAGGTTGGTCTTGGCAATTCAAAGCGTACGTTGCATTGTACAAACTGGATCGAGTTCAAGAACCCTTCGCACAACGCAGAGCGTGTACTATCTCTGTTTAGGACTACTACACCCGTTTTCTCGGGGAAAACAACAGAAATCTGGCGTGTAGCTACATGGAACGTGAATAAAATCTACATTCGACTTGTTGATAACGCAGTGGATGGTTCCATGCTGATGACCTTGACAGCAACAGTTTGCAGGAGCTTAATTCTGGGTGTTTCAGTTCTGCAAGCACGGAAGGTGCTCATGAAGCTTTAGGAAAAGCTGCTCGCGCAATGAGTCGCCGCAAGAAAAAGCAACGGCAGTCTTTCGCACCTCCGCATCAATGTTGCAAGTACATTCCAATCCAGGGCAAATAAAAGCGTCGAACCAGTTTCTTCGAGTCTGTGCAGCATCTCCAGATGTCAGCCTTCAGCAAACGCACAACACTTGCTGCACATCGCAAATCATTGCTGATGGAGCCACGGGATTTTTCTCCAGAAGTTCAGAAACCTGTTCTTAAGGATGTCTCAGAAGGAAGTTTGAAAATCTCAGTTGTGTTTATGTCCATGCGACGTTTTGCTGGTTTAGCAAGTCAAAACGTTTCAGCGGCCCTGCAGAGTCGCGCGGAGTAGTGGGGCACGGAGTAGCTGAAACTGTCGCGCTTGCTCCGAATTCGTTGCCCCAGCGACGTTTTGGAAATCAGACTAGAAAGAGCTGGTAAAGTTTGATGCAATTTAAAACGTCTCAGCGGCTCTGCAGAGTCGCGCGGAGTGGTGGGGCACGGAGTAAAACTGTCGCACTTGCTGCGAATTCGTTACTCCAGAGTCTGGCCAAACTTCAGCATTTGTTAAGGTACCTGGTGGGAAGTTGCGTGTTGGCCAGAAAGTCTTCATACATGCTATCTGATTGGATTTCCTCGATTGACCTGTCTGCAACGTCGACATGCAAGGTGCAAGACTGCAAGATGCAGGTGCGAGCAAGATGCAATGCGAGAGGTGATGCGAGAGCGCAGATGCAAGGTGTGAGCATGCCGTGCAAGTGCACAGGTGCAAGATGCGAGGGTGTGAAGGCGTGTTGCAAGTGCAAGGAACAAGAGTGCAAGTGCAAGTGCAAGGAGTGCAAAAATGTCTATTAGAAGGCTTGAAAGTGACCGAAAACGCGCGCAAAATGGAATTTACAAGCTCAGTTATGCTAGAGGAATGGTGCCATGCCGCAGTTTCAATTTTCTAGCTAAAATCCGTCTAGACTCGATGAAGACCGTAGTAACTTGAATTATTCTCAAAGATGTCAAGTTTTCGCTTGCATACGGGAAATCCAAGTTCTTCTAATTCTAGTTGCAAACAAACTTCAGTGAAGCAGCGTCGAAACAATTGCAGCGTGTATGCTGCCAGCGCCACATGTAACTTTCATGCGCTTAATTTTATGAATTTTACCGTAAAAGTTCCGAGACTAATAGCATGGTTCAAATTCCGATCATGTTTTGCATGTCGCGATGCAGTCCGATTCGATGATTGAGCAGCAGTGCTATGGAAGTCCAGGTTCCATTTGGAAAGCGATGTCGCGAGAAATGACTGATTGCCATGCATGCTTTTTTCATCGAGAAAGCTTTACACACTCTTAAGCGAAAGCCCCAAGGTGCAGTACTGCTCATGCTCCGGATCTTGCGGCTTATTGGCGACTACGCCACGCCCATTGCTGCAACTAAACATCGAGCAAGAAAACCATGGAGTTTGTGTAACCAGCTTTCGCATGCAGATGAAAGCTTGTGCGCACCACGTGGGCAACCCTTTCAGAAAACTAGTCGGAGAAGCCAAAGAAGGCGTGAAAGAGCTCTTGGGGCTTAATCGGGGATTTAGTCGACGTGCACACGTCTCTATGCAGGTTCGGGAAGACTGCAGAAATCTTGAGAAGCAACCGGAAACTTCAAGAGCAACGGCAAGGGGAAGGACACTACCGGAGGCAAGAGCTCCAACCAAAACAGAAACCAACGCGCTCAGAACCACCTAAAGCTGAAACTGTTTTTTGGCATCCGCGTGCTTCAGTGGCTGCAGCTACGGCGCTCGATCTCTCGTAAACATCACAGAAATCAACAAACACACCATGGCGGGAACGAAAATCTGGCTCGAAGCAAACCGAAGAGCTTGGAGCACCTTTCTTTTCGCCTCATGTTCCTACTTGACATAGACGGGTTTGCAACTTCCACGAGCTCCTCCAGTGCCATTAATGGGAACACACCAAGCGTGAACCCATGCGACAGGTCATGGCTGTTTCTTCCACTCTAGCAGAGAAAGCAAAGCTGACGCCTCATGGGCTCTCGTAGCCAATACATCAGGACTTGGCAAGCTGCCACCCAGACAAAGTAGAAATCAAGTTACTGTGCAGAACTCGCCCGCGGTCCACCATGCTTGCGCGATAGAATCAACTTGCAGGTCTCCTTGCAAAGTTGTGCCACGTACTGGCTCGAACAATTGGAAGCGATCACTCGTTAAGGCCGTCATAAGCTGTCGAGTGGCTTGTGCATCGACTGCACACCACCTCTGTACTGACGACCAACTCACAAGAAGACTTGTTTGGTCGCAGTCTCAGGAAGTCCAGTGCACTTAGAGCAAGATGTTCTAGCAAGATGCAGAACGCTTGCCCAGTCAACGACATTCTTGTGGACATTTGAACGAAGCCTTCTGGAGGACCTAGAAAATGTTCCCGCTGATCGTGATTGACCCTGGCTATGTTTTCCGGCATGAGTACGCCATGTTTGGTCGCTTCTTATCGTCACCTGGCCTTGTCATCAGTCCGCACGCTGCCAGAAATGCTGTTTCTGCTTGAAGCGAAAAGACCTGGAAACAGAGTGAGAAATGTGGTTCGCTTTTGAGGCTGCAAGCTGGAAACGTTTTAGTTTGGCATGTCCAGTGACAAGAGATGGAAATGTTGTTTGGTATGTCAACCGTTGGAGCCACACAGTTTGCCTTGGAGAAATTTGGAAGCAAGTTGTTTGGAGGTCCACATCTGTCAATACAAGTTCTCCAAAGTCAGCAGCGTGTAAAAAATAAGTGCTGCGAGCTCCAAAGTTGCAGACTCAGTTTTGTTGCAAATTGAACCATTCTGATGCATTCAGCTGAGTTTGTTGTGGAGATTGTACATGAATGGAAAAGTGTAATGACAAAGAAGCCTCTTTAGCATTTTAGGATCCTCGAAAAACAGACTTGTCACTTGGAGAAGGTCGGAAGTGCGAAGACAGTCACAAATTGCAAGTGAAGTTGCATTCGTTCAATCCACGTTGTTCCTCAACAATGTCGCGCTTGCATCGACATTTTCTATTTTCATTGCATGTTAGAAGTTTGAAAAACAATTTGGATTGAAGTTTTGTTTTTGGTTGTAGCATTGATTAGCTTTTTGTGTTTTTTGAGTGACATGTCTTCATTGCCTTACGTGTGCTTTGCAGATTGTTTGTGTTGGGTTTTCAAGATGCAAGCCCGATAGCAGGATTGTTGAAAGTTTATATGTCGAAAAGTTTTAGCGTGGGAGTGTTGTTTTCGCGTATTATGTGTGTTGTGCGTAACAATAGCATTCAATCTTTGCCTTTGGTCGGGCATGTTCTGCATTGCAATCTCTGAAACCAACCCATAATGAAAACTTGTGCCTAAACTCCAATATGATAAAACTCATCGGGACCGCTACACACTTGCACTTGCACGCCACTTCTCACAGGTGTTTGATGGAATTATTGTGCACACAGTTCTGTATGGTGGCATTCTGGCCCAAGGCTCATGGTTTAGGGGCGTCCTGCTTTCGCAGCAATGGCTGAGAGGCAGGAAGCGCGACCCTTGGTGCTGCGTGGCTGCCTCAGATTATTCCAGCTTGCCATCCTTTTGTCTATGACGGTGTGCAAAAAGTTGGTGCGTTGGATTGCCAGGAACAAGCACTGGTCCAGTTGATCTTCGGCCTCAACGACAGGTGGAGTCACGTTTGTTTGAATCGAACGGTAGCAATTTCCAAGTGGTTTATTTGTGATGATCAAATCTGTGCTTCCGCATAAAGGGTCTTCCATTGGCCGGTCCGCCTCGTGAAGGCAACACGGATCAGCCTCGTGAATGGAGGTCCGCAGAAAACGATCAGCAAGGCTGCGCTTGCAGAGAATTATATTCTTGTTTTCTGTCTGGCATGAGGACTGGTGCGGTCAATCAAAGATGTCCGAAGCATTGCATCGCCAGATGTACATTCATATTGCTTCATAGATGACAGTTTCGGAAACCTCCATTGCTCCCTGTCATCCACCAAGTCGCGCACAGGCTAAACATCATCTCCATATACTCATATACTTGCACCAAAAGTACCGAGTCTCGCCGCAGGGTTGGCTGAGAAGCGATGGTGGTGCATATCACAAATCAGTGAAGCAGGCCAGGACCTTAGCGTGGCCTCACGTGTTCACCGAAGCTGGTGAGGGCCCTTGAAACAGATTCCACTAAGTGTCTTTTGGTGTTTTCGGCAAGCGAGTCCAGATCAGACGTTGCATTGTTGGGTATGACGGTTTGCCCGACGAACCTTGGCCTTGTTCGGAACGATGTCGCAGGCTGCCAGACCGTTGCTGCGCCACTCTGCCAGGCAATGATGATCGCCGCAGAGCAGATCAGGTTGTTGGACGCCAAAGAGCTGTCCGTGGCCTCTGCCTACAGCTCTTCCGATGACTTCGAAGCTATCCAGGCCGGCTGAATTCAAAGTCCCAAAATCTCCATGTCCCCAAGCGCATAGCATCATGAATCATAGACTATACACCGCTGGAGCCGCGTATCGTGGGGGTTTCCTTTAGGCTCCTAGTCATAGTCGAAGAACGCAGGCAAAGATCAAGACTTTGCTGGAGGGACAGGCGCACTTCACAGTGACAGGCACGCCTTTGGATTTGCTTGTCGCGAGTCGTGTACAGCGATGTCTGAAACCAAAGCCTCTACTCGAAGAGCCTTTTGTCTTCATGTCATGAGTTTCAATAATCTCTGCCGCTACAGGCTTGCTGTAAGCGTTTTTCAAGCCATGTCGAAGGATGCGCATGGGTTCTGTTGTCGAGGTGCAGCACAGAAGAAACTTCAGAACGTGGTGCAGCACCGGGAAGAAAGAAAGAGGGAGATGCTGATGCTTTACAGCAGCCAAGACACGGGGTAATTCCAGCATCAGGCCTTTTCAGAGACCCCTTGTAGCCTTCTGCTGAAGCCTGGGAGCCGAAACCTTCACTGGAGAATTCCCTGGATTGCCGGCATGGAGCAACACTTCCAATCCAAGAAGCCTCCATATGAGGGCCTCCTCCATCCTAGGATAAAGATCTCCAAAAGCCGCCCTTGCTGCAACGCACGGTCGGCAACTCAGTCTACCCTTCCGGTTGAAGCATGCCATGGGAAGGGTGGCCGAGAGCTCCGTAGTACCGTGTAGGTTCAAGCTCTCTGGAACCAGGGTGGAGCGCAGCTTCATCATCGACAACGGTGATCTGCTCGTGTACAGGGACCACCATCCCAATGCCAAGGTGAAGGCCCGCTTTCTGCACGAGTCTCGAAGTCATCCAAACACGCTCTGCTACGGGCTTCTGGATGGGTCAAAGAATTGAATTTGTAGTCGAGAATTCGGCAAAAGAGGGCTCTCAGCCTGTGGCCTCAACAACTTTAAGCCGCAGTCTCTTTCCAGGCGATCTATCACTTGAAAGATGCTACCTGCTTCTACGAAGAGCCGCGCACGGCCTCTCTGCCAAAATGGCAAGAAGGCACGTCTCCGATCCTTCTCGCTAGCTGTTCACAGCTTTCATGTCAGTTGCTGCTTGATCATAGAGTTTTCATGCGTGTAGCCCAGCTGAGACAGACCTTCCAGTTCCTTTCCGATACACCCCATGATGGGGGCTAGATCAGTTTTAACAAATCTAGGACCCTTAGCAGTCTTGTGTTTCTTGCGCAACGAGCAGGCTATCAGATGCGCCTCCGTGTAATTTGTACAGACAGAGAAAAATCTGGAAAGTCTCCGCCCGGGGCTCAATGCCACCAGAAGGGATTTGAGTGGGTGCTTTGCCTTGTGCCAGGTTTGGGTTCCAGTTTGCTCTTCCCATATGGCGGCATGATTGGGCAAGCTGGATGTAGAGCTGCGCCTTCGATTTCCCACCGGCAGTGTTAAGGCCTAAACTACAGGCCGCAAGTCCAACTTAGTGGCCTGAACCCACTACGCCACTACGCGCCGAAACAAGCCCACACATACACGCACGCATACGCACGCACCTCGAAACCTTCATCTTTGAAGTCAACGCTCGGTCCTGGACTGGGCAGGATCCTCCAAGGCTCAGGTGTCAGGCATTCGAGCAGGAGGCCAGCACTCTTTGCCAATCTCTTCTCACTGAGGTTGTACCTGTATTCAAAGGATGAGGCCAAGATCCACAGATGGAAGCGAGCTTTCACGCTGGCCAAGGCTCCACAAACACGGCATGTCCTGCCGGTACCAAGCCCTCGTCACGTGCGACATTCTCAAGCCTTAGAGACCTGCAGTTGGCTCCAAATCCCGAATGCAAAGCGCAGCCCGTACCGTCGGCAGGTGTTAGTATCAGAAAACGACCGTCGGGCGCTGAAGGTGTTGCGGCCTCGGGTAATTGCTAAGTCCTTGTTCGGGCTTTTGGGTCACGTGCCCTTGGGGTCCCTTCTGGGCTATGTGTTGGAGACAGGAGCAGCTTTCCAAATATCTTCAGGTTTGCATGTGCATATTTTTTGTACCCGGGTGCTTGTGCGTCCTTTGGATTCAGCGCTCTTTGTCTCCAAGCTTCCGTGAACAGCGAAGCTGCTTCTTTCGTGCGTTTCGAAAGCGTAAGATTTCTGCTCGTTTTGAGCCCAACATCGAAGCACTTCGCTGGCCGCAGACTCTCCGTACACGCCCGTAGCTCCCGGATACTCCATTCTTCAAGCAAGGTCCATCGGCCGTGCCACTTCCGGCGCTTTGCAAAAAGCTTGGGACTCGCTGGCCATGTACTACGGCCCGGGACTCTGGATCGGGGCAGAATTCTGATTGATCCGAGCCCCGGAGTTGGTGCTGCGGGTTTGGAAGACCTGCTTGAGGTGGCGTAGGATGAAGATGGCATTGTCTGTTGAACTTGTCTTCACTGCCTGTTCGCATTCCTGGCCGGCACACGGTTCTTGTTCCAGGTGAGTATGCCAAGACGAAAGCCTTGGTGAAGAACATGGCCATGCGGCTGATGAAGGCTCCACAACCCTGCGCTCCTGTTCTTCCGCTATGTTTTGCGAAAGTAGATCTGGCCTAGGCAAATGGGATCTCCTTTTCACCTGATGCAGGTTGACTACAGTCGCGGCTGGATGAAGTTTAAACTGGTCTACAGGACCGATCCTGCGCCTCACCCGGCCCTGAGCGTTTTGATCAGCCGAGTGGATGCTGAAGACAAAGCTGAAAGCGGCTTCAATCTGCCCATTGGATCTCCTAGCGGGATACCGAAACCTTGACAAGCCAGAAAGCTTCAAACCAGAAACCTGAAATGCTTTGTTGCTCTTCCTGCGATCAGGAAGAAGATGGACGAGCAGCACCGGCGCAAAGATCAGCAGATCTGGGCAGCACGATTCATGTCTGAGAAGCTCACGAAGTTGGGCAAGCAGAAAGCCAAAGAAATCGACGACGCCCCTCGGCCGGAGAAACGGGAAGCTTTGAAACCTTGCGTATGGATTCTCTCGTAATCGAAGGTCCGGGAGGGCGTGATCACCCGCATCCAGCAGAGGCCGGGGAGAGCTTTGCCGGCGCTCGAAGCTTCCAGTTGAGCTTGGAAAGGTTTCGGTATCGGTTCAGGGCTCCGACTGAGCACTCTTGTGTCATGTGCAGGCAGATGGGCAGATGTCCTTCCTTTTGCACAGGTTCCGGAGCTACCGGGAAGACATGATCTTCGACCGAACGTACCCGCTGACCTCCAGCATGATGGCAAGGGTGCCGTGAACCCGAACTGTGGTGTTGTTGAAGACAAGACTTTCATTGCCGGTTTCTGGGCTCTCTTTTAGAAGACTGGGGATACCGCTGCTCTGCTGGCTTCGATTGCTTGCACTCTGTTGATGACCGGCATAAGGCGGTCCGTCGCGACCCGATAGAGCTTGGGCAGGTGCAATCCGCCAAAGTGGGTCAAGTAGTTGACTACTCCATGCAGACCGTCGGGGCCTCGGGATCAGTGATCAGTGCGTGGGTTCAATGTCGGCCGTGGCACTAAGAGGCCAGAGCCCAAGCCCTTGAGGGATGGAAGCCTGTCGCACCGAAGCCTCCTCAGTGCTTAAGGTCTCTGCAGATGATGTTTGCCATTTGAGCCTCAAGGTGAATGCATGGCCCTGAGAAAGCTGCATGCTGCCTCATGTGTATTGGAGTGCTTGGCAGAAGCGAGTTCAAGGAAACGCATCGTCTGAGATGTATTCGTTTCACGTGCAGAATACACGGCAACACACCCCTACACTCTCCACAGGATGCTGCGCAGGATCGCAGCTTCGGGTCTGAAAATCAGCGTTTCGGGGTTCAAGGGTCTCGGGATGCAATCCCTGAAAATGTTAGTTTTCTAGATTCCGCAGGCTGACAAGACGAAAGATGCAGACGCAAAGGCTCGTTGCAGATGGTATCCATCTTCAAGTCTACGCTAGGGCCCCTACAGTAGGCCTCTGGGTAAGAACGGAAGGGGAATTCGAGAGCAGCTGCTCCACACATCTCTATGAGCTGACTCACGATCTCCAGGATGGCTATAAAGGCACCTCATCATACTACGCCACTACGCATGCGACAGATGTGTGCGTGAGTTTTGGGGCCAAGGGGGTGCGATGCAATGATAGTGTTGCAGTGAACCTCCACTGCCAGCACCTGCGTCTTTTGAAGGGGGACTCGAACGACACCAATGGCCCCTCCGCGAACAATGACAAGGCCTACGGACCTGCTGAGTGCTGTTTGTTGACAGGTCTCTTGCTTCGGGCTGTTGGCTTGCTTTGATTTGTTCTGCGCTCGCGAGCGACGCACTGGACCGCTGAACCTAAGGCCACCTACCAGTCTTGCAACCCTCTTGACCTTATTGGCATGCTGCTGATTACTGCTCTATAAAGTGTTGCGAAGCTCATTGTGATCCGAAGTTGTCTATCAGTATCAGTGCACCCAATGGACCTTGCCAAAAAAGCCGTTATCGCCTGCTAGAGTCGGAGCCCGAAGCCGGATGGTGATAATCGAAGAACGACTCAGGGCAAGGACGAAATGCAATCTAATACGTTTCATGGTGGTGGCCGTGATCTCTGTTGCCGCAGGCCGCGCAGTTGAATCAGGCTTTTGAGAAGTGGAGCAAGGACAAAGACGTCCTGCGGTCCACATCGCTTGGAGCCCCAGCTATCCTGAGAGGCAGCTCTAGTCGTCTGGCTGGAGTTGGGAGTCGGGAACGCAGCAGCGGAGAATCTGAGTTTCATGACTTTTAGAATGGCATTAAACGACAGCAGCAGGGCAAATTATGCATATTGACGGCAGCACTCACACTGGCTCTGTCAGAACCTTGATATAGACGGTGCAGTAGTGCAAGTAAGAGGAGTCGTAGTCGTCGTACAAGAAGTAGTAGTAGTAGTAGTAGTAGTAGTAGTAGTAGTAGTAGTAGTAGTAGTAGTAGTAGTAGTAGTTGTAGTTGTAGTAGTAGTAGTAGTAGTAGTAGTAGTAGTAGTAGTAGTAGCAGTAGTAGCAGTAGTAGCAGTAGTAGCAGTAGTAGCAGTAGTAGCAGTAGTAGCAGTAGTAGCAGTAGTAGCAGTAGTAGCAGTAGTAGCAGTAGCAGTAGTCGGAGGGGGAGAAGGAGTGGGAGTATGAGTAGGAGGAGCACAGGCGCAGGAGTAGGACTAGGACACATACAAGTAGCAGGAGTTGGCTGGAGGAGGGTAGTTCGAGCAGAGTCGGCGGAGGCACAGGCAATGATATCTGTGTCCCACAAAGGCCGGGTTACTCGGCGCTCCAAGATGGAAATCTCTCACTTCAGACGGTACAAGCCCCAGCATTTCTTTGACTGCCCTGGTGCATGATCATGTCGCTTCGGCCTGAATGTCTGAAGGAAGATCGGGTGTAAAACAGGTCCACTACCAGTTTGATTGATGAGGGAACCCAGGCACAGGTCCACTTGCTTGTGCATGGGCACGCCCAGGGCTTCTGCTTCCGTTCTAGTGATTGTCACCGCAATGTGCTGAGGTGCTGGTGTACGCTTCCGACAACCTGTCGGCACTGCTGCTGGGCTTAGCTGTGATCCAGACATGTAAACCACCGGTTGAAACGTTGCTTGAAATTCACTCTGTCTGCCTGCCGTAGTGCTTCAGTTGGTGGTTGCTGGTGACATCGCCCCTCATGTCAACACGAAAGCGTGAAGCAAAGACCAAGATGAGCCGGAGCCCGGCATTTGCTGAGCATGACACTTCTTCGTGAGAAGTGCTGCTCCAGTGCGTGGTGTACCTGACCTCCGCTGTTGCTGTTGCGGCCCAAAGGGGCCCCTTGAGACCTTTAGCTACTGTAGACAGCAAGCAGAAAAGATAGTGTGCGAGCGTTTTGCGATCCAGAGCCATAGTGATCCGTTGTCAGTTGGCAGCGGAGCGTGGTTCTGCTCCAGGGCGGCGGCCTTGATTGTGACCTCAGCGCCGATTACACGATCCGCCGCGACGTGAAGGCAGCGTTTCTCGGTTACCTGAACATTGCTGAGGGCTCAGGTTACCTGAACGTTGGGCTGCTGAGTGGGGTCGCCTTTTGGGTGTCGAGCGAGCCCAGATGTCCGGCAAAGGTGCCGGCACGCAGCAAGAATGGGTCTATCGAGATAAGGACCCACCGCCAGCCTACAATGGGGAGAACCCCCAGTCTTCCTTTAGAGGCTACCTGCGGGACCTGGAGCTTTGGCAAGCGGCCACAGATGTTCCTGAGGAGAAGCAGGGCTTGAAACTTGTGCAAGTTCTTAGCGGGCAAGCCAAGGCAGCAGTGGATGGGCTGGCGGTCGCAGACATAAAGGGAGCGGGCGGCTACAAGGCCGTTCTTGCAAAGCTGCGTGAAGCCTTCGAGCCGTACGTGGAGACGGCCTTGCCGAGGGCGATGGAAGGAGCGTTGTTCGGAGCACCCCGCTCCAACAAGGAGACCGTGGCTGAGTACATCATACGCTTCGAGAGGGCACAGGCTTTGCTGAAGGATGAAGGCGTGGAGCTGCCGACGAAGGCGGTCGGATACCTTCTGCATCGCCAGGCCAACCTGGACCCGGAGCTGGACGGCAGGCTGACGACTTGGCTGGCAGGCGACTACTCCAAGGATAATGTGCTAGCTAAGCTGCGCCGTCTAGAGCGAGTCCACCAAGAAGGCGCTAAGCGGGCCTTTGTCTTCGATGACCCGGACCAACCGGAGGACGACTACATCGAGGACGCTCCGGCCGAAGCCTTCTACCAGGAGGAAAGCGAGGATGACGAGAACTTCATCTACTTAGGCGACGCCGAGCCCGGCGAGGTGTACGAGGAAGATGACCTGATTGAGGCGCTGGCGTCGTACCAGGAAGTGCGGCAGAAGATCAAGGACCAGCGGCTGGGCCGAAAGTTCTACAAGGCTCCTGCCACAGCCGGGAAAGGCCACCAGCAGAAGGGCCATGGATTCAAGAAGGGCTTTGGAAAAGGCTCGTCCGGTGGTGCCGGGGCAGGGCGCGGGACTGGCCGTTGGAGTTCGGGCGGCAAGGGCAGAGTGCATATCGAGGAGTTGAAGCTCAGGACCCGCTGCCGCTCTTGCGGGCAAGTGGGCCATTGGTCGAAGGAGTGCCCTTCCAATCGCCCGGGTTCGTCTTCGGCACCTTCGGCCTCCTCTGGTTCCGGGCCTGGCAAGCCGGGCTCAGCTACCTCCTTCTACTGGGGCACGGCGGCCGGGGGAAGCTCTTCGGTTGCGTTTCTCTCTTTGCAGCAGCTTCTTCGACGCCAGCAAGAAAAGAGGGATTCGTGCCTGCAGTTTTGCGGGGTTAGCACTTCAGAGGGCGAGGCGTTGGTGGACACCGCTGCGCAAGATGGTTTGATAGGCAAGCCCAGTCTCCTACGGCTTTGCGGTGCTCTCCGGCAACATGGCTTAGCATGCAAGTGGCTTAACAAGACCGCAGCAGCACGAGGGATAGGAGGAACCGCGACCACAGTCGGAGTGGTAGAGCTCCCCTTGGGTTTGGCTGGGATTTCGGGAGTACTTGAATGCACTGTCATTGCAGAGGACGTTCCACTTTTATTGCCGATTTCTTTGATGCGTTCGCTAGGTGCCGAGATAAGCCTCCCAAAGAACACCCTCAGCCTTACCTATGTCGGGGCCTCGTGCAACATGATCACGCTTCACTCTGGGCATGCTGCAGTAAGTGTTCTCGAGTTCGGGCCCAATGGCTGGACTTTGCCGTCGCAGTGTAAGGGCACGCGTTCTGAGAGTGATTTTCGAGCGAGCTCTTCTTCTGTGCAGCAGCGTTCTGGCTTTGCTTCGATGAGCAAGACGTTTTCCCCTGAGGGCCAGTGTTCCTTTGCGACCCATGTTGGCGGCCCAGGTCTTGAGGGACACCGGCAAGCCGTCGACAGCGAGCACCCGGAAGCGAAGAGGGGTGCCAGACCGCTCAAAAGTGGCGCTCCGAAACTGGCGCGTCGTTGGGGACAAGCTCTGCTCTTTGGTGTTTTGGGGGCCGCTGCACAATGCGGTCGCGCAGTTCCTGGAGGGAGTTGCCAAGCCAGCTTTCTTGCCAAAGAGCCGGGCCTCTGCGAGTACTACCGTGGCGCTGGCACCTACGAACAAGGCGGAGTTCTACAAGACCTATATCAGCCAGGAGCCCGCGCCGGAGAAGATGACGAACGTGAAGGGCATTCCGGAGGAGAGCGGCCAAACCTGTCGCCACGAGGCTCGCTACCTCAAGGGCGGTGGCAATGGGCACGCCAATTGGGTGCATTGCGCGAGGTGCCTCTCGAGGTGGAGGTTGTCACCGGAGGCGGCTGCGCAAGTGACGGGGCGTGCTCTTCAGGAAGTGCCGGCCGAGCCGGCAGCCAAGGGGAAAGCGAAGGCCAAACCATTGGCCCTACCACAGCCACAGGACGATCGGAACCCCAAGGAGAGCGACTACCTCAAGGTGATCGAGGACCAGAAGGAGAAGATGCAGCATATGCAGGCCCAGCTGGAGCTTCTGACCGGAACGACCGACGAGATCGACATGGCGGCCGAGGCGTGCTGTGCGATCGAAGGGTCACTTTTGAGCATGGACGCAACCCTTCAGCAGGAGGCTCAGACGGTGATCGCCGAGTTTCGGAGGCTCAAGCTGTCGGAGGAGGAGAGCCGGGCACGCAGCCGGCACTTCCCCACCAGGGAGACCAAGGACGAGTGGATCAAAGCGGCAGACAGCTTGAGGATCGCGTCGGGCCAGATGAACCAGTACTACCAGGACCTTATGCGCCAAAGAGCTCAAGTGACTTCGCTCCTGCTGAGGTCGGGGCGTTAGCTCGCGAGATCCGGTCGGAAGATGGGCAAATCGTGCTCAAGAGGGCATCCCCGAAGGCAGTTTCAGCCTGGCTGTCGCGACCTATGCCGGGAGTTGAAGACTATGTGGTGGCGCGAGGCAGCCAAGGGATGCAACGAAGGGACCGAGCCGACTTCGAGATCGGCGGCTGGCCTGGGGGAGAAATCTTCTTGGCTGTGAACGAGCCGGCCCTTTACCTCTTTGCGGCCACCGACGGTGGGGAGGAGCACGACCTCACCGAGTTTCACCATGATCTGTGTGCCTGGGTGCAGTCGCTAAAGTCAGCCGGCGCCGGGCGAGATCCAGTTTTGGCACTTTGTGCTCAAGAAGAAGAGTCTACACAGTGGGCTTTGTGGCAGCAAGGGCAGCCCAAAGTACTTTGTCTCAGTCCGGGACCCGGGACAGCAGCCGTGGACCACGCATGTCGCGTGGCAAGGGCCCAGTGGCGTCGAGGGGGAGCTTTTTCCATTAGTGTTTCCAAGCACGCTCCCGCGACAGCTGCTCTGAAGCAGCTAAAGAACCAAGTTTGCAAAACCTCGGCCGCCTACCTGCTGTTCCGCAAGAAGGGCATTCTCACCAACGCCACGGACGCGGAGAAGTACCAGTTGGCCAAGTATGACAAGGAGATCCTCGGGACCAATTTGGCGGAGGAGTTCTCCGAAGCTTTCTCCGAGGCCTTTGTGGGAGAAGGGCAGCCAGAAGATGTCGGGGAGTATCCCGAGCATCCTGATGAAGATGCAGCTGCGCCCGTGCGAGAGCCCAGCCGGGAACAGAAGGACGCTTTGCAGCGAGTTCACCAAAATCTTGGGCACCCCGATGCCGCCACTTTGGCCCGTACCTTGCGAGTCGGCGGTGCACCTGAGTACTTGTGGAAGTGGGCCAAGCAGCACTTTCGCTGCCCAGCCTGCGCCTCGGGAGCGAGGCCAAAGGCACCTAGACCGACCGCTGTGCCGCGATCGTACGCGCCCAATGCAGTGGTGGCCGTGGACCTTTTTCACATGCCAAGCTGGGACAACCAGAATGACAAGGAGCTGTTTCTGAACATGGTCGATTTGGGAACCAACTTCCAGATGATTGAGCGCATCCCTTCGAAAGAGGCCGTGGTTGTGTGGAAGGCTATGGCTCGAACTTGGGGGCGTTTCCTGGGATGGCCCCAAATGATTATGTGCGACCAAGGAACAGAATTCCTCGGCCAGTTCAAGGAGAAGTGCCACGAGCTGGGCATCATTTTGCACACCATTGGGGCGCGAGCACCGCATCAGAATGGTCGTTGTGAGCGGCACGGGGCACTTTGGAAGATGCTCTTTGAGAGGGCCAAGTGGATCAACGCGCCGGCCTCCCTAGATGAGTGGAAGCTGCTGATTCGAGAGACCGAAGCAGCTAAGAACCGACTGTCTGATAGGTCGGGGTTTTCGCCAGCACAGCGCATGCTCGGGCAGACGCCGCGGGTGAGCGCCGAGCTGCACTCTGACTCTTGGCTGGATCCAGTGCTAGCTTCCAACGACGAGGAGATGATCAAGATGCTCAAAGCCAGGGCTGCGGCGCAGCGAGCGTGGGCCGAAACCAATTGTTCTACTGTGGTTCGGAAGGCCCTTCGATCTAGGCCCCGCACACAGCGGCAGTTCGGGCCTGGCGAGGTGGTGTATGTTTGGAGGCACAAGGCGTGGGAAGGGCCAGGAGTTGTGATCCTTCCCGAGGGTGCAAATTGCTATGTGAATGTCAAGGGCAAGCTGTGGAAGGTTGCCAACGACCACCTCCGGAACGCCGTGTCGGAAGAGATCAAGGGCACCGAGGCCGTTCATGAAGTTTTTCGGGAACTCCGAGAAAGGTTTGCGAGAGAAGGTCGTGAAGCACCAGTGGTGGAGGACCTTACCAGAGAACCGAGACCTCCGGCGTCCGAAAGGCCTCCCTATGATCCAGTTGAGGAGGAAGGCTTTGCGAGAGGTCTACCGCGACTCCGGGCAGAGCAAGATGATCCAGAACCACCGGTTCCTTTACCGAGCCCGGAGCCAGCCGAGCCCGTTCAGCCCGAGATCCCAGAAATTCCAGAGCCTCCAGTGCCTCAGGTTCCTTTGGCGCCGGACTTGCAAGAGACACCTGTGCCGGCGGAGATGGAGCGACAGAGCACCGAGGAGCCGGAGGTTGAAAGGATAAGTTCCGAGAGACCGTCTCGGGAAGAGCAGCTACGTGAGGCTGTGGAGGCGACCAACATAGGTCGAAGGCTGGATGGCATTCCGACGGTGCCACCCTTTGCGAGATCCTCGGGGAGTTCGGTGGAGGTGCCAGAGACCTACGAACCGGCACGACCGACTGTCGGGGAAGCCTTGCAGCATCCGCACCCATATCGCCGGCCGGAAGCTGATGATGTTTTTGTCGAAGAGAACCTCCCAGTACCCAAGGTCGAAGAGTCCAAGGAGCCGAAGCCCAACAGAGACTACTGGGAACTGCTGGGGCAACAAGGTGTCCTGCGCCGGCACCATGTGAAGTGGCGGACTTGTCATTTCAGCCCCTGGGAAGGCTCCAAGATGCCTCTCGAGATTAGCGCATTGACTTCTGAGCGGTCCACTGTGAAGGTTCTCAAGAATGGGGACCGTGCCGAGGACTTCGACGACTGGAGGGCGCTCAAGCCGGCAATGAAAGCAGCGCAGAAGTGGAAAGGCTACACCGACTTCATGCTCACCAAGCCGGAGGCCAAGAAGCTTATAAGGCAGATGCGGGGGATCCCGGTTCAGGAGACCAACCACGTGTACTCCTTCGACGTGGTGACCGCGGAGACCTTTGCAGCGAAGAAGGCGGCGAGCGACGAAGTTGCCGAGAAGGACATCACAGATGAAGAGTGGCCAGAGTGGCGCCAAGCTGATGCTGAGGAGTGGGCCAAGATAGCGGCATCAGGAGCAGTGAAGGTACTGACCCCTGAGCGCTCCAGGCAGGTCAAGGCCGAGCTTGCGGCCACTGGACAGCTGAGTCGCATCATAGACAGCCGTTTCGTCCGGAGAAAGAAGCCGAGCGAGCAACTCGGCGAGCCGAGCACCTTCAAGAGCAGGTGGTGTGTGCGTGGGGATCAGGATCCAGATGCTGCCGATTTGGATGCCTATGCACCGACGGTGACCACACAGAACTTGCAGGTCATCCTCCAGCTAGTCGCTTCAAGGCGTATGCCGGGATCCTGCGGCGACTTAAAGGCTGCCTTCACTCAGAGCGATCGTCTACAAAGGACTGCTGGGAAGCTTTACGTGCGGCAACCGCGCGGCGGACTCCCAGGCCTGGAGCCCGAGGTCATCCTGGAGGTGATTGTCGGCGTCTACGGCTTAGTGGATGGGCCGGCACACTGGCGCCGCACTCTTAAGTCCTATGTGACCCAGGAGTTGGGGTATCGTCAATCACGCATCGACCCCACGGTGTTTTCGCTCTATGTGGACCGAGAACTACAAGGCCTGATCGTGATCGAGATCGACGACATCCTGTCGTTTGGGTTTCGAGAACATGAGCACCGCATGGCTCAACTACAGGCTCGCTTTAAGTTCGGCAAGTACAAAAAGCTGCAGGAACTGGAGTCCGGCACCATGTTCAACGGTAGGCGGATTCAGCAGGACCAAGACGGAGCTATCCGGGTAGATATGGCCAAGTTCATAGAGGAGCGTTTGCACCCGATGGCCATCCCGCGCGACGGTCGAGCTCAGCCTGAGGCCGAGGCGACTTCACAGGAAATGTCGACGGCCCGTGGTGCCATTGGCTCTCTGGCGTGGCTGGCCAAAGAAGGCCGACCTGATCTAGCTGGAGCTGCTTCCATGTTTGCCAGCAAGCTGACCACTCTGAAGGTCAAGGACATGCAGGACATCAATCGCGTCATCGCCGGAGCCAAGGCCAACCGAGACCTAGAGCTGAAGTTCCACCCGATTCCGCCGGAGTCCTTATGCTGGGGCTGCATAACTGATGCTTCATGGGCCAACCACAAGGACGGAGCAAGCCAAGGAGCTACCGCCGTGATCGCGTTCCACCGGGACCTCCTGACGGGGAAGAGTGCCCCCTGCACCATTATCTGGTGGAAGTCCGGCAAGTTGAGGCGGAAAGTTAACAGCACGCTAGCAGCCGAAGCTCAAGCTCTTTTACGGGGCTTGGGGGACCTTATGTGGGCAAAGGTTGTGTACCACGAGCTCATCGACAGCGACTTCACCTTAGAGTCCTTCAAGCAAGATGTGAGAGCTCGAGCCGAGCTGGTGTTGCAAAGTGCAGCGGCCGACGACAAGCTGAAAGACTCGTTGTCGGTAGTCGACGCCAAGTCCCTCTACGACAATCTCATGAAGGAGGGCTCCCAGAGCCAAGATAAGTTCACGGCATTGGATGTTGCCATTGCCAGGGAGCGCATCGACGGGCTCGGCGTGGACTTACGCTGGGTGGAGCACCAAGCTATGGTGGTGGATTCTCTTACCAAGATCAACGGCAACAAGGAGGCACTACTGAAACTTCTTACGACCGGAACGTTCAAGCTGGAAGCTGAAGAGTGGCAGCTAGAAGACCGTGAGCGCCGAAGGCGTGAAGGGACCGTCAAAAGGCGGTGAAACCAGCTTCGGTCAGAGAGTTTTTAGGGAGCTGAGAAGTGCTGCTCCAGTGCGTGGTGTACCTGACCTCCGCTGTTGCTGTTGCGGCCCAAAGGGGCCCCTTGAGACCTTTAGCTACTGTAGACAGCAAGCAGAAAAGATAGTGTGCGAGCGTTTTGCGATCCAGAGCCATAGTGATCCGTTGTCATCGAAAATGCTCTTCTCGAAGATTTGAAGCGCCAACCTCCAAGACGCAAGCAACTGGAAAGCCTTCCGCCGTGATGGACTTGTCTGCCCTAAGGGCTAAATGACGCTGTGAGGCACCCGAAGCTTTGAATGTAAGTGTATCCGAGAATCTGTGAACGATACGGCGTGAATGCCCGCCGTGGGAGATGCTCCAAAGGGGACGCAGGCTTCGATTTGGAACTTGGAGGTTTGCCATTGCAAGCCTCTTCTCCATCGCTTTCGTGTCTCCTCCGCCCCGGCTACAGGTTTTTTGCAGACCAGCAGCCCACCGATGGCATCGCCGTTCTGAACAAGACGGACTGGCCGGGACCTGTGTTGCAGAGCTGAAGTTTCGTAGTCGGTCGTTACCATGGGACGTACAAGCATGGCAGATGTAGTAGGCACCTCGACTACTGTCATTTTCAGTTGCGCATGAGCCTGCAGCCTTCTACTGTGTTTTGGGAGCGCAGTTGTTGGGGTGCGGGTTTCCCTGCAAAACATCACGTCTGGCCTCAAGGTCCAAGTTCATCAATATGGACCGGATTTCCAGTGCCACGGGCTCGGCCGCTGCATGCCAGAAACACAGGTTGTGGAGGATGCGGGGCTCAGCCTTTGGGGCGTCTGCTTCCCCGCCTAGTAAGCCAAGACTCCCGAGAAGAGCTTCTAGACGAGGCTTTCGGGCGCGAGACGGTGAGGATTTGATGCCTTTGCGCAAATACTGTGCCGAGGTCGTTTTGCATTCCGAACCACGGCCAGGAGAGAGACATCATGGGTCGTTTGATTCTGAGGCATTGCTGCTAGTAGCAATTCCCCCATCCACAATGCAGCAACAAGCGCTAATCCCACGAGATCGACCACCAGCAAGTACGAGCGGTCGAGCGGTGCTGATCGCCCACACAGAATGTGGCCGGTGTTGCCACCACTGCCAACATTACTCAGCAGTCACGACTACCACCTCTGTTGCCACCAAGCTACCGGCCGCTTTTCTCAAAAATAGACACAAAGACACAAAGTCGGTGAAGCACAAGGGACCCGACGACCTGCAACCCGATCGCAACTCTTCCGCAGTTGCCTTGACGAGGAGCCGGCCAGACCAACGGCGATGCCGGTGTCTGGTGCACGATCAACGGGCCACGAGTGGCACGGGGCTTGTCCTTGTCCATCGTGGCTGCAGGGTTGGAGATCTTGGCCTGTCAGGCTATGTCTTATATACATACTATGTATATGTGTATATATGTACTTATATATATATATATATATATATATATTCATATTAATATATTAACATGTTTTTTATGTTACCTCTTTATATGTCTATATTTTATATGTTCATACATATTTATATTTTATATCTTTATTACAATTTCAGATTTTTTTGTTTTTATGTTTTTGATATTTCTGTATGTTTCTATTTACATGTTTTTATATCTTTATATATTTACATATATATATAATCACACATATATTTCTCTTTGTCTATATCTAAAAAAAATCTATATGGAGCCTTGTGTGGGTATACGCACGGATGTGGACTGGGTCGAACCTCGGCGTTTTTCACGGACCGGCCCGGTGACTCCGACTTCCTAGCTCAAGGTGTTTTGGGCTTCGTTCTGTCTCTGCTCTGAGCTGCCGATTTCGAAGTTTCGTGTGAGTATTTGTATTCGTAATGGTACTACTATGAATATATCTGCATTGCTATTCGTATTGTTATTGATACCGTTAGTTTTGAATTCTGTCAGAAGCTCCACGCGAAGTCTGGCGAAAGCTCTGCCCCAGGCGTGGGATCGGCGGCTGGCTATGCAATCTGGCAAGAAAGAGGCGGGAGGTTTAGTAAGACATAGAAATTCGGGGCCCAAGTCGAGCTGTGTGAAGGTGTTGTCGGTGGGAGTATCTTCGCAAAGATGACAGTATTGGGTCTTTCAGAAGCATCTGGCACTGTGTGGCGGGGTCCATGCAAGCCCGCAGGCCGGCAGTCCGAAGCAAAGCTAAGCAGCTACACTGCCCCAAGCCACTAAGAGTTACAGACCGAAAGCCCGAGCCCTAAGTCCAACTCGAAGAACGGGCTTCCGAAAATGTTGAGGGGCCCAAGCTTCATGTTCAGTTTCTGGAATTTTCCACGTGTTGGGTGCCCAGCACGAGAACCTCTGAACGATGATGGACTGTTTGGGAGGTTTTCGGAGCCGAAACGAACCTCACCGTCGCCTCGGCCACGGCCTCATCGGTGATTTTCGGTCTACCCGTAGTTCGGGTGCCGTCAGAGAGCTCAGAGAGCTGGGGTGGGGTGTGTGGCCCAGGCCATCGCGCAGGCGAAGCCTCTCCACTGGCTCCAGTTGGAAGGCAGGCTCGGCAGAGTGACGCTGCCCGCGGCTCAGACTCAGACTTTCGAGGCCCAAGGCCCGGCGGAGCCCTCAAGGCCGAGCCTTTCGGGCCAAAAGCACCGAAGAGCAGGTCGCAGCGATGTGTGCGCAATCACCGCACCCGCACGCGCAACATGTCAGCTCATGCCCGGAAAAATCTGATCTCCCTCAGACCCAATTCGTGTTGAGCTCGGTTGAAGGTCGGAGAAGAAGGTCGAAGGGGAGGAGCGGATCGCATCAGAGTCAGAGTCAGCAGGTGGATTTAAAGTCTTAGAGTTCAGAGGTGTCGTCCCTTCTTCGGGCTTGTAGCCCAGGCTTTGACGGCTTCAGGACTCCATGGGGACATGGTCTCTCTTTGAGGTTGTCGTCTGGTCTCACTGAGCTGCTGCCTGCATCTGCAGGAGTGTGTCCACTGCACTTTCTCGCATCCCAAACCGAGAATCTCAAAGACGTCGACCCTAAACTCTACATAAACAGACTGCGACTTTCGATCGAACCTCATCTTCTTGTGCATGGAGGAGCCTCCCCCGTTCAAGTTCAAGACAAAGGCGGTTCTTCACTTGCTAGGCCGGGGCCTGTGGCAGACTACCCTTCTAGCAGTCCCAGCAACCTAACTAAGTTTTCACAGGGTTGGGTGGAGACGACGGCAGGTTCGCGCACGTCCGGGGTAGCGAGCTCAGACCCCCGAACACAGCAGGCTGGTCCTATGAGTCGAAGGAGGTGGAGGGCAACAATCCCGACTACGATCTGACGGTGAAGGCGGTCTTCCAATCCATGACGATTGTCGTTTCATGCCAACATCCTAAGCTGCCCTGACTTGGCAGCGTCTCAACCTGGAGTTCGTGTTTCGAAGACAGGTCCAGTCGTCGAGTCCGAAATTCAGTTAGAAGCCGCTACCTGACGACCTGCGGAATCCCTGAGCTCCAGACGCAGAGCCCCAAATTCCCATCTTGCGCAGGGTGCCGTTCCGGTTTCTTCGGAGAAGTTCGTGTCCCTGGATGACAGCGAGGTGGGAGACCTCGGTGCAGGGGCCGAAGGGCTACAGTTGGAAGCCTACATGCCAAGATGACGAAACGACTGCGATGAGACGGAATCTGGTTCAAAGCCGAAACCGAATTCCCCCCCAGCAGCCTGCCTTACGACTGACAACAGAAGCCAGCAGCTAGCAGCTAGCAGCTTGCCGGTGAGGTGGGCGTAGAGATCTTCCAGGTGATTCCAGAAGAGGCGGGGCGGGGCCGGGCTCGGAATCTTTCAAGGCCGTGTGGGATGTTTGGTGTACGAGGATTAGATTTACGACGGGGGGTGCTCATGCTGAGTTTGTGGAAATGCAGACGCCTGCTGAGCCATTTGGAATGCTTGGTCTTGCATGGCATGCAGAGAGAAGTTCCTGATAAAAGGCACATGGGGATGTTTGGAGGTAGTCGGGAACAATACCTTCGTTTCAAGACAGACTTAGGACTTGTACAAAGACTGAAAGCACAAGCCCGTACTCGATCTATTGTAAGCTGCCTTTCTCTCGGCTGCCCAAAGAGTCCTTAAACCCCGCAAGTTCTTAATTCCGCATCCCCGACCGAAGAGCCCACTGTTCTTAGGAGGTTGAGGTCCCGGGCAACAAGAACCCTGGAGACACCTTCACCAAGGAGGCAGTTTGATTTTCTCTTTGGAGTCTGGAGTGGGGGGTATTGGGCAATCCGAAAAGCTCGAGGCTTCCATCAAGTCGTTCAGGTCAGCAGGGTTTGGCAGCGGTTCCGTGTGGTTTGCAAGGCCGTCTGAACAATTCTGGCATGTGGAGCTTGCGACGCACTACAGACTTCCAACTCTCTGCCCAGTCTACTCTTATTACATGTTGACCTGCCGTGACGCAGCCGCCAACTCCTGCTCTGCACTGGTCACGGTCAGAAGAATCCCTCAAGATTTGCCTTGATTGCGCAGATCAGCGGAAAGCTCTATCACATCCTCGTGCCTGAGGGCGCAAAGCCAGGCAAAGGATCATGGCCACAACGTGCTGAAGTGCACGTGCTTTGTGTGCAAGTGCTGAGGTGTGCGTGTGTGTGTGCGCATATGTATGTATGTTTGCGCTTGTGCACCGGTTTGGTGCGTGCCAACCTGCATGCTCAGCTTCGTGCAAGTACCCACGGAGATGTGATACAAAAGCCACAAGATTGCAGCGATCTGGCGTAAATCGTTTCTGAGTGCCTCGGCGATCCGAGCTTCTGAATGAAACGGCGCATACGAGGATTGTTCCAGTCCAGTCTGGGCCCAATTGAAATTTCACCTGTCAGCAGGTGAGGCTTTTCAACACGACAGCAGGCCAAACAAAAGTCGTCACCATACCATACCCGACTCAAGACCGAGTGATAGAGGATCCGTTCAGTCAGCGATGCAATTCAGAGTTAAACGTGCGCCACTCACTTTTGCAGAGAAACTGTAGGGTCTCCCCCTCAAGTGGTGCCAATGATAGGAAGATTTGGCACTTTGGGTGTGGACATCTTGGGACAGGCTCCATCTTCAAGGTGGCACTGCCGTCGAGTGACAACGCCAAGGCAGTAGATGCACCTCGGCTTTGTATCGAACGATCCTCGTCGGAGTGTCGGAGGCAAGATTTGAAGAGGGGTTACATGCAAGGCATCGTTTTCATCCCGCGCTGTTCGTCGCCGCCAGTTTTCTGCTGCTGTGTTGCGGAGGTGGAGTGGAGGTGGAGGAGGAGGTGTGGAGGAGCAGGAGGGGAGGAGGTGGAGGAGGACTATGAGGCGGACGAGTGGGAGGACGTTGACAAGGGAAAGGATGAGGGCCAGCAACAATACGAACAGTCACCACATCAACAACGAGAGCAACAATGGCAACAGAAGCATCAGCAGTGATTCAATAGGGAACATGCAGCAGCCATTTTGCAACAACGAACAACTTCAGCAGCAATCACACACATTGCGAGGTGCAAGGTCCGAGGTATGCTCCCTGAACCGAAGTCGAGGTCTCCGTGAAGTACCCGGACGACAAGAAACAGACCTCGTGGACTCAGAAGGCTGTTGAGTTCGACTTCGGCATCCCAAAGCTTCCAGTGTTTGTGGCTGGTAGGTCTTGTTGAATGCCGAGTCTCTGTGCACAAAATATTGAAGGTTATGCCAAGGATGGAGCAGAAATAACGGCTGACACGTTGTCTTAAACTCATATCATAGCCTTCAGTCAGCGTTCAGGGTCGTCGTGCTCAGTTCGAGAAGCTTTCTTAACATTGCCAGGAGCTGCATGAAGCTCTCGCCTCAACCTGAGCCTTCCAGGTGCTTGGGAGGGACTACCAGCTCAGCGCTCCCGAAAGGAAGGAGGGTGATCCAGGCGGCGGAGAAGACTGCCTGTCGGGGCTTGCAGGCGTTTGGGTTCAGGCGTCTTCGTACTTCGTTCATGTTGTGCTTCATATCTTCATATACCACAAGACCAGTACCGCACTAAACTCCAAGCTCCGCAGATTGTCGGGCTTTGGGGGGTCATGTGTGCATGCAGTACACTTTGGAGCTTCTCTTCAGAGGCCGAAGTTTCATGGCTGGTAATAACAGCATTCACTTCACGGTCACAGCGCACCAATCTCTCACCTTCTACTAAAGGTGTCGCAGCTGAGAGCCTGAGCAGCACAGCTTCCATCAACATGTAGCAAGCAGCGACACGTCTGTCAAATGTTGTGAGCATCTCTGTCGGCATGCAGACAAACGTGTGCCGTGGACGAGCACCACAAAGCCCTGCTACCGATTCTTCAAGATGTGCCAAGGTCAAAGACATGGCAATACTGCGGTGTACATTCAAGACAATCCAGCAATTACCATGCCGAGCTTTCGTTTTGTGGGTTTTCATTATTTCGCTCTCTCTCTCCCTCTCTCTCCCTCTCTCTCTCTCTCTCTCTCTCCCAGTTTTCAAAACCACGCACGCTGTACACACGGTTCCCAAGGTCCTGTGAGTATGCCAGGTGAAATGACGATCTCGGTGGCGGAGGCTTCGGATCCGGCGGTGAAGGAGGCACGCCCTCAAACATCATAACTAAGGAGGCAGGGCCAAGGTAGGGGATGAACTATGTCAGTTTGTAGAAGATGATTCAGTCTCAATATTTGCGCCGCTTATGTTCTGGACGCATAGGTCGGTTCGGGTACATTTACTACCCTCCTAAGAGGCCTGATGATGTTGTGGTTTCTTAGTCTGGGTCTTCCAGGGCTTCAGGTGTGTATGTATGCATTTATGTATGTATGTACGTATGCATGCATGCAGGTATACATGTGTACTTAGCGTCAGTGCCATGGTGACAAAGGGAGGATATGCACTTGCACACCAAGGGAGCACTAAGCACCCTCCTGAACTCGCCCAACTCCTCCCGAGCTCTTTAACACCCCAAGTTTGCAGGGCCGGCGGCTGTTGTACGCCGGCTGTGAGTCCTTGACGACGCTCTTCAATGTCACACCCAAGGAGGCCAGGCCGAGTGTCAGATCTTGAGATCTGGGGTGCGATTCGGAGAAGTCGCAGAAGAGTTGCGGGGCTGGGCTCGAGGGTACGGGTGGGAGCAACATACTACAGATAAATCTTTTCATGATGCACCGTTTGTATGCGGGAACATTCTGTGCGTAAAATAGACGAATAGACACATGAATGCACAAAAAACAAGCAAATACGTAAGCAAACAGGCAAATAAAGATGCATCAGTAAGTAAACAGATAAGTAAGCAAGCTAGGAAGCAAGGAAGCAAGCAGGCAAGCAATCAAGCGAGCCTAACAAACAAGCAAGCAAGCAACCAACCAACCAAAGAAACAAACAAACACACGAACAGGAAAACGAACAGGTAAACGAAGACCCACACACACATACGCAACAACAAACAAACAAGCAGACAAACACACAAAGCGAACAATCAACCATGCAACCCGACTCAACCCAACCCAACAAAGCCCAACAACTAACTAAGCAAATGGCCAGCCAGCCAGCCAGCCAAACCAGTAAGCACGCAAGACAACAAGCACAATACAAATCAACAAAGAAGCAAACAACGAGTAAACGAAGACGCAAACACATGAAACAACGAGTTACAGAAATTCGAAAGATTCATGCTCATATATATATATATATATATGTATATATATATATAGTGTTTTTTCACATACTTATGTATACGTACATGTTTATGTTTGTGTATATGTATGTATGTATAGTTATATCTATCTGTG
The DNA here is from genome assembly GCA_905221615.1 of Symbiodinium sp. CCMP2592. Classification (NCBI taxonomy): domain Eukaryota; class Dinophyceae; order Suessiales; family Symbiodiniaceae; genus Symbiodinium; species Symbiodinium sp. CCMP2592. The sequence goes on along the minus strand of CAJNDT010002935.1, from coordinate 303,182 downwards.
CGTGTATGTATGTCTTTCTGCATGCAGATGTCGTTGTGCGTGTGTGCATGTGCAAGACAGTCCCTTTCTGGTCTGGTACGGATTCCGGGCTGTGCTTCAGAAAGTTGCAGAATCTGCTGGGAAGCAAAGGCTGGGTCACTTTTTGGACGTATGGCATTCAACCTCTCCGAATCGACTGGCGCTGATATGAGTTGCCTTTGCGGGTCGGACTCTGGAAACCGCAAACTGCCCCAGAATTTTGAACTCCAATCGCCAGACTGCCAGAAGCACTCAGAACTGAACTTGAGTTCATGTCCCAGGATGGCTCCCCGCTGGATTTCTTCAAGGTCCTGACAAGCGGGGTCTTCCGTACGCGCTTGAAGTCAGATTTATCAGTCTCCTGATGCTTCGCCATCAAGGTTCATAGGGTTTAGGGAGCCTTCCACCTCCGCGCGCACAGTGGCCTCAACTTCACCCTCAAACTCAAGCACTAAGAGTGAGTAGGAGTAGGTGATGCCAAAGAGTCCGCAAGTCCAGCCACAGTATCGTCAAAGCCTTCCTCAGCCAGGCGAAACCTGAGCAGCTTCAGCTGTTCGAGCCAGGCGCCAGGGCTCACATCGCCGGATTGAGAACAGGCGTCGAGCGAGATGGCCCGAGCCGTATCCCCAAACCGCCAAACCTAGGGCCCTGAGGCCCTGGGGCACGGGCCTCCCGAAGCTCCTTTGCAGGTGCCCTGGTTGAGATCAAGTCAGACGAGAAGGACAAAGACAAGACCATGGAGGTGAAGGCCGGAGGCTCTTAAAGCGGCTCAGTCTCTGTGGAGATTCTTGGAAGGGGGGGGCTCTTGGGCTCTTTTGCATCGATATGCCACTTGAGAGCCAGACTCTGAGACAGCGAGGTCACAGCCGACCTCGGCATTGCCTGCAAGGGCCTCCCCGATAAACCTGCCATGGCCCGAGCTGTGGTGTGATTAGATACCACGATGCTGCGCTTCCTTGAGTCAGAAAAGTCAACTTGAGGCAGAAACTGTGACCGGGGCTGAGAACCCCTCCACGCAGTCTATGCCATGCGTATCGCCGGAGCTTGTGGGAGGCAGGTGTCCTCTGGGCCGTTTGGGCGAGACATTCAATTGAGTGTTTATCTGTTGGGTTTGGTGCCTTTTGAGATTCGCACGAGGCTGCTGGTGATTCTGGTGTCCAGGACTGTTGCATATTCGACTGCCGCTCTGCCAACCACCAACTGAGCGTCCACGAGGTATCTGCAAGACTTGTTTCTTTCGAACCCCTCTACTGCCGACCGACTGGAGATGAACCGAGACTCGACCGACTGAGCAGGCGGGGTCAACACTACGCTGTACTCCTGCAACCGAGCGGCTCGATGCTCAGAGCTCCCCTTCAGCCGGCACTGGGCACTCCGGCTACCTTGAATCTCTTCAGACTTCAGTTCGACTTCAGTTAGAGTTGAGTTGCGTGCCCGCACCAACCAAACTCTTCAGTCTTTACCTTAAAGTGTCTGGTTTCAAGGCCGGAACTTCCAAGCCTTCCTTTCGCTGCTCGTCCTTTTTGCTTCTTTCCTATTGTCTGTAACATTTGATCCGCAACCATAGCCCCGAATTCGAAAGCTATGTCAAATTTCCGACATTCCTCATCCTTAGCCCTTTTTCCTTTTTGCTTCAATCCTTCTTGCCCTGAAACCTTCGAATCACAAAAAGCGGATGATTTGGTGGTTAGGAGGGAACCATTCCTCCATTCCCTACTAACCCAAGGTGAGACGGCGGACCCCCCAAACCTTAAACCTTAAACCTCAAACGCTAAACCCTAAACCCTAAGCGAAGCGAAGAGAACCGAAGCCGGAAGCGCCTTCCTTCCGGGTCCCCTGAGGCCTGGTTCGACCCGGGGCTCGGAGCCGGCAAGTTCCGCCCCGTGGCCTTGAAATGGGGGATTTCCGAAAATGGGGGGACGGGACCCTAATATGGTACCCTAAATAGTTGGATCCTTTTGCTGAGGACCCCAAAACAAAGTACCCCTAATTTTCTGAAACTCCCCAAATCGACTCTTGCGAGTCGCTTTTTGTGGTCTTGGCTCACCATTCGTGAGGATGCAGCCCAGGTCCCGACCACGTGGCGAACTACGTCGAGTTGAAACTCTCCTCCTTGACATTCCCAATCTCCGACAAGTGGAGCGATGCAGAGGCACCTGCCACCCCGTTGTCTCGCAACAGTGCCGTGGTGGCGGCCACAAGCCAGGCGAAGTCCATGTACTACGTACGAGCTCGGGTCTGCGGTGTCGCGGTGACCAGTACCGTCGCTGGCCTCAGATCAGATGTATTTGTGGCGAGTGGAAACAAGACGCTTGACCAAATATTACCACATTGTTGACACCGATCGTTGAAGCATCTTCTGCTTGTTTTCGCAGAGGGCTAGTGGCTCACGGGACAGCTCGTCATGCAGGGTTCCAGTACTGGACTCTTTATGTCTGCAGCCTGCACTGCCTTGCACGGCTTCTTTTTTTGACACCCTCCTCCATGCAGCTGGTGAAGATGCGGCTAGGTGGCCGATATCTGTTTAACACGCACATGTCACAGCACAAGATATACCAAGTCATTCAGACTGAAGCATTGCGAAAGCACTGGTCACGAGTACCGTTAGTGGATGTATATGCACTTTCTTGCGCACTTGTCCTGACTACAAGAGTCAAGGATGCTTCAGTCTTTTCGCAGCCGAGGCTCTCCACCGACCAAATCCGGTCTGGTCCAAGGTGTTGGGTGCTGAGACGGTTGCTCCCTTCTGCGATCTTCCCGGTTCCCTTGTTCGAGCTTCTGAAATCGAGAACAGCCTTAAGCCTCCAGGCAAGTTTTCAACCGCCCTTAAACCTGCACTCTCTTCTTTGCTTTGGCATGGGTCCTTCAGGCTTCCGTCGCATCTCGTGGACCCCAGCCAGATCCGCTTCGAAGGCCGGTGTTCCTCTGTGCCAGGCTTCTTTTCGGTGTTGGGTGCTCTTCTTAGAGTCTTAGAATCGGTTCTGCGGAGGTCTGCCTGAGCAAGCAGTGCCAAGACACAGCTTTGGTTCTGCCTCCCGCCACACCCGTCATGGATACCAGAGTCGAAAGCAACTCAACTCGGTCGTGAACCATGTTGATGATGCTTGCGATGATCAAGATCGTATGAACGACATCGATGGCAACGGTGATTGTAATGTGATGCAAGCAAGCTGAGCTTTAGAACAGAAACTAGAGTTCGATCATCTCCAGGCCAACAGCTGCTTCTCCCACTGCCGGCTGGATGCTGGGCTGGTGACGACGCGGAACGCACAGAGATGAGGAAGGTCCGCATCGAGGCCTCCCCCTCGGACTGTCGGCCCGCAGCACCCAGCACTGCTCTAACCTAGCCAAAAGTGCAGGCTTATGCGGCTTAGACAGACTGCATGGTGCGAGGTCGTCAAGGCAAGCTACAAGGACAGCGGGTCCGTCCTCGACTTCGACAACTTCGCGAACACAGCAGGAGCGGCACCAAAGAACACTTACTCCGAGAAGGTGGTCTTCAAGGCCTGCGTCATGAACACCCACGTAAAACCGCAGAGAAACGGGCTGAACAGTTAGAGACAGGGAAAGGCCCTCATGTCTTGTGCCACAATGCGTGAGGTGTCCACGAGCAATGATAGCAATGCATTTAACATCATGAACTCTTGGTCTTGTTCCGGTGGGAGCTTCTTTCGCATGGATGGTGAAAGAGCTTCTAATGCCCTAGTTCAACTTGCCGCGAGGCTGCTCTTACGTTCGACAATCACATGTGCGGCGCCCGGCATGTTGTGAAGTGAGGCAGATCGAAGCCTCATGGCTCTGTATTTGCTGTCGGGAAAGCATTTTTCAATGTTGATTGCATGCGAAGAGAAAAGCTTCCGCACGCATGGGTGCTTAGCATCAGGCTTGTGGACATGCAGAAGCAGTTGGGCCTGTTCCTGACGCGGCCAGATCAACAGGTCAAGGAGGCCGCCCTTGGCGCTGAGCACCGGCTCCGAAGCATTTCAGCCCTCAGCCACAACCCCTTCTGGTTGGACCCTTTAGCGTCGGGTGATCTGAAGGACTTGAGTGTCGCTTTTCGAGATCTGAGGTGTTCATGGTTGGAGTTTTAAGCCGGCAGCTCTCAAGTCTCATTGACGTTCGTCCAAATCCGCTTTCCCGGCAAGGTGTACATGTGGACAGCAAAATATACACAAGCATTTGAGCTTCCAGCTTCCGTCCACTCCGGGGCAACCTTATCTAAGTGTTGAACTAGGGTAGATGGCATAGACGTGTTCGGAGGCGCGTCAAGAAGCTCTGAAGCCTTGAGCACAAGCAAGACGCACTGTGAGAGAGGCACTGCATCCTCTGCCAGGTTGATGTGTTCCGGCCGACGGCGAAGTCGGACCACGCCACAGACACTCAGCCTCAGGCATCTGGTCAGTGAAGCTTTTGAGGGCTTTCTCGAATTTCTGATGGAATCCAGGAAAGCTCCTAAACAGTCAGCGCTGAGTGCTCAGAGGTAGTACAATGGTCGACTAGGCGACAGTTCAGAGAGACTGTCGAGCGGTGTCGGCTAGCGGCCAAAACCCGTGTGCAAATGCGAAGTACAAGAAGACTGCATAGGCTTGCACTCGAGCGCTGAAGATGCCATCAGGGGATGCTCAGCCTGGAGTTTGCCCTGAGAGACCGGGATCAGGCGAGGGTACGGGCCCCAGGCCGCAAGGGCGCTTCAGTATGGCTCGAGGGTTAAAGATGATTGAAGAAGTGTTTTTGAAAAGGTGTATGTCAACAAATGGAAGGAGAGAAATCTACAACTGCAGCGGTAAAACAAACAGCATAGACAACCTGTTGCTATACATACGAGTAGAGACATGTTATGAAAAGCGACAACAGTAAGCACACACTCATCTGTGTATATGCATACCTGTTTATATCCAACTATCCGTCTATCCACCTATCAATTTGTCCATCCATCCATCTATCCATGTGTCTATCTGTCCATCCATCAATCTATCTATCCATCTATCAATCTAACCATGCATCTATCTATCTACCTATCTACCCATCTATTATCTTCTACGCATCTATTACCTATCTATCTTTCTATCTATCTGTATGTAGATGTATACTACATGAACATACACGCCAATACATATGCACGCACACACACACACATAAAGTTCTTTTTATCATTCCATATGTTTTGCAGATCAGTGGCAATGCAGATTGACATCGATCGCAATCTGACTAGAGACAAACATAGCACCGAATGTACATCCTGGCGGCTGACATGACCCTGGGTGTCTGAACTCTCCCAGACCCAGGAGGTTCGGGCTTGACGTGCTGGCAATGGCTGGTACAGGTTGTGGTACAGGGATTGCGGCTCCAGGAAGCGGGCCGAGAAATCATAGTCCGTCTCGTCGGACCTAAACCCATGAAGGATTTTATGCCCAAACTCAACAAGATGCACTCAGCCCGTGTTCTCCAGAACTTCTGGACCTGGTTGAAGCCACAGTGTCACCGAAGACTCCGAGGTGGCAACAGTACGAAACACTACCTAGATTGTTCCGTCCAAGGCTGTCATGGGTCAGTCCGGCCACAAAAGCGCCCTGTGCATCGGTGACAAGGCGAGGATCGGAGTCATTCGGGTCTGGCCGGAAGCCCCAAACTGGCACGGGAAGACAATAGCAGCCATGCTTAGATTATCTTAGAGATCAACAACGGCCATCTGTAATCTAAAGTTCAGCAGGCGATGCTTGTGGTGGAAGAGCTCGGCACTCAGGAAGACCCTCCAGACTGTATTTCCACGGAAAAAGCAGCGGTCGTCGAAGCCATGAACTATGCTGTCAAGCGCACTTGCATCGTTGGATTGCCATGTGGCCAGTTAATGTGCTTGACCTCATGGGCGTCAAAGCCAGACACTTTCAAGGCTGCATCCCCCAGCAGCCCAAAACAGCCTCAGTGCTTGAGCCACATGTGCCAAGGCCTTTCCTTTACCCGAAGGATGCTGCGGACTTCCGGAAGCAGTTCTGCGTTGGCGACTATGTCAAGGGCAAGAAGGCACGTCGGGAGCCTTCGCTTTGGTTTCTTGGGCTGGGTTGGGGAATTCGGAGCTTCACGCCCTCGGTGAAGGCTTGGCTTGCTTCAAGCGGTGTGTTGGCATTTTTGAAGAGATTTCGCCGTGGTGTTTCCAATTCAGAGAGTATGGGCCAGATTCAAAGCATGCACCCGCTGCCGCTGGAGGATGGACAAGCGTGGCGTGTTGAACTCCGCGAGCCGTGCCTGAGCAGTGAGTACGCCGAGAGCGGACTTGGCGAGCTGGTCCTCCGGCTTCAAGCTTTTGCCTTTGGACTTCACGCTTGGAGTTTTTCGGATTGGGTTCCCAGCTGATGTTTCTGCCTCTGCCAACCTTACAACACGAACATGTGGAACCCTCAAGCCACAGAAGTGTAAACCCAAAAACCTGATCCACGACTCTTCCACATCTTTGGCAGGTGCCGAAGCGGCCGTTCAAGCAGCCCCAACTGGCATGTTTTCTTGCAAAGTCTGCTCTTTTGGGTTCTCCGGCATGTCGGCGGTTTGGGTGGGGCTTTGCGAGACCGGGAAAGCCCGAAGCCCACCGAAGCTCCATGCGCTCAAGCATCGAGTCCGACGACTTAATGCCAGGAGCTTCATCCCTACTTTCTGTGACGACATCATCCCCCACAAGTATGTGGGAGCCCATGGCTAGGGATGAGTGGCTTCACAAAGCCCAAAGTTTCCCGAACCACTTCTGCAGGGTCGGACTTCAAGGTTTGAATCTGTAAGGCTGCAAGCTTCAAGCTGCTCAAACCAATCTATAACACAGCTTTTTCTTTTGCGACGCTTCTTCGACTTTAATGGGCGTGTGGAGTACGTTGTGGGTTGAAGGGCTTTGATTTCGAGCGCTGGAACATAGCTTGATATAGCTTGTCTTCAAGCTTGCAGAAGCTCTCGCAGCCCATCTCTGTGTCATGCTTTGCACATCTTCTGCTGCTTCTTCGCTCGCACCCAACCACATAGCGCAGAGCAGAAGCCAACATCGGAAGCCGACGAGGCCCCGCTGAAAAGCCTTCTTCTCTGTGTTTCTACCTTGAGCTCAGGTCATGCCCTTGTCGGAGAAAGAGTTCCTGGACCGCTACCTGTCAGTTGTTGAACCGTCCTGGGCTTCGAAACCAATACTGGCCACGGGCTTTGTTTGGTTTTCATCGACTCTGCAAATCTGCGTCCTGAACCCAAGCACAAAGCCGCACAGCCCCCAACCGAAACCTGCAAAAGACTGCTGCCGCGGATGCAATGTCGGATTGTGAGGCCTTCCAGCCTTCTTAATTCGGGCAGAGTTCGAGAATCTTAGCCCAGAAGTTTGAGAGCGAGCTGCACTGCCTTCTGCCTTAATCCTACTGCAGCTCTGGATCCCCTTCAGTCAGTCGCACCATTGTCGGGGAAAGCTGAATCACCACTCTCCAAGGCCCAAACTGAACCCTCGGAAGAGGCCTCCCACATACATCCCACACTCGACAGGATAAGCACAAGCCGGGTTTCTTCAACCGCATTATGGATGACATGGCTTCGAAAGCAGCCGGGGGCCGCAGCAGTTGCTCCAAGCTTCAGTTCTTGTGCTTCAGGGTGAATCGGTTCTATGCATCGTGTGTGCTAGTTGGGCGGTCGGGTTGTCGACCCTCTGAAGTGTTGCCGGACCTGCGGTGGTGCATTGCCTGCATGATCTGAAAAGCAGTGCTGCAACTGCTGCCCATTCAACAGGTGAGTCAGCTGCTGCACCCACATGTCCCGAAGTTGACGGTCCGGGATCAGCATTCTGGCAATTATCTACCAAACGTTGACCAGCTGATGATATTGTGACGATGACGTGAAATTGTGAGTAGCTGAGACGAAGTGCGCAGGAACTCATGCACTCAATTTTCTTGGAGCAAACTCGTATGCGGCTGTGGCGACCACTGCCACAACCGCTGCTCATGCTCACTGATCACCCTCATCCTCATCCTGAGCTTCATTGTCCTCGTCATACTCATGTTTTCATCCTCACTACCATCGCTACAATCCACGCCACTGGCACTTCATCCTGCTGAAGTCAAGTCCGCACCCCATGCCCAGTCATCCGACCACACGCTGCCGTACCGGTCCGGCCCCAACAAGCCTGTTGCAGGGGCCCCGGCAGAGCAATCATCTTGCGGTGCTTTGGTTTTCGGCCGAGGGTTTGGGGGCGTGGGATCGTTCTGGAATTTGGGATGGCTTCAGGTGACATTCCCGTAATGGGCATTAACGGGCCTTTGGGGTTCTTGGTTTTCCAGCTTTTGCAGCCAAAGGCTTCTCGTAGCACGAGCTCAGAACCCCAAACCGTACACCCAAGGTATCTCACCTTGAGCACATGAATCGACACGTGCCTGTGACGATCCTGGCAATGTACGCGGACAGCGGCAACGGTGCCACGTGTGATGTGGAGCCCCTCGGCAGACCTTTTTGGAGCTCTGTTGAGGATGGTGCCAAACTCGAAACTCGGTCGGGTGCAGTTGTGTTGTGGCTTTTGGCATTAGAGGTTGTAGCTCGGTGCTCCTGGTTTGCAAGTGTAGGAACTGCGCTGTGCAAATGACCAGCATCGCGTTTAAGCTCGCTAAAGCCGTGCATGAGTTGGTGCTTTGTTTGTGGGCATACGGTCGGCGTTCCCAACGTTTCCAGCAATTCTATATGACCGATGCTATGGCTGTCCGCCCAGACGTAAGCCGCACCTAAACCCAGCTGAATTGTATTGCTCCACGCACCCGAGGGTCACAGAGCTCTTCGTCAAAAAGTGGCGGGAGCAAAAGCATCGGAAGCTTCCGGGCAGCAGTACTTGTCCTCGTAGGGCTTTAAGGACTTGGTGAATTGACTGTTCTGTGGGCGGCGTGGAGACCTTCTCGATTTACGATTTGCGGTTTCGAGTATGGTTGAGGTCTCAGGGCTTTTTTGCGCTTTCGACGGGATGTCACTCTGGCGGAGACCGTTTGTTGCAGTGGCGGCACACAAGTGGTGTGTCCTGGCTACAGCTACAGGCGACAGGCCATTCAAAATTCAAAATCAGTTCAACCTGGCTGCAGCAAGATCCAACTTCCAAGCCACGAGCTTAGCGGCGGAGGTTTGCCTTTCCTGGCAAGCTGGAGAAGCTGGATCGCAAAGGAAAGGGTGGGGAGACGCTGCCCCCGCGGTTCATTCTCAAGCAGGTGCCAGCAATCCTGCTGAGCCTGGCTCTCGGCCTACCGCAGGATCTATCGCTGTGTTTGTAATCAAATTTAGAACAGGGGGTGCCGCAGTTGGTTTGTCGGCCGGGGTGTGGGAAGGGAGTCTGGGCAGCTCTGTAGATAACCATCTCGACAGCATAAAGATAAGAAAATGGGTTGTGTTATACACTGAAATTAGTGAGACCTAGAGTCAGCTATGAAGCTGTAGGAAAGTTTTAGACACGTGTCCTAAGTGCGGTCAGTGTTTTCAGCATCCGAAGTCTGCTCCGTGGACGCTGCAGAAGAGGAGAACGAGGACAGCAACTCTCAATAGATGAAGAGTTGCCATGCTGCTGAAGCACCTTCTCCCAAAACTGGGCTTTGCTTAACAGTTTGCAGCCCCTGTCAGCGTCTGAGCCTCAAGCCTGAAGCTTGTGCTGTTTCCCTTGTCCCAGATGCTGTGCACTATTCCGGCATCAACGTTTACGATGCTTTGTGAGGGGCCTGGCGGGTTCGTGCTCAGGAATCCGTTCCTTGCTGCCTTTTAACTGTGACGGCGCTGTGCATCAGTATGCCAAAAGTAGCAGCAGATGCTGGCACTCTATTCGGGATGTCCACTTCTGCGCGTGACATCTGGCTCGCTCTGGGAGTGCTTATGTGTGCGCTGGTCCATGGTTGCAGGCTCCAAAGGCCACGGAAGAGACTTGACCTTCTTGTGGCCTCTCCCGTCTAGGGAAAAGCAACATCCTTCACCACCTAGACCTTGGCTCGCAGACCCCAAACCAAAAAACTCCGAAGCTTGAAATCCCGAGGTTTAAGACAACTTCGGACGTCATCCAAGCGCCGCCACCTGCCAACGAGTTCGATCCTCGCTCGTACGAGGCCGGGAGGAAATGTTTGCTCTTTCCATGAGTTCCCCTGAGCTGCTTGTCTCACTGGAGCTACCTTCTCATGCCGTGAAGGCTGCGCAGCTGGAGTCTCAGTTTCCGTTTCGATCGGGGACGCCGTTGATGCCGTGTGCTTCAGCGAAGCTGCAGTGCTTGGTTCAGAGACCTTGGTTGGATGTTCCGGAGTGCGAGCGTCAAGTTCGTCTCGCCAAAGTCTCGCTCTTGTCGTCCTTATGTTTGCCGTTGACGGGGCGGCCGAAGTGATAGTTCAATGCACTCGGTTTGCGTGAAGAGCTGTGAGCACGATCGCTGCAGTTCGCTGCAGTTTGTCCTCTTGTTTGACTTAGGAAAGGTGCGAAGAAGAATTACTTGGAGCAAGAGACTCAGCTTTACCCGGTGAGCCAGGCGAAGCGACTGAGCTTTCTGGCGAGCTATCCCAGCATGTTACTTCGTACTGTGGCACGTTGCCGGCCGCCGCTGCGGGCCCAACTGTCAACAACTTTCCTTGAAGTTCTTCCAATCTGAGGTACAAGCTGGCAGCGGGCCCGCTTCCTCCCGATGCTAGCACGTCGGCCTGCATGTACGAGTTCAACGCCCCGGGCTGAAGTTGCTTCAAGTTCACAGCATTTCCTAACAGTGACAGCGACAGGAGTCAAAACGACCAAGGTCCGTGTGCGCTTCCCCAGCGAGTCCGGACCCGAGCTTTCATCATGACTGAGCTGACGGTACTACATGTCACATGTGTCTTTATGTTGTCACAACATGCCTCGTAGGCTCGGGTTGGATGTGTAAACACAGGAGACCCCAGGCTGCACGCGCCCGCAGCCCGTGGATCTCCCAACCCTTCCCGAACCCCGAAGGCACTCGAGGTGAATATTTGACAGAAAGCATCCCAAAAAATCAAGACGGTTTCAGGTACGAGATGTACCAGTTCGTCGCCATGGTACGCAAATGTGTGCGCGTGGACCACTACCAGCAGGAATCGGGGTTGTCGGTACAGGGTGTGGCCTGATTTGTCAGGCGGATGCTTGGCGATCACACTACCAGATAACTGTCCCGATGTGCACACAAGAGGCGGCAGGCTCCAGGCAGAACTTGGGTTTTGCCAGGCATCGAAAATGATCGAGTACCAGAAGCAAACTCAGATGCTTGGCTGCAATCGGAGTCCGCACAAAACAGGCAGCAAAACGGCAAAGTCCAAAGCGAGGTGCCAGGCTACAACGGCAACGGATTCCAGGCTACTGGGTCTCTCAAAAATCGCTTGCCGCCTGAGGATGACGACCCCTCAGCTCATGCGGCATCCTGGGCTCCAGAAGAGCGGCGGGCAACTGGATGCCTGAGGACCCGGACGTCCCCAAGAATGGGCTATGGGCTTTGGGCTTTGTGGGTTTGAGTGGCTCTGATCAGTCCCTGTGAGACTGCGAAGCTTTGAGAATATTATTTGGAGTGATGCTTGAAAGCCGTGAAGGCTCAGCTGAAATGGCACTGCTGTGGGAGTGGCTCTGCTACAGGTATTGCCACTTTATGATAAGTAGATGTGATTGCAGGTGCCTCTGATGGCAAGTTCAATACAAAATGTTGACACCAAATAAAGAGAACACGTTTCAAGAGAATGAGCGCATGGAGCAACAAGTGCCACCGACGAGGCCTTTGACCCGGAGACTCAGACTCCAGTGCCCTTGTCCACCAAAACGCCCAAATCCCCAAAACCTGGAGCCTAAAACCATGAAAGCCCAGAAGCTCGTCAAGCCACGAAGCCTGAAAGCCCTCGACATCAAGAGCCGTTATTTTTGTGGAGCTCGAGGTGCTCCTGGTGGAAGCTCGGCGTCTCCAGCCACTGCAACATGATCGAACATCAAGGGTTTTGGTGAGTGTTTCTTTAGGTTTTCCTTTCGTAACATGGAGTCGTTAGGGTTTTTCGACGGCTGTATGATGTTTTACTGTTGTACGGCTACTTATGGTAGGGGACTGAGGGCTCTGGGGCAGTCTGCTTCGGAAGCTCCACCGCCAGATCAAAACCTTCCCAGCAAAGGCAGTCGGCCCTCAACACGGTGCTTACCTCTGACCCCATCACTCTCTACGAGTCGCCGGAGCCCCAGCACTGCCAGGCCGTGCCATGGAGCATGCTGCAGATTTTCTGGGCACCCTCATAGAGCTAACAGAGTTAGGAGGCTCGTAGCGAGCCGCGCGTGTGTTCATCTGCTTTCCTCGACGAGGTTGCTGCAGACTCATCTCGTATTCGGCACGAAATTTCACGACAGCGATCCAGATTAGTGCCCAGGCGAAGACCTTCACAATCCCAACTCCGTGCCTGCCCACGCCAGAACCTAGTTTGGACTTCGGGATCCTAAGGGCCCAACAGCCGAGGTGGTCGAAGGGGCGTTCCGATGTGGACCCGTCTCAGTCCAATCAAATGGTGGACGCGAACTATCTGCCGGAGGCTGAGGGCTTCAATGGTGAGGACCTTGTTGTCGGATTTGGGAGATTGGCCTAATTCCAAGTGAGAATCCGAAGTTTGTAGCCCAGAGCTTCGAGTTACCTCCGTGCATTGAGGCCGGAGCTTCTCGGTACCACGGATGGCCAGGCGCCAGCCCCGGCTCGTGTTTTCCAATTTTCCAATGTGAAGCTTTCGTTCCCTGCCCGCTTGACCGTGACAAGTTCTTGAGCGTTCAAGGCAGCTTGCACCTGTGCCTTGATGTATGCTCCACGATCTAGCAACAGTCTGGACATGCCCGGACAAGTCCCAATCTCCAGATTCAAAATCAAACGATGTGTGCGTGGTTCTGCTGGCGGAAGCTGAAGGTGCTGCCTCAAACACGATGTTGGGCGAAGCTTATACCTTGACACCTGCTGTTTAGCCGCTTCCAATCCAGGCAGTGAAGGGCACGCCGGAAGGAAGCTCGATTGGGACCTTCGTCAACTTCAGGATGCTCCACAACAAGGAGGCACCGGGGGGAGCATATCACCAATCCTGAGCCCTTGGTCTCGTCATTCTCTGCTCTCAGAAGAACTATCTAGCACTCTGCAAAAGATGAGCTCGATGGCAGACCGCGCCACGATACAGGTCATCCCGTACCGTGGGACGAACAAGCAAGTGTCTCCGGCTCGGCCCTCAAGTAGGGCTTGTGACATGATTAGCGTGTCTATTATGTTCAGCTGTATCCGTGTTGAACACGATGGAGGAGAAGATGATGATGGCGATGATGTTGCTCTTGATGATAATGCCCATGACGAGGATGGCGGTTGTAAGCATGCTCCTCCTTCCCATGAGTGCACGGCCAAGGTTATCTCGGGTACCGACAGCCCAGTTTGGTCCAAGCTGCCTCAGCTGGAGAGCGTGGGAGGCGAAGAAGTGATTGCTTTCGGGCTCACGCTTAGGTCAGCCGCTTCTCCAAGGGGACCTCAGTCATGAGCTAACATCGCATGCCATGGATCCCGTCTAGTTGGATCCAAATCCCGGCAGACAGAGCCCCTGCAGGCTGGACGTTCCGCACCGGCATTATCGATCCCGAGAAGTACCCGAAATTGCTGATTGAGTTCGAGGTCGGCAGACCTGGAAGCCATTCTAGATAGGAGTACATGCTGTTGTTACTTTTGCCACCGTGTGGCTCGTTCTCCTCATGGTAGTGTTCCCATTGTCAGTGGCATTGCCATCATTCCTTGTGGCACTACCGTCGTGATTGTTGCGGCCGTGGACATGGTGGTTTGAGTATTCTACACGGCATTACATCTTATTAATTTTGAGTTTGGAAACCACGGTTGCACCTCCCAGCGCTGCCAGCCTGAGAGTCTAGTGACTATGTTTCCTCAAAAAGCCTTAGCCCGGAAGCCTCGAGCTCAAACTGAAGCCGCCTAAAGCCCTGAAGACCTAGAGTTTCAGGTGATGAAAGCCGGAATGTCTCCGAGTCGCATCGGTGTCATCCAGCTGCCGGTGACCGAAGAGCCGCGCCGACGAGTGCTGAAATTTTTACTTCCGGCTTAGAGCTCAGGGGTTAGGATCTGAGGCTCTTGAGAATTCGGAAGTTTCAGGAAGGTCCATGCATTGCAGTTGGGGTTTTCTGGGCTTCGGACTTCTTTGGCTGTCACTGCGGGAGTGGGCTTCGTCATGGGATTCTGCTGTGAGTGGATGCCGGTGAATGACAGACAGATTGCAGGTCGTCTCCCTCATTGTCATTGTCTAAGTGTTAGGATCTTTCACTTAATTAAGATGTCTTCAACACAACTTGAGGGCGTCTGAGACCTTTTCGCTGAGCTCATCGCCGGGCCAGGCAGTTCCTGACGAATCCCAACCAGATGTTCAAGAACCTTTGGCTCCCACTGGTCAGCGTGAAGGCCATGACTCAGAGAATTCGGGATGACAGGGCTTCGGAGGGACGGGTTATCAGAGAATTCGGAAGAAGACACTCCTGCAGGTCACGCGCATGTTGTTTCTTAACTGCATTGCCGCTCAAGTCTGAAACAAGATCCTCAGCCCCCCATGCGGCATGCAGAGGATGGCGAGCTTACACCGAACATCACGGGCGAGATCCACGTCCTCACTCGTTGGCTGCCGGTAGAGATGAAGCAGGTGCTTCCACAGCATCTGTGCAAACCATGCAGTGCTCCGACACCAGTGTTCGCTTAAGTACAAAGGGGACAGGGCAGGCATGACCTCATGCTGCAAGATACTCCAATGCCTGTACCGTGCATGCATATTATATATATATATATATAAAGATGTGAATATATATATATATATATATATGGTTATATATGTATATGTACATATATATATATATGTACATATACACATACAGAAAGCTATATGCATGCATGCATTGTAGGTACGTATGTATGTATGCATGTATGTAATATACATGTAGATGTGCAAAGATCCGCACACATGCGCACACTTCTATATGTACAGGTAAAAAAGAACGCATCTGCATCGTCAGAGATGTAACAGCAATGCTCACACAGTAGCAAGTTTGTTTCGAAAGGTCGCAGTTGTAGCCAAAACTTGCATTGACAACACCCCGGGGCTTCTTTGAGGTGTTCGCCGACGGTCAGGAGAAGATGCAGCTCTCCGTTCGGCCCATGCCTCTTCTCCACCTGTCACTCCATTGCTCCTAAGTCTTCTTGCTCTCTGCTTCTTCTGTTGGTTGTGGTCATGACTGCCCAGCACTCTGACGACTCTTACTAGTGTTGCATAGCCTATTCTTGATTTTTCATTCTTTAGAGTTTTTGCCATTTGTAGCCTTGTTATTCGTTGTTGGCCTGATTACGTTTGGTACTAGTGTTGTTGGTACTACCACGCCGCAGGAAACATGTTGCACTGATGACTGTGCTGATGATGTTTATGATTATGCTGATGACGGTGATTTGTGATGGTGCCGATCAACATATGATGTTGAGTAGGATGTGGGTGATATTGACGAGCATGGTGATGATGAAGACGGCAGTACTGATTGTGCCAAGGGGAGGAAGAAGAAGGTTATGCTTCTGGTTTGTACGGTTGATGATATAAATCCTGCATTACCCATAAGGAGGAACATACCATAATTCCCATAGGTTGTGTCGTTAAGGTAATGCAGGGTTTATATCATCAACCGTGTGTCCATGAGTTTCGTGTTCGTTTTGGTGTCACGAAAGGGCGGAGAGAACCGTGAAAGCCGGTTCGAGGGCTTCAGGGGCCAAGTGAGATGAATCGAGCCAGACTTGTCGAGTCAGCTCCGACAGAACTCCCCAACTCGACCTTCAGCTCCGATACGAGAACCCCGAAGCCCTGCAGAAGTCCAAGGTCTATGTTCCTGAAGGACATCTGGAGCAAGGCCGGGAAGGATGGACGAATGCAGATGCAGAAGCAACATCGATAGCAGCCGCAGCAGCAGCAATGGGACTGGAACCTGCAGCAGTAGCAAGTAGAAGTAATGCAGTACGTTAGTGCTAGCACCCCAGTCATTCCTGTTGCAATTCACGGCGATGGATACTGTATAGACTTAAAAGTAGCGTATTTGCCTTTGTGATGATGCTATAAACAGTGACAAGAGTGGGCAGCAAATAGTCAGAAAGCCGGAACAGTAGTTGTGAGAGTTGCCAGTCATCAGCATCATCATCATTATCACAATCATCCTCGCCCTCATCGCTATCCTCCTCCTCCTCCTCTTCCTCCTCCTCCTCCCCTCTTCCTCATCATTTTTGCATGTTCTTGTTCGGGAATCACCGTTGTTGTATGTTCACTTTCGCCATTACAACGGCAACAACAATCTCAATCCTACTAGCATGAATATGACAAAAAAACCTTGACATCTAAGTCGAGATGCGTGTTGCAATCTGGGTGGCGGTGGGGGCTTTCGTGCTACTTACGTTCACAGTCGTACGAACAGAAGGCGAAACGAACAGCTCTTGTCGCAAAGTGAGTCAGTGTAGACAGCTCATCCTGTACCTTTCAACGGCAGGTCTGCCAACCCAGAATTCGCGAGCCGATTTATGGTGTGGAAGCCATGTATCACGCTTTCACCTACAATCCGAACCTGGTCCGGCTGAGGGACAAGGAGGCAAGACCGTGCTTTTGTCATCATGGCGGATTCCTGGGTGCTTCTGGTAGTCATGCCAACAAGCTGCCCTTGCTGTCGAGAATGGCTGCCGCCTTGTTGCCCATGTTCTGCATTCTACATCTGCGTGAATGCAGGGCACGAAGTCTCCAGAGACTCTGAAGGACAATGCTCGAAGACATGTCGAGGACTCTAACCGTGTCGTTTTGTGCGTTGTCCAAGTGCCAGGGCTGCTGGGCCCCAGACCATGAAACCCCACGTACGGCTTAACAAGTTCATACCCTGATGTTTGGTTGGTGCACGGGTCTACCCAGGGGCTTTGACAAAGGGCAGTGCATCAGTTTTGCTTCTGCCCTGGCAACCGGCATGCTCAATTGGTGATGTTAGGTCAGGTCTTTGGGCTCCCACGCTGTTCCCAGTCTCTCCAGCCCGATACCTCAGGAGTTGTCGAACGGCGTGCCTTACCTGGAGTGCCTGGAGAGGCGTCAGCTCAACGCCTGGAACATCTTCCAGGCTCGGGGTGGTGACTATCCTACGACCTCCAGCGAAGTAGATGAAGCCGACATCTGCACGGGTGTTGATGAGTGATGATGAAGCTGATGAACAGATGATGTGCAGATGACAACAAGGCAACAATTGTATTGATGAGCCGCTTGAGGTCTGGGGTTCTGTCAACATTGGGCGAAGGACCTCACGGGACAAATGCGGGTTTAGGTTGGGCTTCGATGTTGATGTCCAAGGCTTCAGTTCCAAAGCCCGAAACAGCAGTCCCTTACCGTACAATGTCGTAGAAGCAGTCTACGCACCTTGAAAGTTCGCAGAGTCCATATCCGCTACATCCAAACACCACAAGCCCCAGAGTCCAGAAACACCCAAGCCTTGTGGCTCTAGCTTCAGCCTGCGCAGATCAGACGCCAGAGCTAGCGAAGTTCGGAATTCGAGCACACTACCCATGATTCGCCACTGACACAGGCAGAGCTACAAGATCGTGGCTACGAAGGTGCCACCGTTTGCTTTCTCGCGTACCAGAACTAAACCTTGAATCCTTGAATCCTGCAATCTAAGCCCTCGTCCCCCAAGCCTTTCACAGCCTGCGATGGGTATGTTGTTAAGGTATTCCGCGAATGTGTAATTGGAAAGCCATTACTGGGCCAATCCGGAGTGCGGAGATTCCATTCAGAGAAACATCTTACTTGTATCTAGATCGTCGCTGTTGCCCAGAATCAGTATTACCGGTCCGAAGCAGCAACAACAGTTGCAGCAGCAACGATAACAGCAGCAACGACGACGAATAGTACGTTTGCTGCTATTAGTGCTGGTGCTACTAGTACTTGTACTAGCGCGATCACAAATGCTACGACGACGACGACGACGGCGATGCCGGTGGGGCGAGGTGGTTCCAGTTGGCGATTGTACAACTGCTTCTCGTGCCAGTAGCACCTACTCAGTAGCACCAGTAGTCTACTGGTGCCAGTGCTACTACGAAAACTACGATGACGACGACCACGTCGACCACGGTCGCTGCTACTGCTGCTGCTGCTGCTACTACTGCTAGTGCTGATGCTACTGTTGCTGTTGCTGTTGCTGCTGCGACTGCCACAACAACAACTACTGCAAACACAGCCACAAAGCAAGCACAAGAACCAACGACCAGCACCAGCACCAGCACCAGCACCAGCACCAGCACCAGCACCAGCACCAGCACCAGCGCCAGCACCAGCACCAGCACCAGCACCAGCACCAGCACCAGCACCAGCACCAGCACCAGCACCAGCACCGCCGCCGCCGCCGCCCCCGCCGCCACCGCCACCGCCACCGCCACCGCCACCGCCACCGCCACCGCCACCGCCACCGCCACCGCCCCCGCCACCCCCCCCCCCCCCCCCGCCGCCGCCGCCGCCACCGCCACCGCCACCGCCACCGCCACCGCCACCGCCACCGCCACTTCTCCTCTTGGTACTCGTGCTACAGTGCTTGTCCTAGTACGAGTACGAGCACGAGATGACGGCGACGGCTACGACGACTGCTGCGACGACTATGACGTTGCGGGTGTCGCACTTTCCTGCTGAGCTTGCGAAGCCTTCAGCTTGAAAGAATCGAGTCTTATGTCCAGGCCGCAGCATCGGGGAGCTGCGCCTGCTGTGGCAGCAGAACGAGGCATTCTTTCTATCAGACTGAACGTAATTATTTCTCGGGCTCGTCGTGGGAAGATGCAGGTTGTGTCTTGAGAGAGTGAGGAGCATTGTCCTACATTCGTTAATGAATCGATCCGAAGTGCAGCATCTACGGTCACACACAGCCTGAACCTGCCTTTCACAGACATCCTGACTTGCGATTCAGCCCTGCGGCTGCAAGGACCAGGCAATGCTGAACAAGCTACAGCAGCTAGTCCTCAGAGGTGTCGGGACCTTGGCCAATGTTGGGTTTGAACTTACATCTGGCGCTGATGATCGGTCAAGTCCAGTTACCATGCCACTTACCTTTCTATCTGTCTACCTGCCTTGTTTATTTTGTGGTATGCTGTTTACTTATTCATTGCTTTTGTGGCACTTTCTGTGTCAAGCTGTCCTTTGATCTTCCTGTCTGTCTGTATGGAGGTAGGCAGGCAAGCAGGAGGGTAGGTAGGTACGTAAGTAGGTCGGTCGGTTCAAAAAGGTTGGTTGGTATGTTTGTGTAAAAGCATGAGCATGAGCATGTATGCGTGCATGGATGGATGTCAACCACAAATTTCCTCAATGCTGGCTGTCCACTCGCGTGCATCACTGGGCCATTTGTCCCAAGGTGCCCAGTGCGCTGCGACCGCAAGTGTGGGCGGAGCCCGCCCAGCGAATTCCTTCTATAGGATACACACAGCAGCAGCTCCACCTTCTTGGTTTCTGCCTTTATGCTTTTGGGATGATCTTGTAGCATCCACGGGGTGCGGGGTTGAGCTTGTGGGAAGGAAACAGATCAATTTGAGGTTTCGGGGACGATGACCCGCAGCAGTCTCTTCTCGGAACATATCGTCGAACCCCCAAAGTGTTTCCTTCCGGCCTGCCGCATGAGCCAAGAACTCTTGCTAGATGTCCCTACTTAAAGTTCTCCCCTTTCATCTGTTTACTTCTAGCTTTGAGCTGGGAAGCTGGACCGACAGAAAGTTTGAAAGTCGCTGATGTCCATGCTAGACACTCCTGGCAGCATCGAGCCAGGCTCACGCTGGCCAGCCGCGTGGCGACGCAGGACGGGGCCACGTACGGCCGCGATCCGGAGGCCCTGAGATGGTCTGCAGTTGGGACTTGAAAGTTCTGATTAGGGTCATCATGACCTGAAGCCGAACCCCAATCGCAAACTGCTGAGTGTGGCCAACCTTCAAGTATTGGCTTGGCATCATGCCGCTAAGCGACATGCACTCTGCATGCCCAAAACCCAATAACATGAATCCTTGATTCCGACCCTCCAGGCGAGTGGCGAAGACGCCGCGGAACAGGAGAGGGTTCCCGCCGATGCGACACACGGGGGTGGTGGCGGCTATGGTGGTGGTTTGTCGCACCGCCCGTTCCTTCTTGCAAGGTTCAATAACTTTCTGTGAAAGAAAACGCATATATTCGTTCTTCCCTTCACCCCGACTCTGCAAAAGCCACTAGCGGAGACCTTGGGAGGAGTATCGTCATCTCCTGGAGCGAGGCATGCCACAACTTTCCGATGCGATGTTGCAGCTCCAGGAAGATGCCGGGGACCGAGTATTGCTAGTAGACATTCAACGCCAGCAATAGCAGCTTTTTTTTTACCGCCGCTGACCAACAAAGAATTGTGCATCACAGTTGCAACCGTAGGAGTCGACAACCTGAGGAGTGTTATCGTCGTCGTCGTAGTAGTAGTCGTACTGGTACGAGTACCAGTGCCAGTACCAGTAGAAGTAGTAGTAGTAGTAGTAGTAGTAGTAGTAGTAGTAGTAGTAGTAGTAGTAGTAGTAGTAGCAGTAGTAGTAGTAGTAGTAGTAGTAGTAGTAGTAGTAGTAGTAGTAGTAGTAGTAGTAGTAGTAGTAGTAGTAGTAGTAGTAGGAGCAGCAGCAACAGCAGCAGCAGAAGTATTAGCAGTAGCCGTAGCAGTAGCATCAGTAACATCAGTAGCAGCAGGAGCAGCAGTAGCCGCAGCAGAAGCCGTAGCCGTAGCAGCAGCAGTATCTTTGATGATCATACATGATGGTGCGTATTTCGTGGCGTTGCTGGTTCCCGTCGAGCCGAGGCGGTGCTACTCGCCGGCTGGGAGTCTAGCACCCCGCCACTCCCCGAAGCGCAGGGTGGCCCGGGTTTGACGGCAGGGTAGTATGGGGTTGTTCAGGGTGTTTGCTGTTAGTTCTGGTTTCTCCTCAGCTGTGTGGATCAGTTTTGACCGGTTTCATCTTGGACCGGTGAGCTTGTCGATGTTCAGCCGTGGGTACAGCCCGGTTGGCACTGGTGCGACCAGCAAAGATGTTCCAGCCAGGACACTTCCTGTGCATGGCAGGAGATACTCCACAACTCTAGAGATCTTCAGAGATGTTCTTCCCCCTCGATTGCCCGAAATGCAACACATTTGCCTTCGCGCCCGCTTCAGAAGCACGAGAAGCTTCGCAATCGCCTGAGTTACACTGGGCACTGAGGATGGAGCTCCACCTCAAGCGGATCAAGAATGCTAAGAACGTCGGGGCCTTTTCTGGGGTGTATATAGCTTTGGAGTCAATGGCGCAGCTCAAGCATGTCGACGGCCTTGCGCCTATGTGCAATAGGCACAAGTGGTGACAAGACAGCAAGTTTCGAGAATCCACGGCTCCATAGGAAAGCCCCGACCCAGCTTCTCGGAGGTGGTCACAGCTCTGCTGGCCGTGGAAGACAGCGGCATTGCCTACTGTGAGAGCTTGCTAGTGCCGCCCCTGTTGAGTCTAGAGCCAGAGAGGTTCAGGGTTTCGGGTTGGGTCGGTTCGGGTCTTTGAGCGGAGTTGCAGCTCACTTGAGGATTTAGGGTCTCGAAACTGTGCTTTATGATTGTTCATCCGGAATGGTAAAACCACCGACAGTCATCAAATAGTTAACAGTTACTATTAGGATGAAGATGATGAAGTCATTGGTCAGTTATTGAAACAATGGTCTCTCTCTCTCTCTTTCTCTCTTCCTCTCCCACTCTCTCTTCAGGCTCACCTACCTGCCGTTCTGTCTCCCTTTCGTGTTGTTGGTGCTGATGCTTTCGTTTCAACATGAGGGCTTGGGAGCTTAAGGGCCGGAAACCACCGAAGCCCATACCCCCCAAACCTGGTCCCGACCCTCCAGGCTGGGCTAAAGTAACAAAGACTCCCCTCAACAGGAATGGCGGATGTACTCTTTTGTTGTCTCTCCCAATCTCTCCCATATTTTCACATACACACATACATGTATAGAACTACACTCAACTTGTTATACGTTTGCTTGTCAGGTGCTGGCTTTCTTCCTCCTCTTGCCACAGGGCTACAAGGAGGCTCGAGTCTTGAAAAGAGCTTTGGAACCGTGTTCTCAAGGATTTCTGGGTCCGAATGGGCTGAGTTGAAACAGGGCCAGGGCAGCAAGATTGAAAGACAGCCGAAGTGACTGCATCTTGACACTCACGTGCTTTTCCACAACGAAATACTCTGAGCACTGCACGCCCCGGAAATCCTCCGGCGCGTTCGAGCCCCTCTAGATCGCGGATGATGCAGTGCTTCATCCTTCCTGCGACTTCGAGTCGGAAAGGTTTCAACCAAGAATCTGAATCGTCGCCTCTCTTACGAAACCAGGGTTTGCTGCGGAACCGAAGCTCGAGGTGGCGTCGTCGAGCTACACAGGGGAGGGGCTCACCCACCCCACGGAGAGCTCCGTCTTCTGGCCGACCCCCCGGAGAGGATGTCAGCGAGACAGCGTCCGCCATTTCTGCTGAAGGGCGAGGGGGGGGGGGGGGTATTGGTGGTTGCAGGCAACATGCTTTGTTTCTCAACACTGCCCTGAATGGCAGTTGCTTGAAGGTAGTGTAGAAGCCCAGCTGCTTTGGCAGTGCAGTCGCATACCGGAGTTCGCCGCGTTTGCTGGATCGGTGGACTGGTAGCGGACTACGACAGATGCCTTTCGTCCTAGAGCAGCATCTGCAGGGCAATTGCATGTGGTGACCAGCTGAACTGTGTTGGATTCCTGATGCACATTGACGATGGTCATGATGATGGTGCTCATATTGATGGTGGCGTTAACTAACTTTGCGATTATTCTCATGGGTTTGTGTTTTTTGTTTGGAGCCCATGCACTATTGTCTTGACCGTTGTTCGATGTTCTCGAGCCTTGCCCGACGAACGGAGAGCCTAGGCTCCTGTACACTCTCATCTGCACACGGACGAATGGGGTCTACCGCGAGTACTACGGGCCGAAGCCCCGGAGTGCCGAAGTGTTAGCAGTGGTCGTGGAGGTCGGGGGTAGTGACGAAGGGCTGTGGTTGCGATTTTGGCAGTTGTCACGTTGGAATAGTACGCAGTAGTTGTAGAGGGTTCAGGTGGCCCCAAACCGGTGTTGCAGCAGGTGCAAGGATGCCCAAGAAGAGAGTTGCTTCGTGGCTTTCGGGGCTCAAGTGCTAGGAGCATCTGGCGCTTGTAATGATCATCCCCTGACTGTTCACTACAGCTCCCTTGCACCCATAAGCACCAAAGTGAATTGAGCCCGGAGCGAGCTTTGTTCAGAATCTTCCAAAGCAGTCGGCGTGACCGGGTAGCCGGGTAGCCTGAAGCCAGGATGCCACTTCAGCCGGAGCGAGACCCCAGCCAGTCGGAGCTCGTGGGTGGCAGCGGGGCCGTACAGGACAAGAGAAGAGCACTCGTGCACATAGCCCGTCCACGTGTCAGCGACAATCCTGCTCATGAGCCCCATATATATATATATATATATATATATATATATATATATAGTTATCAGCGTGTTGCTCATCCAAACCCAGTCATTGCATGATGAACAGTATCTGTCTAGTGGAATACTATTTTCTCCAACTATGCTGGTCAGCGACCGAATCACTACTGTTCGATAGTCAGTTCTTTCAATCAATGTCGCGGGTATCTGGGCAGAGAACTGGCACACATAAACCCCTGCTGAAGTCTCAAGCCCGAAGTGGAGACTGAATTTGCAAGCTTAGTCCGAACCGCCATCCCTAGAAATGAGCGAATGAATGAACAAAGAATGCATGGATGAATGAGTCAATGAACGAGTGCATGAATGAGTGCATGACTGAGTGTACTGTATGTATGTATGTATGCATGCATGCATGCATGCATGTCTGCATGTACGCAGGTACACATGTACGCGTTTATGCATGTATGTTTGCATGTATGTAGCATGTATGTATGCATATATGTCTGCACCTGTGAGTAAGGCTATGTGGTCGTGCTTCAAGGCATTCATGCATGAATATGTGCATGGGCGCATATGTACCCACACACTTTTATCTTCACACACTCAACTGACGCCGCAAAGGTTGCTGTGCATATATGCTTGCACCCGACATTGATGCAATCAGGTGGTAGGTAGAACAGCCGAAGTTATCAGATTTCTTTTGTGCATTCCCACTCAGCGGTCGGGAAACACTCCGACATTTACTCAGCAACGGTCTTATGGTTTGGCTTTCTGAAGCTCTCTGCCTCAGGAAATTCTCCGGCCCCGATCCTTCTTATGACCTTTAATAAAAGCAAACCTTGCAAGCTGCTTGTTTCCTTGTCTAGGCCTAGCTGGATTTTAGTTTTAGTTCAATCATCCAGAAACCGAAACTCGACGAGTTGGAGGAACAAACCCGCACTGCTCGATATAGTTCAGCTGCTTGCTTCCCCTCTTTTGTGCTCTTGATCCACCAAGGCCACAGGAGGTACTGATGAAAGTAGCATAGTCTCTGATCGACGGTCCCGAACACAAGAACCGCCGTTCCTCTGACATGCCTGTGTTCGATTCGCAACTTTAACAGTGTTCCCCGGATTTGTATGATAAGACCGCTTGTCCATGTAGTGCGACTGAGCAACAGCCGAATCCTTGCGCCATAAATGCTCAGAGACTCTGTTCTCCAATCCTGGTTCCGGACTGATTCTGAAACCACGACGAAGTTTTCGAGGATGTACACCTCTTGGAATGTGCCGTGGCCTACCACGACAAAGAGCTCTACCAGTGTCCTTGCCTCAACCGGTGTTGCCCTGCTGAAGGGCCTCCTCGCTTCCTGCTTGCCCGCCTTTGCCACATGTCTCACCATGAAGGCTAGTATTCGCATGAGTGCGTTCCTAATCCTGTGCGGTACTGTAGCAAGGGTTGGTCAATTCCTTTGAACATCAGGCCCTAGCCTGGCTGATGCGGCGTAGCATCGAATGTCTTCGAAGATGAGATTTTCGGGTTTAATGCTTCAGGTTTCCTGAACATCAGGTGGTAGTGCTACTTGCCGGCTTGAAAAGCCACAAGTTCTCCGCCCAGGGTCCCCCGAGTCTCGAGCATTCAGCTTATCCTTCAAAGCGCAAAGGCTCAGATACATGCTTGCATTCGCCCGACTCTGCGTTCTCGAGACAATACATGCTTTGGGGTGGAGGTGCTTCCAGGTGTCAGATTGATAACAGTACTTTACGAGGTGTAGTAGCTTTCATTGTCAGCATGAGAAGGCCAAAACCACGAGAACAAGATACTTTATTGCCTTTAACCTTAGTGCCTCCAAGAAGGGTGTCCGAAGAAGCCTTCAGGCATGTCGGCGATGGGTTTCGATCTCTCCACCATCTTCTACGGTGCCTTCATGAGGCCTCAGCAGATCATGTTCTTTGACTTGTTTCGGGCTTTGAGGTTGGAGTTTTCCAATCTGCAGACATCTAGGCCTCGGCGGGCTCGGGTGCCAAGTGGTTTTGAGTTGAACAGATATGAAGCCGCCGGGCTGAAAACCTATGCATGCCCATGATGCCATTCAGGTCAGATTGTTCTTGGCATGGATGTTGTTTTGCGTTAAACCTACAACCATCCTTGCCAGAACTTGCCAGTCCACTGCGTCTTCCTCCAGCTGTCAGAAAGCTTGAGGGCTTGATCGAAGATGCCTTTCTGCGACCCAGCGACCAATGCTATCAATCTAGCTCTGTTTCTGTATTTGGAAGTAAGACGGTCAATACAGAGGCATATTCAAGGATAAGACTTTGAGGGTATTTAAAAACAATGCAAGTATGACCTTATGCAGACATACTTACTCATATACAAGCACATATGCATGTACACAAACGAATTCACCCAATAAACCTGCATCTTGCCTGGTTACATGCATCCATCGATCCATCCACCCATCCACACCCTCCATCTGCAAATACATACATGGGCAGGCAAGAGGACCGACAGATGTACATCCCGACGCAAAGAGAGACTCGCACGGAGAGACACATGTCTGATGGTCACTCAAGTCCTGAATCTGTGTACGCTGTCGTATACATGGAGGGGATCGCTAGATACTTCGGGTTTCGGGACTGTAAGTCTCAACTGCAGCCTCTGCTGATTCACCTCTCGGTGCCAGGTGGTTTGCGACGTATATGCCGACGGCCAGTGTATTCAGGCACATGGTGGCAACAATAGGCTTGAGGATGCAACGCGAACAAAGGTGGGCATAGCATAATTGAGGGAAGCTTCCTTTGAGTTTGTTTCAGCTTCGTACAGCAAGAACAAGCTTGAACCACTGGTGACTAGTAGCTTCAACAGCAATAACAGTAACAACCGCAGCGAAAGTAGCCTCGACATTCGACATCATCAGTGTCAGCATCAACATTTCACGATGGCAGCAGCGTCAGCAACCCGCAACAACATCCACAAACGACGACGAACAGGTCAGAGGGAGTCTGCGGAGTAAAAAGTCTCACCGCAGCAACCGGGTTTAGGGAAGCTTGGGAGGTTAAATCTTCTGCAGGCTTGCGGTCCCCAAAGTTATTGCAGCCGTAGTGCCTCCAGATCGTCTGACCCGAAACAGCTTGGAATCAAACTCCAGGAGCCCCAATTTGCTTTTTGATGGCAGGCTCTGGGATGCTTTGCTGCTGCAGTCCTCGAATCCAAAAGCTCAGCCTCACGCGGCCGCCTCGGTAGATGAGCGCAGACTGCGTCCGTTTCTTTTGACATGAGTTGTCACCATTCCCACTGCCATCATCGCTGTCGCTGCCAGGTGCAAGTATCATGATGGTCATGACCGCGAGCATTGTCAGCATCACTCTTACTAAGGTGACACTATGATTTCTATTGTTGTCGTTACTTTTTGTTTGCTACTGCTCCAACCGCCTCCATCTCATGATCTTCTTCATCGTCACAAAAAGAAGATGTCTGTCCGAAGAGCTTCATCAGAAAAGACTAGAAGCACCAACTCTCCCAGTCCAAGAGCCTACAGGCCCAGCCTGGGAGTTACCGGGAAAGCCCACATCAGAAGCCCGGTTCTGCGATCCGAAAGCCTTCTACGGGGAAGGTTTTTGTCCATGCTAAGCTGTTGAAGGCTCTGAGTTCCGCCTCTTTTGGCTAGTGCCTTCGAGGTCCTGGTCCCTTCGGTTCAGAGCCTCAAGCACTAGAGGCAGCCCTATCTCGACCGTCCTCTCCTCGCTCTTCTCAAAGGACTCGTTCGCAACCAACAAAAAGCCCTTGCTCTCAATCATCCTGAAGTTCCGTCGCCAAGGCCCGCGCAAACCTCATCGATCTGGGCTTCGCGGCCCTGCGTGCAGGGGGCTCGGCTCTGCTACCCAAGTAGATGTGCCGGGATAGAAGCATCCGGTCGAGCCTGGTCACCAATGCGAAGGCTTCGGAGAATTCTCAATGAAGGATCGCTTTAGGGGCCAAGTTAGCAGCCGCGCTTGACACGACCGTGGGCAGAGGAACTCAATCGGCCTGTTGGTAATGGCAATCGCCGGATGCAGACTGTGCTGATTCATTTGTCGTTTTTGCTTGGTTCTTATAATTAGTGTATGGCTGCCACATTCGGCCGAGTAACTAGAAGCATAGCAGTCGCGACCCCCTTCATTACTTACGGCTTTTGCACATTCGTGCTTATGCTGGGGAGAATGCCAAGTCCCCCCCCGAAACGCGTTGGACAGTCAGAAAGCGTAACGTAGAGTTGCGAATCTTGAGATGTGGGATATTGTAGGACGTGACGCTGGGTTTAGTGAAATGCAAGACCCGGTCACCCCGGATCCTTCAAAACCGCGGCGATCTTCCTATCGTGTGAGGCCAAGCGGACGGAGCTGATGTCCTGTCAGTCTGCACTGGAAATGTTGGGAAACTCGGGCACAGGATGAGTGGGTTTGAGCTCGAAGCATCATTCATCTTCGGCCTTGGGGGTGGACGAGATGTGCGAAGGAAGCAGTTCATGGCTGCCTGACGGGAAGACATGATGCCTACCCTGCACGCACAAACCCTTAAACATTTCAAAGGCGCAGCGTTGTTTTGGGCTTCCTGGCCTCGCTGTCGGGGCCTCAAATTATTCCGGGCTCACGAATTGGAGGTGTTCACACTTACGGACGGAAGAGTTGGGGTTTCATGGGTCGTTTTCAACTTGGATTCCAGCAGTCACATGGTACTTCGAATTGCTT
The DNA here is from genome assembly GCA_905221615.1 of Symbiodinium sp. CCMP2592. Lineage (NCBI taxonomy): Eukaryota > Dinophyceae > Suessiales > Symbiodiniaceae > Symbiodinium > Symbiodinium sp. CCMP2592. The sequence continues at coordinate 274,996 of CAJNDT010002935.1, read as the reverse complement.
ACATATGGAACTTCTGGTGAAGAAAACTTGATGCAAGAATTCATACTTACATATCCCTAAACTCCCTAAACCGTAAACCATAAACCCTAAACCCTCATATACGCCGACCGATGATCCTTGGCTCGGCGGCCGATCTCCGAGCATCCGAATCTCGCAGGTATGACACGGGCACCGTCATTGACTTGATCCACTCTGCGCACTGCTTCTTGTGGCCGACGGCTAAGCACTTTGAAACTTCGGGATTTCCATATAGAAGCCCTGGGTCTTGGCTACAGTGTTTCTAGGCCAGGGCCTTGGCTAGGACCTAGGCTACGCTGCGCGTTGGCCCAGGGTAGGCCTACGGCCAGCGTCACACTAGGCCTGCACGTAGGCCTAGGGCTAGGCTAGGGGTAGGCCCTAGGGAGAACCTTTAGTAGCATTATTACTATTACTACTATTACTAGGACTAGTATTGCTATTACGACTGTTGTTGCTGTTACTACTATAATTTTTTACTACCATCACTGTTATTACTACCGCTATTATTACTATTTCTATTGTGGCTATTACCATTAGTACTGCTACCATTATCGCTACTATTATTATTGCCGTTACTATTCCTAGTATTAACATCGCTATTATTGCTATTGCTATTAGCACCATTACTATGGGTACTTTTACTATTATTACTGTTACTTGTGTTACTGTTACTATTATTAACGGTTACAATCGTTACGACTATGACTAATATGAGTATTACTTCTAAAAGTTATTACTATCGCCATTATTACGCTTGCTACTATTACTATCAGCTACTACTACTGTCATTATTACTATACTGCAAAGTAACTCAAAAATGATGTGGGATTTGGAAGGTTGCACATGGGAGGCTGCCGCCCCCCCCCCCCCCCCAACCTCCCTGCTTTTGTTGACTGTAAACTCCCGCCCCCTTAAACCCAGAGGAATTAAATGTACAAGTCTTCTCCAACGCACAGATAGAAGCTTCACGAAAACGCTGGGGGGCGGGGGTAAAAGCGATAAAATCAAATCAATCATGCATGATTTTGCAAAGGGGTGGTGCGCCCCTGACTTCCTTCGCCGTGTTTGGAATGCAAACTCTCGGTTTCTTAAGCGGCGAAGAAATGAATAAACACGTCTTTTGCACACACTCTTCAGAAGAAGAAACACAGGAAAACGCTTTAGCAAAGAAAAAGATGATCAAGAGTGAACCCTCTCTTCCGACGAAGGCGAAAGCCAGACGTACTTGCTTTGGAAGTGAGAAAGCAAGGAAACGAAGTAAAAGGAAATGCGGAAGCCACACGACATCGCCTGCTAGAACAGCTTGCTCGCAACCTTGTACAACGCACCCTGCAACACGAAGATGGGTTTCAAAAAGGGCAACTCATTTATTTTGAGGCGGGCTTGCAAGGCTTACAAAATCATAGGATTCAAAAACACAGGCTTCAAAGCAAGCTTGGACGGCTAAAAATACCGGGGGGCTGGGGGGGGGGGGGGCGAACAGCCCCCCTCCATTTGCAAACGCAATGCTCCCACGACGGGTTTCAAAAAGAACCACTTTCTTGCAACCGTGCATGGCTTCAAAAAGCCAGGGGACTGAGAGGCGCAGCTCTGCACGGATCCAGCAAGCGCGGGAGCTGGGGGACGGAGCAGCACGTGGCGATTCTGGCTCCTCATTATATCCACAACAGCCCCCCTCATTTCGCGATTCCGGTTCATCGTACATCTTGTACATATAACTCAAACATGTTCCCTTCATAAGCGAATCTGGCCGACCATATATCTAAAACCCGTCCTCTCATTTGGCGATTCCGGTTCTCCGTATATCTGGAACGGAAAGACAGTCAGGAACTGCAGCAGCAATAGCTGCCTCAATTGTTGCTGAGGAAGATGCTGTTGCCAGTTCTTCCGTCAAAACCGGCCGATGCCGGCATTGCATACAAATTTCGTTTCATCATCGTGCTGAAGTTTGCTTGGCATGTCATTGGTGCACAGAGCTGTACTTCGTTGCCTTTGTCATGAAAGGGCCAGGACCCAGTGCGACTCCTTGTGTAAAGTCAAGGCTCTGCACCCAGTATGCAATTGCAACATGTACGCCGGCAGCTCTGTGACATTGTTGGAGTTCCTGTTCCTGCCGAATGCACATCGAATCTACGTTTCCGAGGGGCGGTGGTGGCTTCAGCAGTGGCAAAGTCGCCGTTCTTTGGACCAAGCGAGAGGAGCTCTTTACAGGCGAGGTTGAATCACAGCAGAGATGCAGCATTCGTTTGGGGGTGTGGGGGTGCGGGGTAAAGTTTGTTGCGGGCATGGTCACCTACCGTAACTCTTCTCGATGCCCGTGTCTTCTTGTCTGAGCTGTTTTGTCTCTTCAGAGTTGGGTCTCTCACCATGATGATACTGTTAGGACTGTTAGGAGAGTTTCTTCTTGCTGCTTTGCAGGATCAACAGGTTTTCATAGTAGACGCTGGAGGTTCAAGAAGAAGCGCCCCTGTCACAAGTCGCCAAGACCTCACCGTGGTAGACCGTGAAAGCCCCGTCGCCGGTGAAAGTTGGAGGTGCCAATACCATCACGAAGAACCAGAACCGGGTGCTCAAGCGAATCGCTCACGAGGGCGTCGTGGGAAGGCGCAGTCTGAAGCCGGCTTTTGGCACTCTTTCCTGTCGCCACAGCATTCAAATGATGACATGGAACAGCAGCTCCTTGTTGAGGTAGGCCCAGGTATGAGTCAGGACGTCAAGTTCCTGGCCCTCTAGCGATGGTGGCTTGCAACCCTTGTGGTTCTGTAGCCAACTCCACCCCAACACTACCCTAAACACCAAGCTGTAGCCTGAAGCCCCACTGAGCCCTGCAGCGAAGCGCCAGGCAAGTTTCCCAGGCCAGGGGCTGAGCCAGATGGCTACACAGGTTTTGTGATATTCGTTCTTGTATGACAGTGTGGCATTGTTCCCCATCTTAGTACATGCTTTCACAGCTATGAATTGCGGTATGCCGCCTTGTGTTACTCACCCTATTCGGTGTATAGCCACATACGTATACGGTGTGTGTGTGTGTGTGTGTGTGTGTGTGTGTGTGTGTGCGTGTGTGTGTGTGTGTGTGTGTATGTAAATAGACATATCTCACATATGTGCATATTTATCTATCTATCTATCTATATATATATATATATACATATCTTTCTATCTATATAACATCTATTTTTGTGTGTGTGTGTAAATCGATAAACAAGTAAATAAATAGATAAGCAAATAGATAAAGCATATATATATATATATACACACAGGTGTGCGTGCGCGTGTATGGGAGTAGTATAACTGCAGCTGTCACATGCCAGTCTGTACTGTCCTGTTTGAGTTTAGTCTTCATCGCTTTGTCGGCATTTCAGTATTGTTCCGGCGATCCAAGAGGCTGATTTTTCGGCACCCTTCTGGCAATTCGTCGAGATGATTGCATCCCTGCCCAAGAAAAATCCTGCATTGTTATGCTCGTTTGGGGCAGCACCATGTTACTGAAGCTGTTCTCTGGCTAATCATTTTTCTCTTTTGCTCTCTCTCTCCCTCTCTCTCCCTCCTCTCCCTCCCTCTCTGCCGCCCGAAAATCCCAAAGGTGTGGTTCGCTTTCGTACAAGTAGTTTTCTCCACTCGCAGATAGGAGTTGCCATGCTGGTTGGGAGGACTGAGGCATCTTCTCCGGTATGCAAGTCTCAAGAGTGTCATGACTCCGGCTCAAACGTCAGAAGCCCTAGATTCCGAGAAGGCCCACATGAACAGAAACTAACATCTATGGCGTCGACAGCGACGTAAAATTTCTGTTATGCCACAGGTGAGCTTATTTGGAGGGTGTGTGGCAGTGCGTGCTAGCGATTCGTTTGCAATCAGCTTTTTCGATGCCCCTTCTGCAAGGAACACGGTGTTTCCACGAGACAGCTCGTAAAGGAGGCCGCGCAGCATGAACTGTAAGGCAATTTGTGTTGTTTCTGTCGTTGTAGTAGTCGTGGTCGGGTCCTGACCGTCGCCAGGGTCCTGTTCCCGCCGTCGTCGCCATCGTATCATCATCATCATCTTGTGAATGTTTCAGGGCACGCTATGAGCAACATAGACATCGTCAGATGTAAGGCAGTTTAGGCTTCGGGGTTCGAGCTGTAAGAGTTGTAGGGTCTAGCTTTCAGGGCTCAAGTGCACACGTTTTGGGGGGCTGTGTTGTCGGGGTCTGAAGGGAGTGTGGAGAGTTTTTAACTAAGACTTACTATTTGGGCGTTGATTTCGGTGTTGCACCGATGTTTTCCAGGATCACAGCCAACTTACTGTTCGGTCATCCCAGCCTCCTGCTGTTTGCACAGCATCCCATATCCGCTGGCAGGGTGATCGTGAGTCGCTGGTGTGACGTGCCACATATCTTTGGATGCAGATGCTGGGCCCTCTTGAAAGATTTTGGGCTTGGCCAAGTCGGAGTCCTGGCGGCCCCTTCAGGGTGCGTGGCTCAAAGCTGCTGTAAACCCACGAACCTTGAGTTTGGATTACCTATTTGCCCACATGGATCCCGCCTCCACACCCGCACGCAACTTGAAGCTGACAGTGCCTGGAGTGCCTGGTACTGGCAGGTGATTCCGGCCGTCCGAGTCAGCCTCGAGTCGGCACGGAAGCGCGGTGAACCGAAGCACTGGGCCCGCGCTTCAGAGCCGGATGCAGAGGGTCTCAAACAGAAGCGAATTCCGAGGGTTGGTCTCTGTCTGTCTGTCTGTCTGTCTGTCTATCTGTCCGTCTGTCTGTCCGTCTGTCCGTCTGTCTGTCTGTCTGTCTGTCTGTCTGTCTGTCTGTCTGTCTGTGTGTGTGTGTGTGTTTGCATTTTGGGCTTAGATTTGAGCTGGTCTGCGGCTGCCTTGTGAAACTTAGAAAGTTCTTCTGCATGTTTGGCGCTTGCCTTATGACCTGTCCGATAGATATAATTAGGCCAATTTAATGTTAGGAGGTCCTTCCGGGCTGAGTGATTTCCGGAAAGATGGTGGGCATATCCCTTATCCATCTTCCGTTTGTGCCTGCAGGCCATGCATCGTCCGCTGCCCCTCGCCGATCGAACCGCGATGCAAGAGAAGGCTGCAAGTTGGATTTCTCAAAGCAATTTTGGCAAGGTAAGGTGAAGAGTCTCCGAGGTTTGAATGGCCGCTTCTGGCGTTTTCCAAGACTTTGGCCTCAAGTGCAAACTTCGGATTTGTTCAAGACCCAGACCTAAACGGACCCAAACGATGCGGCGATTGCGCGGGAGATGGCATCTTCCTCCGAGCCTGGTCCTGCCATCTTCTGCCAACTGCGTTTTCGACCGAGCGTAACCACCTTCTTCTGGCCAAGCGGTGAGCGCCACCGTGACGGTGCTCACGGCTCTCCGAGCTACTGGCCAAAGAAAGGCTTGCACGTTGTCCTCCAGACCACTTTGCGGCCGACAAGCGGCATCCCATCCTCATCTTCAGTTGCGGCTGAAGATCCGGCGATTTCAACGACGTCTCCCGCAAAGGTGCTGAGAGACTTCAACTGAAGGTAGCAGGACATCCGAAAGGTACGGTTCGATGCGCCCCGTCCAAGGGTTTCAATCTTGGAGGAAGAAACAGCAAACCTAGATTGTTTTCCTTGGTTTCGGTTAATCTGCACTGATTCCTTAATCTGCAGGGCGCCGGTGCCGCTGCCGTCTTTGGGGCCCACCCGCCAGTCCGGTCGGGCCCTCGACACAGCGAAGCTCGTAACAGCAATGCGCAGACCAAAGCCTTCGTCGTCTTGGTCGTGGTGTCGTCGCTGTGGTTCCACTCCCAAAAGGAGGCTCCGGGCTCCAGGAGCTCTTTGAGAAGCAATGATGAGGGTGTTGTTTTGGGAGGCGGTGCAAAGCAGCAGTTTGGAACTTACATGTCATGCATGCTAGTCTGCTAGATTCTGCTACTCGTAGTCGGCCTTGGCTACTCCGAGGCGATACCCATTCCGGGTTGGCCCGAGTTCGTCATCAGGTGTGGCTCATCCGCAAGATGCTGCGTGCCCTTGGCATGATCTTCGGGCCACCTGAGAGCCTTGTTAGGGCTGCTGGGCACTTTGGGTCAGAACAGGTGATCCGGATCCGCGGCATAAGGCAACAAGAGTTTCGTGTGGATGGAGCGCAGAATCCAAGATTCGATCATTGTTCTTGTGAGGAAAGCAAAGACTCTGCATCCGTAGACTTGCCCTTACGACGCTCCGCAGGTTTCCCCTAGAACCACACTCCTTGACAAGTTTAGCAAAACCTTTCCTTGCAGCAGCTTCGATCTTATTGAGGCTCGGACAATACCGGGGATGGAGCCACTGGATGTATCTCAGTCGGACTGACTGATCGCATCATTCAGTTCCCTATCTTTCAGAATTCGGGCCATATTTCAGGAACTTCGAGACTCGGTTCTTCCTTTTCAGTATGCTTCGTGTACAGTACGTCCCCCAAGCTCCATGAGGCCCCAAATGGGAGTTTCCGAAAATTAGGGCTAGCTTGCTTTAGGATCCTAATAATAAGGATCCGATTATTGTGGGTACTATATTAGGGTCCCCTATTTTCGGAAACTCGCAAATCTGCATCAGCGCCGACCTGTGGAGGAGCTGCTCCATGCCATGCAGCGGGAGGCACCCAGCCTGGGGCCCAGCCCTGCGAGAGGTTGCAAGAATGCGTAGAGGCGTAGAGACCCCTGGTGCCTCAACTAAGGGGGTGGCACGCGTTCGGGGCGATATTTCAGGAAGCCTAAACCTGGCTTAGCAATACAAAATGCCACAAAAAAGCCGGTGCTGCAGGAGGGAAACACCAACCTGCCCATGGCCCAACGTGATTGATTGACGCCTGTGAGTGCGTAGTTGGAACCGCTAGTTGGGTTGGCCATCGACCTCGTCAAGCTAAGGCGATGGCCAGGCACGGCCTAGGGGATGGCCTAGGCAGAGCCTCGGGAGGTACAGCCTGGGGGATGGCCTAGGCAAGGCAGAGCCTGCCAGGGTTTGCATCTATGGTCGGTTGGAGGTTCAGGCTGCCAAGGAACTTTCGGCACTGGCCCTGAACAAACTCAACGTGTTCCGCGGACGTGCCCCGCATGCCTGGCCGAGAAGGACAGGCCAACGACTTGCAGCCTCACAGACAGCAGCAACAAGGGTTTATAGGGGGGAACCTCGTACTAATGGCAATGAAGCCTAGTGGGCATGGGAGTCACGGCCGAAATAGCAATCTGTAAGGTGTAAAGTGATAGCAGCGTGTACTTATCACAGGATGGCAGCTCTGAACCAGAACCCCTCTGCAATTAGGTTGGGCCGGTGATGCCGTGACTTTGTGGCAAACCTTCTCCGACCAACCGCACCGCCTCCTCGGCACGGCGGTGCCACATGCCTGTTTGTCTTGCTTCTTGATGTCGTGCAGCCATGTAGAACCAGAGGCGCAACACTGCTTTGTAATCGCATGCATGGAGCAAAGACTAGATTGCACCCAATCATCTTGTTGCCATGATTCAACTGTATGCGTCGCGAAGCTTGTCAATGTAGTCTTTTTCCAGATGAACTCTCAGCCTGATTTCATCCTGGCATCGCTGAAGACTTCAGCGATGCCAGGATGAAAACAGACCGAGAGTTCCTAAGAGCACGTTCCGAGAAAGAAGATTGTGATAAGCTTGCGAAACAAAGTTGCTTATGATGCCGAGGAAAAACCGAGAAAAGGGTGGTTGCCTCTGGCAACGGAAAGCAATTGTCGTGATCGCTTGTTCTTGGACTAGGGAAAAGCATACCACTAGTAAAGTGGTGATGATGGCGCACATACCGAGCCTGAATATGTACAAGGACTTGCTCACAGGAGCTCAAGAAAACCGATGGCGAACGAGCAGTATGGGGACGATGACGCGCTTGGGCAGAAGAATGCAGAACAGGGATCTTGTCTTGTGTGACTTGTGTGTTGTCCTTTATGCTGATGGACGAAATCCCTCCAACAGCTGTTTGCATCGTGCCTTCATCTCTGCAGTGTGCCGAGTAGCAGGTGCTCAACGGTCCACCTCCGGCAGGCATCCTTCCGACAAGTTTCTTTTCATGCCAAAGTATCATCTCTGCTCGTACGAGGTTGCCTACAGCAGCTGTCGGATGTTGTCGCGTCGGTTTCGATTTCGGGGGTCGTAATGATCAGTATTTTCACGGTTAACATCAAGTTGCTGTGGACAAAGAAGTTCGGGATCTGGCTTTCTGTACGAAGTCTTTCTCCCACCTGAGTGTTATCGGGCCAGCGCTGACCAGACTCCAGCAATCCCTTAACTGTGGAGCCTTCAAAGGCGCCCCTGCGCCCGTTCTCAGCGAGCACTGGTTCAAGAGCATGGTGCGGGCCCTGAAACACAGCTGGCTGTAAGAAACCGCGCCGGGCCCTGTAGCTTCGCATCTTGACCTTTGGCTACATTTCCGGGCCAGTGTCTGCAGCATGATCCTCAGACCTAAATCCTAGATCCATTCCGGGACTGCAAAGCAAGACTCTGCTTCCTGTTTCTGGTTCAGGAGTTTGGGATTTCATGTTCCGTTGCGGTACAGAACAAGCTTGGGGTTGAATCTGACCTGGTGTGAAGCCCGGAGACTGTCAAGGTGACATGACATCAGACATAGCTTCATTACACGGCAGGAGTTTGAGCATGGTGTCAGAGGAATGGGAACTCCAGGATTCCGGCTGCGAATATCAACAGCCCAAGCCAACCGATCAGCCAGCTCCCCAACCTCAAGATTCGCTCTGCCCAGTTGGCCAAAGCTTCTGACACGCTGGGAATGACACCTGCGTCTGACCCCAATCTTGTGCCGGACAAGGACGGAGCCCAAATAGTCAGGAGGTCGACAGACTTTAGACGACAGCCCCTGGCTCACCGTAGACACCAACCCAAAAACGGCCCAAACCCTAAGCTGTACAGTCCTCAAGCCCGAGTCCATTGACCCAAGTATGGGCAGAGGCCACCTTGGGAAGCAAGTGTAGCAGCAGGAACCCTCAACTCAGCACCCAAAGCCCCTTCCGAAATGCGGGGCAAACGCCGGACCGTGCGATAGTGCTACCCAAGGATACTGCAACGTTGCACAGGATCTGTTTGTGAGACATGCCGGACTGTCATTACATGATCAGATTGATCCACTTGTCGACTCCAGGCTTGAGGCTTGGGTTCTTTCGGTGAAACTCCCATCCAGCAGCTTTCTGGGAGGACACCCCGAAAACAAGCGATGCAGGCCCTTTCCCAAGTTCGGGGGCTGTTGAGATGGGACTTTTGGAACTGGTCGGTTAGACTCCGAAGCTCGAATGAAGCTACTTCTAGACATTGGCTGCGAGGCTTGGCGTCTTGTTGTTTGCGCTTCGGGCTGTCGGCTGATGTCCTCAGATGTAGGGTTCCCTGCGCACCCTGAACGAATCGAAGAGCTTGGTCTGCGCACTTCAGTTCCCCCGAAAACAGCTTTGGTCGCAGCAACTTCGAGCAGTCAAAGCTTGCTGTTCGAGCTGCAGCCACAGGCGACCAACCGCTGGATCATGTGAGTCTCAACGACATCTTTGCTGCCTTGATCTGCAGCTCCCGCGGGACCGTCTCGGAGAAGGCGCCGATGTAGAAGCTTCCGCAGAGGAGACCGCTACGTGAAATCGTGGTGTCCCACTTCTGTAAGCACTGACAAGCCTGTTTCGCCGCAACCCCGCTGTACTCGAGCGGTGGAGAAAGGCAGCGGCCCTCTTCGACCTTTACTCGTACACAGCTCCGCGAGGCCCTGCTTCTCGCAGCTTCTGGGGTTCAGCTTCGGTCAGACGGTTTCAGAGTGGCCTGAAGAGGTTCAGGCCGAGGCATTCCGAGCTTGAGAGTTTTGGTGGACATGTTCGACTATGATGCAGAAGCACAACATAGCAACTCCCCTGGTTTTGATTGATCTTAGCTTTCTTTCACATGTCATTTTCTTCGTGGAGTCTACGTAATTTGTGACGGCGGTGGGTTTCTGCTTAACTCGCTATGTTGTTCGAGCACCTCTAAACCCTAACCCCTAAACCATAAACCCAGTCCGTTGCAAGGCAACGAGCACCACATCACTCCCCTCAACCGCGTGTCGAAGCGCGCTGCCGCCTCCGCCCTCGCCGCCCGGAGCCCACTTCTTTGGGCACCTTGAGAGTTTGGATAAACTATTCTGACAAGCATTGGCACTGAATGAGTTGTACTAGAATTCATCTGAGTTTCGAGGGTTGATCCCACCCTAAACGAGAAAGGAGCCTTTTTGTTTTTATCCGCGTGTTGGGGGGCACACGTTCTTGAGCCGCGATCGTACCCAGCTTGCAACACACCGCATACGACGATGGATGCCACGACAAGTCCTGCCCAACAACTACGTGCCAGAATATCAAGACGCCATCTTTTCACGAAGCACATGTGCCATCGATGCAGCTCGGTTGTTCCGCATGATGTTGCGTTTGGGATGAATGGGCCTGAGATACGAGGAGGCCCTCAGCAGATCCAACTAAACAAGTTACAGGTCGTGCAGCAGTTGAAGATCTTCCTATCTCGCTGCGAGAAAATAGGCGGAGCTCATTGCTCCCGTCACATAAGACTGCTACCCCAATTCCCTGGTTCCCGAGCCTTGCGCACGCATGGCCAAGGATGGGGGAGACCTGGGCCGAGTCCTGGCACCGCGGGGCGGCTCAGAAACTGACGGAAACCTCAGCAGCTTCCGGGGTTAGAGTCTGCGATGACTTAAAGGGTGCTTATGTTCAGGGGAAGGGAAGCTGCATCAAACAACGACGGTCATGCGCAGTTTCTGAAACAGCTGATGTCGATAATACATTCCATACGAACAATTGGGTTCTTTCATCGTGGCCTTAAATCCTGCCATCGCCACACGCCGCAGATGTATACGTTGCCGTACGGTTGCAAGGGTTCGATGCCTTGGAATGCAAGGACATGGGGTGAGGATCCGGAGGAGAAGGAAGCGAAACAGAACAATGTGCTCAAGTTCACGGTGGGGAGCTCGGCATCTCGGAATTCCTTCAGAGACGAAGTGCAGGGGTTACCACGAAAATCACTTGGCCACAGCGTCTGGCATTTCTTAGTGACCCATAACAGAATAACATCATGTGGACGGGGTTCATAAATTAGGCGTCTAGATTATGAGGAAGGCGACGGAACAAGGTGAGCAATCATTGCGGGTTCTCAGATCGTGTTTCCCATGAAGACGGCGTGGAAGGAAATTGGCTAGAACTGTGCCAGGTCTACACCAGCTACCCAGCTGATGCCGTCCTTGGGCATGTGCTGATACCTTCCCTCTCCCCGTACGTCAGCAGCAGCCGGCCTGTTTGTGGGTCCTTAGGATCGGAATGGAGGGAGGACGACGGCTGCCATTTCATGTTTTGCTGGTACCGCAATTTCCGTCCACAAGTTTTCATGCTGCTGCGGCTTGTGCATCACATGCAGACAATTGCAGCCAATGCTCCATCTTAAATTTCTGCAAAGTGGAAGTTGGACGTGTGTTGTCAAATCCAGACATTGTTGGAAACTACGTTCTAGCAATGGCTTCTCTCAAAAACTTGGATGCGATTTCGACCAGCTGCGGAGCCATGCAGCATGCAGACATATTCAGAATATACTCGACATTGTCGCATGATGTCGCATGGTTCATGAGTTCATGCCCATGAAAATCAGATTACCGTGGTGCGAATTAGATCAAGACTTGGAGCAGAGTCGCGTGGCAGGCAGTGGTGCTGCTGAGCCAGTGGCCAGGAGCTACAACATCTGGGGACGCAAACCCAGGCATTGTTGGGAGAGCAGGGGTTTGGGAGCTCTTTTAGGGAGTTGAAGCCCTTGAATTTTGTTTCACCGCGAGTCATGGGGAGAAATTGGCTCACCACCATCGCTAGGGTTTGCTGCTTTCCTTGCTGCAGGTTCACTTGAGTGAGTGAATAGACTGTACGTGGTCCTGCAGCTTGAGGCCGAACTTGGAAGAGTCCGCCCGAATTTCGGTGGCTCTGCGGGCATGCACTCTTTGGAGTAGCTAACAGACCCGGCAGGGGAGCTCTAATTGCTCTAGAACTATAGCTCCAGGCCGAGCTCTGTGACAGATGGTGCTCCTAGAGATCATTTGTGCTCGATGAAGGGACGTACCCTTGTTGATTAAGATCGCCAAACCGACAGTATCCGGCAGTGAAATGATGATCCGACATTCACATGACTGTTCGGGTAACCATAAGTCACGATCTCATATTCCAGCAAAATTAAAAAGCCTAGTGCAGTTCCATTCAGTAAAAGTTGCGAGTCCTCTACTCACGTGGTTGTTTTGACGAAGAGAGAAGGCATCGTCCAGAGCTTTCACGAGTACGGGTCTGGGCTCACGGCTGCGCAACCCTGTCTCCTCCTTTCTCCCTTGCTGGTGCCGAATACCTTGAGCTGCAATCAACTCTAACGAGCTTTTCGAGTGTCTCATGCAGTCCTATAGATGAGTGTCGAGCTGTCCGCAGTCCATAAACTCCATGAGAGTGGCCTGGACCCTGGGACCCTGCGTCCATCTCCAGGGCGGCGAACAACACCTCGGCCTCCAACCCCAACATGAACAACAACGCCGGCGGTGGAGACCAGAACAGGCCTGCAATGAAGCTTCGGCGCTTGAGCTTGCACAGATACCATCTTTGGCACGGGCATGTGTGTGTGTGTGTGTGTGTGTGTGTGTGTGAGGGCTACTGGGGTCCCTGAGCAACAGTCACTGTACGCATCTTCGGCATTCTGAGCCTGCAATCCCGTTCGATTTCCAACCAGAAGCTGTTGCCGAACCCGAGCTAAAGGGTGCCGATGGTTGAAACACGATATTTCGCTGCTTCACTTTGGATGGCTTGGCCACGGCCCTTGAAACTGAGGATTCAAAGCTGCTGATGGTCTATATGATCGATACTGTTATTTTGTCACTGTCTTTCCTGTAAATGTGAATGCTTCCAACCTTCTTGAGCTCATCCAACGCTTGGGTCGTTCTCCGTCAAAGGGAAGATGACCACTCCAACATGCCGTATAGCTCTCAACCCGAACCCCGTGATGTCGAGACTACCAGGAGGCCTTGCGTAGTCGTGGGTCTCGCTTGGAATTCCTCCCGATCCGCAAAGCTCGGTGAGGCTGGTGTGCTTGGGCGAGATCAACATGGCCTTGCAATGGCGTGAAGCGTGCGAGCCCCAAGACTGGAGCCAGGGAAATGGAGAAGCCTCAATGCGTAGCTCCCGAAGCCCTAAGCCACAACAACCGCCACACCCTAAAGACCCTAAAGCCCCAAACCCCACACCGTAAACCCGGACCCCAGCGAGGACAAAGGGCCCAAAACAAAAACCACAAAAACAAAGGCAGATCCCAAAACAAAAAAAAAGCCTCAAAAGGCCCTCCGAGTCTTGAGCCCTTGAGCCCAGGAGCCCCAAGACGCCTCATCAAGGGCAGCTGACGATCCTCGTGAAGTACGTGAAGCCGGGAGCTGCCACGTTTGGATTTTCTTTTTCCTGGAGGTTTCAAACGTTGGGGTTTAGGGTGGTTCTTCTTTGTTTGGGCCTTTGGGGCTTTGGCCTTGACGCATTGCTTAGGGTTCGGAGTGTCTGTGCATTAAGGGTTAAGTTTGGGGGTTTGCAGAGTTCGGCTCGCGCGGCACCTGACCGGTAGCACTCCAGCACACTCTCAGCTGCAAGAGCCAGCAGACGACCCTTGCAACAAGCTCTCCTCTGCCAGGTTCCAGGGCTATTACATAATGGAGGACTACAACGTGAACCCCCGCATCACGGTGTCCCTCAGCCAGGAGACAACTGCCCGGGCCTGATTCTGTTAATGCCTGCAAAGAATCCTGGAAAGCTTCTCTTGGCTTGAAGCCGTGGCCAGGAGTGTCAAACATGCCTATCTCCCCAAATCCGAGCATCTCTGTGACTCAAAAAAGGAAGTCGACAACTCTGGCGAGCACGCAGTACTGGTGTACTTCATTAAGATAGTCTTATGAAAACCTTGGGCCCAGTCCTCTCAAATCTTCCCGGTCACGTCTCGTGCCTTTGAAGCCCGCACCAAATTTTTCGACATGGAGCCGAACCCAACAATCGTCCGAGCCAGATGCCGCATCCTGGACTTCAAAGGCACAAGAGTACCGCGCAACTTGAACCGTAAGCGACCAGACATCCCAGACGGCCACCCCTCACTGAATCGACATCCTGGCATGTTTGTGATTGCCATCCGCACACCCAGGGAACAGACCGCAACTGGGTGGACATCAAGCCAGAACCTCATGGGTTCTGGGACTCCTGCGTTTTTGGGTTGGGACTTTGGGATTCAAGGTTCTGGGATTGGCACTCGTGTTTTATTGTGGACACTGGCACTGCAGTATCCACTGACATGGCTTGCTCATCCACTTTGTTTGTGTACATGCTCTTTCTGTTGCGGTCAATCAGCTATCTGTCTTCGACCCCGTGCTTGCTTGCCTGCCTGGCTGCGAGCGTGCGTGCTTGCTTGCTTGCTTGTTTGTATGTTGTGCTTGCAGACAGACATGCATACATCCAGACATCTATGTGTGCATACATGCAAGTGTATATGTGCCATATGTATACATATGTGTGTAACTGTGTATATATATATATATGTGTATACATAGATAGATAGATGAATATTGGTAGACATAGATACAGAGACAGATACATACATAGATATAGACATAATTGTATTTATAGCAAGGGGGTGCCATCACAGACATGTTTATGTCCATATACAGTTTCACATGTCTTGTAATTCCAGTGTATACCCCTACAGCCGTGGCAGTGGATGAACGAGTGTATGGATGTATTGGTAAGTATGTATGTAGGTTTGTAGGTACGGAGGTAGGTACGTATGTAGGTAAGCTTATGTCGTGTTGCAAAGCCAAGGCGATGGGACCCACGTGGGGTCTTCAAGAAAGATGCCGTGTCAGTGCCGTGCTCTCAGGTTTTCTTGAGGGCATTTTTCCGCGTTTTGGCAGATTTTGCTGTATTTTGCAGCTGGCTGGAATACCCACGGGTGTAGAACGACCCATGCAGGCTTGGGGGCTCCTGATTGCTGAGCTCTGGTCCCACTCCGATGTCGAGCAGCCTCGCGAAAGCCCCTGCCCGAATGCAAGGACCAAGACAGGGGCATTCGGCGGCGTCATCGAGCTTCTTGGCTTTATGAGCGTCGAGTTCTTGATGTGATGAAAGGATTTTGTTCAGTGCCGTGCTACGTGAAACGGAGAATCTAGTCATTGTAGAGGTTTCCCTGTGTGAAGCATGATTGTAGTTGACTTCTTGGTTCACTTTGAAGGCTTGTACAACCCATGGCAGCTTCGGTGAATGTTGTATGTGGAAAGGTTCGAGCGGACCATGAAGAAGAAGACGCCGGGGCCTCGGCCAACACACGACAGGCTCCCAGATGAAAGGGGAGCTCAATGGAGTATTTTTCTGCGTCTGTACAGCAGAACCGGTTTCGTTGATTGGAAGCGGCTGCATGCTCTCTGGCACAGAAGCGGTTTAGCATGCAAGAGTTAAGCAATAAGGATCCTCCTATCTTGGGGAGGTTTGGAGTTTCATTTGTACCTTACATGCTTGAACCAAAAACCTGAGGCCCCAGCACCACACCGCCTTGACATTTACAAGCCATTTTCCTAAATTCCGAAGCCCTTGAGGTATGGAGGCGGAAAGGAACTTGGGCAGTGGATCCGGCATGGCGACGGCCAGGGCTACCTGCCGGGTGAGGGCAAGGCCTGTGTGCCTTTCTCCTCTACGGCTTGATGGTTGCATTGAGAAGAGCGGGATTCGCAACGCAGGAGGCTGTTACCGTGAACTTTCAACAGCTGAGCTTAAACTGTCCAGGATGAGGGGGGCATGAGCAGACTGTAGCGAGCTCTGCAGGAAAGCGGCAAATGGGAGTGGAACAAGGCGCTCATGGGGAGGGTTCATTGCAGCGTTCAAGTTTGCCTGTTGTTCGGGTTTGGCGTTGCGCGGCCTCAACTCAACGTAGGCCAAGGGTGTACTTCATCGGAGTATCAGAACGAGGCGTAAGATCAGAAAGCTGGCAATCAGCAAATTCCTAGAGGTCGGCTGCGGCATGCAACTCATGTTCCGAGGTTTGGGAAGAATGATAGTAAGGATGGAAAGGTAGGTAGGAAGGCAGGCAGATCGGTAGATAGATATGTAGACTCTAGACAGGAAAATGAGGTAGACAGGTAGTTGTATGTTCGTAGGTATATAGAAGTGCGTATTTATGCGTACATACATACAGACATATATACATACATACATACATACATACATGCGCACCTCCAGCCATCCATCAATGGACTCATGCGTACATGCATCCAGACATGCATGCATCAAACGTACATGGCTACATAGATACCGACCGACTAACCACCTACCTCCCTGCCAACCTACCTCCTGCCCCTACCTCCTGCCTGCATACCTGCTTGCCAGCTGTCCTGCCTAGCTATCAGCTATCGATATATGATACATAATACATGCCAATGTGCGTACAAGCAGTAGGAACAGTAGCAATCATGCTAAAAGTGAATCAGCGAAATCTGATGACGCATATGACAACGATGATGATTTTGATGCGCATCATCAATATCATCATCTTGCTCTTCAGCATGACCACCATCATCCTCTTCTACTTCATCATCATCATGAAGATGGTCACCATCATCACCAAACCACTTCCTGATCAAGCTAGCCAAGTTGAAAACACTAAGCACAGTCACAACAACAGCAGACATACCGATTGCCCCCTGCCTCCCCAAACCCAACATCCAGGGACCGGGGTTCAACAGATGAGCCCAAAGCCAACAAGCCTGTTGCCACTGTTCGTGTTGTTGTGATTACCATCATTTCCCGAACCCGTGTCATTGACTCTACATACTCTCCAAAGAACCCAAGCTTGAGGACCTGAACCTTCAAACCCAAGCTTTTGCGTGCCCTGGCACAGACCTGGGGTCTGCAGCACTCCCCGCCGGATCTCCGGGCTTCCTGGCGTGCTCAACATGGAACCATAGCTCGTAGTTTTTGACTAAACGCAGCTGTTGTGTGTGGTTGTTTCTTTTTTTGCGCGCTCGTCTTGTTTGTTTTTGGAGTCTTGGTTTGCAGGATTTTGCCTTACTGGAAGAGGGACTCGACTGATTGAGGCTCCTGACTGTCAGACTCTTCAAATCTTGGCCTTGGTAAGTGTCGTCACTTGTGAAGATGGGATGAAGGATCACATGCATCATCCTTGGCATGGCACGGAGCCGAGAGGCAGTTGCATGATGCCACAGGCAACAAAAGGCCTGACAGGAGGCTGAAGCCGCGAGGGTCTGCTTCAGTAATTTCGTGCTGTTCCATCGAAAGTTGCAACAGACCCAGCAGAAACCAGTTCAGTTCCCCTCAATCCTGAACCTGTTCAGGTTTCTGTGTGTGTTTGGTAGTGTAAGCGCAAGTCTGATACGGTCACAGCGGCTGAGTTCAGAGAGTTTTTTTTTGCGCTTGTGTGGAGCTCCGGCTCACCATGCTCACCCGCAGTCGATGTAGTACAAACCCGAGGTTCACCCTGACTTCGTGCAGAATGAGTCGCGCAGGATGCTGTAGGGGTCAGGGTTCCGAGGCTTCGGGCCTTCCGCTTCGGGATTTCGGAGGTGGGGGAATGGCGTCATACAGCATATGTTTGTGTGTGACGCAGCCTCTGCGCTGAACGGAGGAACACGATTGACATGACGGGAGTCCGGCTTATCGTCTCCCAACTCTTGCAGAGGCCGGAAGGATGCTGAGTCCCGGGGGAGGGAAAAGGTAGCCTAAACCACCCTCAACCCTGAAATTTCACAAGCTCTGATTATTACTTGTACATCTTTCGCATCGATGATCTCCATGCCATCACATCATGGTACCGGCTATTATTGTACCATCATTATGTCACTGATCATCGACATTGTGTTGATCGTTTCTGTCAGAAGAAGTCGGGGACGGGCCATCGTACTACGATATTTCTGAGCATGCCAATCTTCAACGTGCAGGGAATTGGAACGGCGTTCACAAGCCTAGGCTTGAGCTTCGCACGGCAAACAACTCGCTGCATGCTTGAACCAAGTTCAGAAGCAGCTTGGAGTAAAACCTGCCATCATTATGTTTCAGACCACACGGGAACATCATACAGCCAAAGGCTCTCTTACCCGTGAGCTGCGGAAACGAGGAGGAGCAGTAATCCTACCAGCTCAAAAGCCTTGCACAATGGTTCGGCAAACAAACAAGATTGCCAAGATATGGATGACTATGGAGCAGAACGCATGCAATACAAGTCGTCTGTTCAATCCAAACTTGTGAGGAGCACATAGTAGAGGAGAGTGGAGCATCGCCAAAGCTCCGACAGATTATCGGCGCTTGAATCTATCCCTTTCAACCATGGTTGCGTTCTGTAGAAACTTTATAGCATCAGTTGCAGCAACAAGAGCAGCAGCAGTTGGTACTGGTAGTGGTAGTGGGTAGTAGTGGTAGTGGTAGTAGCAGTCTAGTAGTAGCAGCAGCAGTAGGAGGAGGAAGAGTAGGAGTAGGAGTCGGATCAGCCTACTCCTCCTGCTCCTCTTACTCCTCCTCCGAATCTTCCAACCTCTCCTTCTCCTCCTCCAAGCCCTCCTACTCCTGCTGCTCCTCCTACTGCTCCGACCTCCGACCTCCGACCTCCTTCTCCTACCTCCTGCTCCTGCTCCTTCTCCTACGACTCCTAGCCGCATTCTGTGGCTGCGCTACCGATACTGTGCTGTGGCTCCGCTGCTGCGGCTATGGCTACTGCTACTGCTACTTACAAGCACAACTACGGCAGCTACCAGTACGACTACGGTAACAGCAGCTACAACAGCGACTACTACAACGATTAGCAGTGCTAGTGCTGGAACCACCAAGACGACTGCTACTACTGCTGCACCTGCGACCGCTGCTTCTGGTGCGAAGATGTTAACCATAAGGTCAGCTGTGGACAAGTTTCGTTGTCAAGTTTGGTAACTCGCCAGCCTGCGAGGTGCCTGCTGAACATGTCCAACAGACAGGCTCTCCTGATTGCGGATAGCATCTTCAATCGAGCCGGGGTGCGCGCCTCGTTCTGTGTCTCCAGGGCATGTCACAATGTTTGTCATCTTCACCACGACGCATCTAGCAGCCGCAATAGAAATTCGCATGAGTCAGCTAGCATGAGTCGCCGAATGGCAATCAATGTCTTCTCTCTTGTCATGACCTGCATCGCTGTTACTTCGTCTTCATATTCGACGTTGCTGTGTCAATCGTTTTACACGCTCAGCTTCATCGTCATAGTTTCTCCATCATCGGCATTGTTGCCAATATCGGCGTCAGCGCCAGCAGCAACATCAGCATCAACCACCACCATCATCATCATCACCAACGCCACCACCATCATTATCATCACCACCTTCATCATCATCCCCTTCATCGCCGTCAATGTGAGGTTCATCGTCAACAGCACGTCGTCGCAGTCGCGCGTCGTTATGGCTGTCGCCATCACTGCCCTATCATATCACATTCTCACCACGATCATCACAGGCAGCAGCAGCAGAATAGCACCACTCCTATCGCAGCATCCAACCAGTCATACGGCTGGCGACAGGCTGATCTAGCTTTGTTTGGGCAGTACTTGCGCTTGCAATGCCTTTCTGCTCGCGTTAGCTTTTGACAGATTCGTCATGAATCTAGCCAGATGTTGCTTTTCATGCCCGTAAGCCCGGAAGTACAGGATTCGGAGGGTGTGACTGATGTCAGAGCGGTGCAGACTACGGCCCGTGCAAGTTCCCCGTCTCCGATCAAACCCGGAAGCATGTCTCTGCCATGCCAACCTAGCTGTGCGACCTTGAGGCTGTACCTGGTATTGCACAAGCTGTTCTCGTGAAAGCGAGCAATGCTGACTTCGGTGTCTACGCCGACAAAAGGCCACTGTTGTGAGTTTGGTTGAGTTCCAGCCAGGGCCCGTCCCTCATGAGGAAGGAGGAACCTTTGGTTTGGGGCTCTGCGTCTGAAGGGTTTCGCTTGTCAGGTTCTTGTGTGGGCATGTCCGGAGAGGGTTTGGGGATTCCTTCAGTCGGGCCTGTGCTTCTGCGCAGGACTTGGCTTTGTGAACATGGCTTGGCGCAGATCCTGGAGAAGCTCACTACTGCACCCGGCTTGGTGAATTTTGCCATCATGGTCGTTGCTTCTATCCTTATCGTTGCTTTTCATAACCGCGACCTTTATTCTTCAGCCTTCTGTGTCTTTGCGTAGAATGTTACTAGGTTTTCCGTTGTTCGGAGTTTGAGGCGCACCCCTACGTGGACGTGACAAAGGAGATTGTGCTGGAGCACGAGCGGCAGGTGTCTTGCAACGGTCTGTGGCTTACCCTCTATCTTGGGACAGAGCGGCAGTTGACAGTCAACCTTGGGGTGTTGTGACCCAGTACCGACCCAAGCGCTCCGTGAAGGGCTTTGATGATGGCCGGTTTCTGCAGCAAACCCGGGTGTTTGGGGCAAATCCTAAAATCCATCGCTGAGACCCACGCCCGCCCCGCGTGCGGCGCCGGAGCTGTCCACTCCTTTGGGCTTCCGCGGTGATCCCTCCTCCAAGCACTTCTTCATGCGGAGCCGCTGCTGGCCTTTCCCGTCTTCCAGCACTGCCGGAGCCAACCCAACAGCCTTCCGACCGTCGCTAGTGGGCCACTTGCTGGCATCCCTGTTCGGGCCAGTGCCGATTGCCCAAGCCCCAACTCCCGAACTTCACGGTCCTTCGACCGCTGCTTCCAAAGTGATGATGTGCACATCCCACGATGGCCGCGCTGAAGGACAAAACCCAGAACCCAAGGAGGGTGTTCAATTTGAAAGTGCTCCGCCGATCCATGCAAAGTACACTTCAGCACTCCCAAGGTGGCAACATCAACCTCTTCGCGTCGAGCTACATGAAGGAGACGAGCGGCCGTGGAATCGGATCCGGGGTCTTTCACTTTTCCTTTGGCGTCCAGAGAAGCTTCAGGAAGTCCTTTAGCGTGCCAGGGTCTCGCTTCAGGAGTCTGTCGCATGAGCCATATAGCGTCCCTAGCAGAGAAGTGAAAGCTGCGCAACATTGCAGAAACCGCCAGGCCGAACACGTTGCTCCCAGCACCGGAGATACATGCTCTCAATGCCTTCGAACCTGAACCTGACATGCCCGGACTTGCCCTGAAGCTGCTAACCCCTGAAACTCCTGTGCGTTGCAAAGCCTCTTGGGCAGGAGAAGCTCAACCTCAGCGCAATGGGGATTTCCGACCCCTATGTGAAGGATAACAAGGTGCTGCCGGTACTCCCCGAGATTTCAGGTTTCAAAGCGAGTGTTGCCTGTTACAGATTCCTGTTTGACGAGCCTTTTCGAGAGCTTGCTTGAGCCGATCTACAAGAGTCTGAGAGTCCAAGAGCTCAGACCCGAGAAGCGGCTTGCGACGAATGGATTCCCCGTGCACAATTTACTTTAAGCTTCTGGTTTCTTTCTCGAGAGGTTCTGTTCATCCGCTACATCCGTGCTGGTGACGGGCAACGATGCACTCAGGCTACGGTTCTTTTCATGGTCACAGTGCGCGCGCACTGTGACACAACAGTACTGTTTTGCAAGAAGGGGGGTTACAAACTCTTCAGATGCCTTCCTGTACGACCCAAGGGTTTGAGCCCTCGAGGTAGGAACTGACATGGGCTAGATCTTCGGACATCTTTGCCAGGGGCCAATTCGCCACACTTCCAATCCTATCCTTCAAAGGGACGCTGAGATTCCCGGTGCCCTCACCAACGGTAAAGTGAACTCCAGAAAGTTAGGACATGGAGTGAACGCGATTAGTCCTGAGATTCCTCATGCCTGCCTCGGTTGGAAAAATCTGGAACGACCTGCTTTCAACCTTGCAACAGCTAGCATTGGCATAACCCTTAGCTTGACAAGTACGGATAAGACATCAACGCCGAACAGGACGCACGTGATTTTTTTGCACGCCTCGTAAAATAGTGCGATATGTCCTCCAGCAACAGCATCATCGTCGTCTTTGATGTTCACAATTTTGTTGGCCTCAGCATCGTCATTGGCAGAATCGGTCGTTGTAAGTAACGATCAACCCGCATTTTCGCCATCGTCATTGTCATCATCATCACCATCCCCATCGCCAGCGCCAGCGCAAGCGCCAGCGTCATCATCGTCTTCATCATCATGGCCATTACCAGCATCATCATCATTATCATCATCATCATCATCATCGCCGATGGCGATCGCCATCGCCACCCGCCATCGCCATCGCCATCCTCCTCCTCCTCCTACTACTCCTCCTCCTCCTCCTCAGAGCATCAGCAGCATCAGCAGCATCAGCAGCATCAGCAGCATCAGCAGCATCAGCAGCATCAGCGGCATCAGCAGCATCAGCAGCATCAGCGGCACCAGCAGCATTAGCAGCATCAGCAGCATCAGCAGCATCAGCACCATCAGCTGCATCAGCAGCATCAGCAGCATCAGCAGCATCAGCCGCATCAGCAGCATCAGCAGCATCAGCCGCATCAGCAGCATCAGCAGCAGCAGCATCATCATCATCCATCATGAGCATGAGCATGAGCATGAGCATAAGCCTGAGCATGAGCATGAGCATCAGCATCAGCATCAGCATCAGCATCAGCAGCAGCATCAGCAGGATCAGCAGCATCAGCAGCATCAGTGGCAGCAGCAGCGGCAGCAGCAGCGGCAGCAGCAGCGGCAGCTGCAGCGGCAGCAGCAGCGGCAGCAGTAGCGGCAGCAGCAGCGGCAGCAGCAGCGGCAGCAGCAGCGGCAGCAGCAGCGGCAGCATCAGCGGCATCAGCGGCATCAGCAGCATCAGCAGCATCAGCAGTATCAGCATCATCAGCAGCACCATCACCACAGCCATAACTAGTCATCATCAGCATCATCATCATCGTCATCATATCATCTTACCATCATCATCAACATCATCATCATCATCAGCACCATCAACATCATCAACATCACCAAAATCGTTGACATCATCAACATGGTCATCGTCATCATCATCATGATCACCATCATTCATCATCATCATCATCATCATCATCATCATCATCATTTTCGTCCTTAACATCATCATCGTCATCATCGTCACCATCGTCAGCATCCTCGTCGTCAGCATCGTCATCAGCATCATCATCATCGTCATCATATTTGAGTAGCGTCGACCACAGTGAGCCTGGAAACAAGGCACAATATTGTCAACCATGTTTATCAACGGTAGTATTTCCGGTCGTACAAAGGCAGGACATAGGGCAAGTCTGTGCTCTCGTTCCAGTCGGACACCGGTTTCCTGATGCATGATGTGCCGCTTACCTGTCTTCAGGTTTCGTTGTGCGCCACTAGGTACATAGCAAAGTAATTGGCTGGCGCATGTGCCAAGACAGCACCTGCAACCCGTTTGCCAAGCCGCTGCATGCCTCGTACTTTGACAGGCCGTCGCCGTTGACCCGGATGGCAGCGTGACGCCCGACTCGGAGGTGGGACGAGGGTTAAGTAAGGGGCGGTGTTGGCAAGTTAGGCGATGCACAGCCTGACTCATCTGTGCAGCTCACTGCAGGTGAAGATGGACCTCCTCGCCACCGAAGGTCCCAGCGATGAGGAGGGCTTCGTCGCACCATAGCGCTGTCGTTCAGCAAGGTCTAGACGGGTCCAGCTTGACGGGAGCACATGGGAACTCAGAAGATATGTCCAGAGAGAGATCGGACGTCGTGAGTGGTCCACACACTAATTCATCTATGGCGGTTTTGCAAACTTAGACCTGCAGGAGCTGGTTCCTGGAAAGCGTGTCTACCTCACCTACGAGGGTGCGAAGAAGAACAACGTTAACAGTGCTGAGAAAACCTGCTTCAAGAGGATTTCCACGAGTACCACTGCGGACAACAAGCCGCGGACCGTGGTCCACCTTGAGCTGCCGAACGTACTGGACGGCTTGGATATCCCCAAAGAGATCACGGTCGATCTCGTGGACCTTTGGGAGTGGGAGCGTATTCCTTTAAAGCAGGTCTACCTCGCCGACGGTACGAAGGTCAAAGTGAAGAAGGTTTCCAGCACAGCTCTAAGGACCAGCGTAGACGTCGAGCTGCTGGAGAAGCGGGAAGTTACACTCAATCCGGAGCACATACAGGCAGCCGGGGACACTTCCGGAAGTACTACCCGGCGTGTCGTTGTTCGTTTTGGGGATTTCGCCTCATCCACCATCCGCTTCACGTCAGGCATTCTGAGTTGTTCTAGAACTTCTTTTCAAGATTACACGGTACAGCGTTTTAAGAACTTGATTCTCGCGACATTCTATGCCAGCAAAAGGGGCAATAACATGCCTTGCCGCAACAAGTAGTTTCAGCTTCAGATGCGTTCTGCAGCTGGTTGTCAATTCAATGCTAGAAACACTGACATCTCGCAACAGCAGGTACATCAATATTTCGCATTGGTGACGGTACGGTAGTTCAGACCGAAGAATTGGATGTGGGGAATGCAGTCCGCTTCAACATGCCGCTAGGACATGGTTACTCGTATCATGTTAAGAGTTTTCCTGCTGCAGGTGAAGATGGACCTTCGGGCCACTGCAGGGCAAAGTCAGCAGGAGGGGCCTGGGGACTTTCAGTCAGGGGAGAGTTGCTTGCATGAGGCTGCAAGGTGGATTCCACGTGTAGCCACAGCCTAACCACCAAATGGAACTGCCGGGCTCTCTTTGCCCTAACTCTTAGCACCGGACGCCCAACCCCAAACTTTCCAAAA
Source organism: Symbiodinium sp. CCMP2592 (assembly GCA_905221615.1). Classification (NCBI taxonomy): domain Eukaryota; class Dinophyceae; order Suessiales; family Symbiodiniaceae; genus Symbiodinium; species Symbiodinium sp. CCMP2592. Next base: position 250,245 of record CAJNDT010002935.1, on the reverse strand, counting down.
CCTGCAAAGATGCCCCAAAGCCCTTACCCTGTACAGGAGGCACTCAGCCCAGATTCGGTCCCTTCTTTGTTTGTGGTTTTCTGACTTGCAGGCGCTTGCCCCTGGAACACGTGTCCATCTCACAAACGAGGGCGCGCGCAAGCACAACGTTGCTGCCACTGAGAAAGCGCTTGTTCAGAAGGCCTTCAACGATGAGCAGAAGACCATCGTACACCTTCAGCTGCCGGACAAGAAAGACGAGAGTGGAGCTGCCAAGGAAATTCAAGTTGACCTTGTGGATATCAGTGCCAAGGAATGGGAGAGCGTTCCTTCAAAGCAGGTCTACCTCACCTCCCAGGGCGCAAATAAGCTCGACATCTCCGACAGCACAGTTGCAAAGGTCACTGTCACGGTCAAGAAGGTTTCCACGACATCAGACCAAAAGACCAGCGTGCTCGTCGAACTGTTAGTCCCAAAAGAAAAAACAGTCGACCCAGCGGACTTACAGGCCTGGTGGGTCTGGGGGGACCGATGCAAGCAGAAAGTCTGTCATGCAGATACCTCCTGCACCGCTTTACCTGATTCTTGTCTCGAGCCTTGATTCACCCCACTTCATGCACTTCTCCATATTTGTCAGGGGACTGCAAGCCTAAGCAACAGATTGAAGATCCTGCGGTAATTTGCATAACGAACTTGGTTGCCAGATGAAAAAATCCTACTACAGGAATTACCTGCGACGTAACTCCATCGACTTAATGCACATTGGTTTAAACAAGATGCGCCAAAAGGGGAAGCGGCGCTTCCCTCGTTGGACCGTCTCGGATCCGGGCATGGCCCTAAGCCTCCGGCCTTCGCAGGTGAAGCTGGACCCGTCTGCGGAGCAGGCTGAGGACTCGGCGTGCAGATTCTTCTTTTGGGCATCGAAATTCAGGTGCCGTCTGTGTCCTGACACAGAGTTGCGTGGTATGAACCTTTTAACCGCAAGTAGACCGTGGGCCCGAGACCAAAGACTCGCATGCTCGGTTCCCTGACTGAGACCGGACTTACGGATCTGTTTTATGCTTTGTGGCTTGCAGGATCTTGCTCCTGGAAGACGAGTCTACCTCAGCTACGAGAGCGCGCGCAAGCACAACGTCGACAGCAATGACAAGACCTATGTGAAGAAGGTTGCGGCCGCGAAAGACAACAAGAACAAGACCATGGTATACCTCGAGCTGCCGGACGAAAAAGAAGTGGCAGTCGAGCCAGTGGAGATCCAGGCAGGGGCGGGGAGGACGGGAGGACGTTCGTTGTATGCCTCTTTCCATTCCTGGGCCTCCCTCCCTTGCTCTCAGACCAAGCCACCTTCCTGGTCGATGAGCCGTGTGTCGAAGCAGGAGTTCATTGCCCGTGGCCTAGCCTCTCAGGTGTGCTCGGAAGCTAGCTCGCAGAAAGGCGCCAGAAAACCTAAGGATGCCTAAGGACCGCTGCATCTTACGCGCTCACGTAAAGAATTCAATGTGAAAGAGAAGTGCGAAAGGAGCACCCTCATCAGCACGCCAACCACAAACAAAACCCTTAAACGAAAGATCCAGAACCTGTGATACCTCCTAGGCGTGCTTCACCGCTTCCCCACTCCTGAGCGAATCGATTCGCCGACTGGGATGCACTTCGCATCTCGGCATGCATCCAAGAGCTACTAGTGTATGCTTCCAGCAACATGTACCGGGTTTCGGGTCATTTCAAGCGCGGTTCAGGCTTGGGTTTGATTTGCAGTCTGGCCGTGCATTGTGGAAGAGGACAATAGGACAGCGGGACTGCAACAGTTGGCTGCCTGCTGGAATCTGACGAGGCACGAGGTGCACGAGACGCGGCCGATCCCTCTGGAGGTACTCATGACGGTGGTGTGATGCTGATGAAGACGACGAGAGTTGTGATAGTGATGATGCCTGTGGTGCTGGGAATCAACTAGGGACGGAGGTCGGGATGATGCGAAGGACGTTGATGATGGCGACAGCAGGAGCATCATGAGAGATGTCACCATGAATGGAGGGTCCAATCCGCAAAGTACCCTTAGTGGATGTTTCCGGATCATGCTTTGAAGGTCGTCGGTATTTGAAGGCCGATGTTCTGCTGCCTTGGGAGTTCAGGGCGCTTTTTTCAACTGAAGACTGGGGTCACGGTAACTGAGCACTGCAGAATTTGGTTGTTTGGCTGCATGTTTTCAGTTGGATTCATTCCTCATGAAATTGGGTGTCCGCAATTCGTTGTCATGCATCCGAATTCAGGCTAAGCCGCTAAACGCTCGTGCTGTGGCCACTTCATCGCAGTTTTGAGTGCTGGCGACAGAGTCAGTTTGGGAACGGGCAGCGGCACTGGTACCTGCACTTCCGTTGTTGTTTTCTCAGAAAGAAAAGGACCACCGCAGTAACGGGAGCTCGGGCAGCTCAATCGCTGCACACGTACGGCATAGACGCCTCCTTCACTGTGTCTGCCAGGTGACAATCATGGATCCGCACCACGACGATGTTTTCCAGGAGTTGGAGGACTGGAGTTTTTATAGTTTTTTCAGGAAGCCAACCAGAAGGCTTTGTAGGTGCCTGCGAGTGCAAGAGTAGAGACCCTGCACGAGATCTCGCAGAGGGGCTCGCGATTCGTCAAGTAGAAAACCCTGTACTCTAAATCCTCAAAACTTCATCCTTCTCTTAGCCTCGACCCGTTGACAACGTGGCTACGTAGGGTGTTGTCTGAGCCAGGAATCCGTCAACATCGGCCAGTCACTGTTGATCGAGGCCTTGGGATGAGGGAGCGAGGGCGAGGGCCCGGAAAGGCTTCAACCTAGCTTAGACTCTGTGACGCAATGATGAGCTGTTGGTGTTGTCACATGCTCGCTGGTGTACTGCGGGCATGTCAATGTCGGTCTTCCTCGCTGCGTCTTGAGGCCCTGACGGCTGCAGTGCTGAGTATGAGGTGCATGTAGCAACGTACAACGGTGTTTCAAGCAGCCCACCAGACCCTCAATGCTGACTACATTTATGGCGTGGGATATAGATGCCATACAGCCACGTAGAAAATGATGTGAACATATGAACATGTATGACTTCCCTGTGGTTTCACGACCTCGCTGCCATGATGTTGTAAATCGTTTCCCAAAGTAGCGGAGACAAGACCGCGGGGTAGGGGCGGAGGGTTGGGGGGGGGGGGTGGGGGTGCGTAGAAAAACTGGAAGCATTCAGAAATGATGGTGATTTCTGGTCAGGAAACCAATGAACATAAATGTGATCCCATGTGTTTCTACGATTTCACGTTCTTGGTCTCCTCACCACACCAACATCGCACAAAGCATGCTAAATCGGAACAACCAATACAAAGCCTTCCTGAAAAATCAAGTCTTTTGAGAATGCATTGTTGGGTTCTCCACAACAAAACAACACCAACACTTGCAACATCCCACTCATCATCGCCAGCAGCACGTGGGTGTAGGTCTGGGACTCCGACTTCATGGGCATGGACTTCCTTGGAGAGGTGCAGCTGCGCGGGGCATTGCTGTGCTGGAGCTCGGAGTTTGGGGTTAAGGAGTTTAGGCTTGGATTTGTGTAGGACCTTTAGGGCAGAACAGGGTTTCGGGTGCATTGTGGTTCGCATGCCGCTTCGTTGGATCTAGAGTTTAGGAGCTTCTGGCCTTCGGGATTTGGATCCTGGCATGTTCAAGGCTGACTGCCTTGCTTCAAGATGTAACATTTTCGGGCTTTTGACGGCAGTGCCTGCCAAGAGCCTCAGCATGTTCATCAGGGAACCTAGGTTCGTTCCTGATCATTGAGTGTTTCGTGAACTCGAAGTAGCCGAAGCTTGCAGCTAAAGCTTCAGCCTTGCAACCGCCAAGTACAGCGTAACCTGGAGCTTGAAAGGAAGCCAGCGAGGACTTCCGCAAAGCCTGAAGAGACCGGGGTTGGGAATTTCTTGGCCCTAGCTCCTGGGTGCTCTGCACCACAGCCTTTCCCGCAGGCGTGGCTGCCCCCACTCTCCGAGTTCGGGCCACGCCCGAAGGACGACCTGCGAACGTCGATCAGGGGTTTGCAGTTTACAGCACGCCTTTGGCGGTTTAGGGTTTCAGGGTGTCTCTGGTTTTGCCTACTCGACGCTTCAGGCTGATGGCCATGCTGGGGTAGCAGCGATGACAGTTCTCACTGATTTGATGATGATGATGATGATGAAGAAGAAGATGATGAAGATGAAGATGATGATGATAATGATGAGGTTGGTGATGGCCATGTCTATCTTTCGATCGCGATGATGATGTTGATGTCGGCCGTGACGATGTTGTTGTTGTTGTTGTTGTTGTTGTTGTTGTTGTTGTTGTTGTTGTTGTTGTTGTTGTTGTTGTTGTTGTTGTTGTTGCTGTTGCTGTTGCTGTTGCTGTTGCTGTTGCTGCTGCTGCTGCTGCTGCTGCTGCTGCTGCTGCCGCTGCTGCTGCTGCTGCTGCTGCTGGAACGGTTGCTGTTATTGTTTACAGCTTTTCTTTCGTTGTCGTTGTCTTTGTTGTCGCTGCATCGTCTTTTTTGTTGTAGCTTTAGCTGGTAGTAGGTATCAGGTAACAGTAGGTAGCAGTAGGTAGCAGTAGGTAGTAGGTGGTAGCAGGTGGTATGTCGTTGCAGGTGTGGTAGGTGTGGTATGCGCAGTAGGTCTTGCAGATATAGAATGCTGGGCAAGGCAAAGGATATGCTATGTTAAACTAGGGAAGTCTTGAAAACCTTTAAGCGAGGAGATAGGGCTTGCTGAGTCATGGACTTCTGTGCGCTGGATGTGAAGACACCTGTCCTGAAACGTATGCTCAGGACATCGTGTTGCCGCTCCAGCCGGTGAACTATAGCCCTGACTCGGAGAATGGGCTGCGCACTCAGTGCTTTCACTTCTCAGCGCGGCGTTACGGGGCCTCGGATAAATCAGTCGTTCGCAGGCCTTCTGACTGCCCTGCCCCATTGCACCCTCCAAAACCCTAATCCCCATACCCTCCTTTGACTGCGAATCCTCCAGGCCGTCCCGGCACGATCCCAAGAAGGACCTCAAGGACGACGGCACAAACCCGAACATGAAGGTTCCCGTTCTTTCGGCCATCTATGCTGATATCGATTGCACTTGAATGTGAGGGTTCGGTTTCGGGGCCGCTGCAGGGTTTGATGGGGTGCCGAAGCATGCAGTGAGTAGTGCTTCGTAGATTGGACATTTGGTCTGGGATCGCTCTGGCGTTTCGGGGCCTGAATCGTGTGGAAAACGGGGATGCAGGGTCTTTGCTCCCCTGTCGCAGCAGGTGACCGGCGACATCTTCTTGACGGTAAGCTGGAACTATCCCACGATTGAGGGCAGAGGTGCGTTCGGTTTGTTGATTTGGAGCGATGGTTCGGGGTTGTTCTAAACACAACACAGCCCTGTCATGTCGGAGTCATTTTCATTCAACACTGGGGCATCTTTTGGGAAGCCTCACTTCGGACGACGTCGAGTTGAGGGCTTGTCGTCTTAGGGCCAAGAGCGTTCCATATCCTCATTACGTGGCTGCCCGAGAAGCTCGCTGCCAGCTATCTCTGGAGAGCGGCCTCTTCGGACTTCTACCGGTTCGGTGCAGACTAAGGCTGAGAGAGGCCCTCGTGCCTAAACCCAAAGCCCGGCCAAAGTTCTGGTAAGAAGGATCCGAGAATATCGTACTCAAAGGGAGCTTTCGCCGTGCTGGCCCAAACCTGCAAAGAGTTTTCTTTGGAGAATCCGTTAAGCCAGAGAAGCCGCAAGCCCAAAGCGCCAGATCCTCAATCCCAAACCCTCGTTTGAGCCTCTTAAAGGCACCCGGAAGCCCCAAACGGCATCGACCCGGCAAGGGCTGGATGTCGATGTGGAAACCTGGCTGGCGATGTTGGAGCAAAAGTATATAAAGCCTGGCGCCGAGAGGGAAGAGCCCGGGCCCAACCAAGTTTCATCAACTTTCATGCCCTTCCACTCCGGCAGGGGCGTGGGATAGGTAGAGAAGTAGCAGAAGCCGATTTCTGGTTTGTCATGACATTGGCTTTGAGTTTTTGAGAGAGTAAGGTAAGGAGGACTTCGCCGATTGTCGTGGCAATGGCGGGATTTAACAAGAATCGACAATGGCCGTAAGGTAAAGCCACGTCGCGAAGAACCATAGGTCGTGCTGATGAGAACAAGGCTGAAAGGGACCGGAATGGGGCTCATGTATATCAAAAGGTACCCGAAGGAGTGGAACCCGGATCCGAGTTCCTGCGAAGACCCCAAAAGACCAAGCAGCTCTGCATACCGACCCAGGGCAAAGACCCTGAAGCCGGGTGAGCTCACCAAGTATCAGGCCGCTGCAGCTCTTGGAGGGGAGTGCGGTTCAGGGTTTCGGTTCGAGGTATGGGCGAGGAACGCACACTTGAGGACACGAGACACTCTCCAAAACCACTCGCAGACAAATCGAATCCCTGGCCACGGAGCCGTTGGCAATCTCGACTTCAATATCCCTGAATATTACGGCTGGAGTGGTTTTCAATTGTGCCGGGCTGTACCATCCAGACTCGCCTCGCGCCCTTCTGCACTCCAAAACTTAAAAAGCTCTGAGCGAGGATGTGTAGGCCGGGCGGTTTCCCAACAAGCCCTGCAACGGAGGAGCCGATCATCGACAATTATCGGACGGTGCGAAACATCAGAGAGCAGATGGCCGGAAGCCATGGGGAAGCCGTCGCTGGCAGTTTGGGCATGCTGGGTCTTCAGGTCATCTCAAAAAGGCCGATGATATTTATATAATGTCGTGGTGGTCGGATGGAGACTATTGGCACTCCATGTTGCTGCTGAGCGGGCTTTCTCTGGACTGGACTTGTCGGTAAGCCCTTGACCCGAGCCCCTACAAAACCGAACTTTTCGTGCAAAGCTCAAGCCCGAAGCCTCTGGGCGGTGCTCAATGACATATGCGCTCGAATGCAAACGTGCTTGTCACAAGGTGGAAAACAAAGCACCCTTCCAGCTGAAAGCCAACTTCTTCAGCACGTGCGGCACCCAAGGGGACGACAGGGCGGGCGTTCCCGAATTGTCCAGAACCTGTCGACATCATCCCATCCACAAACGGGTCCCAGCCCCACCAGGGTACGGTCCAGCGAGTTTGATTCCTATAGACTTGCAGCCACAGAGGCCGCCTTGGACTCCTTGGCATTTATCGCCAGGGTCAGGAGACGTAGTAGCTGCTACTTAGTAGCTGCTATGCATGGTTCGCAGGCTGCACATCACAGATTCGAGAGTGAAGAAGATCCTGAACGACTGGTTCAAGGACAGTGGCCCTCTTGATGCACGGACCCTTGACCACAGAGACGTTTAAACGCAAGAAAGCCCTCTTGCGGCTTCGTGCAGATCGAGTACAGTAATCGCAGCCTGAGAAGTCAAATCCGATTCGAGGCCGGAGGCTGCAGGGGTTCGTAAAAAGGGACTCCCAGCTCGAATGGGAGGACCAGCTGACCGAGACCATCCAGGGCCGAGGGCTCCAGCAGGACAGCGCAAAGCCCTTGAGTCGGAGCTGATTCAGCTGTGGGGTCGTTGAAGCCGCGGGTTCGGATGGTTAGTTCTGCTAGTTCCCAGGCTTGATGAAGGCTACCTGCGGAGAGAGTTTGGCAAGTCTAGGGCCTGGAGGCTTGTACAGTGAGGTGGGGAGGATCCTTTCTGGGAAGCTCGAGCTGCTGCCAGGAGCACAAGCACAGTGGAATCCTGACCGTCCGCATTGAAAGGGTGCGCAGCCCCTTACGGATTCTGCTCCGCTTTGAGACCATGCACTTCGAAGAGCATGTGTAGGAGTGGTCAACTTGTCCTATCTATCAGAGTCCCTCCCGATTTCACCGGCCGGCGCTGCTTACAGTAGCGTTTCTATCCAAACGCCTTGGAGCCCTGGCTCAGCCTGATCGACACGCAGGCCGAGCGCCTAAGGCGCGCGGACGCAAAGAAGCTGATGGACTGTCGCCTGGCAAGATTGCCGGACCACGAAGTGTTGCTCATGGGGCTTGGTTGTATCGGTGCAGGCAAACTTCCGTTTCGTGCGGAGTTGAGACTTCAGTTCTTGAGCTTGAGTTCCAGTGAATTGCTGGTGAAGGCTCTTGGGGTGGTAGATCTTCAGTCTACAGTCCAGATCGGGGCATCGTTTTTCAAGTGGTTCGAGACTGGATGCTCGGAGGGTTGCAAGCTTGGGTCCGGGCCTCGGTAAGTGTGTGAATGAGTGATGGAGGGAGCTTGAGGTGTGGCAGCTCGTACACAGCCCATGCCCGAAAGTTCCCGCCATCTGAGACTCAAGAAGCTCGCCAGGCGATCCCAAAGCTCTTCTCTGGGTGCGCAACGACGTTCAGGGATCCTGGCGTAAGGTGGGCTCCGTCAGATGTGTGCGTCACTGCATCACCTTCGTTGTACCTTCCGTGACAATCTTAGGTCTCTGCTGGTTGCAGGCGTTTTGCGACGGGGTCCGAACTAGCTTCGATGTGCAATGTTTCGTGATTTCGATCCATCTTGGCCTCCGCCTTACTCTTTTCCGGTACGGGCCCAGCAGCAGCCCATTGGACCTTAAGCTTTAACAGTGGCCTCCCAGCGGTTTGGAGCTCGACTGTTCCCCAATAGAAGGGCCTGAAACTCCGTCCGCCTCCTGGAAAAGCAAGCTGCAAGCAGTTTAAGATTTTGGTACTCACACAGCCTGCCCGACGTGCCAGAAGCCCTTGATGCAAACCGGCCGGATCTCCAACAACCGGAATCCTCGGTGGGGCTTCGAAGACAGCAAGACCATCTTCACTGGATCCTTCGAGGCCAGCGTTGTGGTGACGGCCTTGGGGCGCCTAGTAGCCTAGTACTGGTTCGTTAAGAGCCGATACCCCTCAAGCAAGGGCCCCTACGTTGCACGGGTCTTCTGAATTCTGAAGACTATTGCAGACCTTGCCAGGACATGTTGGATTTTGCGGTTGGTGGACTGCCACAGTTCTTTCGCATTGCATGGCAGGGCGCCCGCTTACAGGCAAATTTCTTGTTCAAGAGGCGCGGGGAAGTCGACAACCCTGCGCCTGAAATGGAGGCCGTGGAAAATGGTCACCGATGCAGTTCTTTCAACACGTCTTCTTTTTCATTTCCATGGACTCCAAGCTCCAGACGTTCCTAAGCTCCAAGCGCTCGCATGCAGGGTTATACCAAGAGCACAGATAAATCTCCTGTGGCGTCCCATGGGGTCTTTGAAGCCATGGGAAGCTCCCACTCCGAAGCTGCTCGGCCCTCTGCGACGGCATCCAGCGATGTTCCTAATATAGGGGCCTTAGTAATTAGAGTAGGGGTTTTGGGGCATATTCTACTATAAGTATAATAAGGAACCTCTAAGAGAGTATAGGCATTTACTTATCTTGGGCGGAGTCGAGGGTCGGTTGGGGATTTCGCAGTCACAGTCCCAAAGAGGTCCTATTGTGCAGCCACTCAAGGCCACACTCGAAGCCCTGAACCGACCGTGCCGAACCGTAGCAAGCCTCGACCTGCCAACGCTCTGCTGATTTGCTTTTCTTACGTTCGAGGCTTTTCCAGATTCGGACACACAATGACCTTTCCAGAGCGCATTAGCTTTCTGCCCGGGCAGTTCGCACTGTATGTATACCAGTCGAGCAACTGCCAAGACCAGATTTCGCTCTGCAGATGGTCTGCACAACGAAGCACGCAGCGTGACAAGGCCAGTGACATCAAGGTAGCTGAGGAGGCTGACAAAGATGGCAAGGCGGGCGGCAAGGCCTGGGTCGAGCAGATTGTCGTAAGGCGTAAGGCTACCGGCTACCATGGTTGTCATTGAATCGCGTTGGTTTTTGCTCTTTCCGCTTGCCGCTCTGCACGGTTCGTCTCGTTCACGTTTTGTTTCTTCGTGTGATTGCCATTGATGTCCTTGTTACCCAGCTTTGCTTGCCCAGCTCTGAGCCCGAAGACCAAAACAAAAGCCACGGACGACCCGCCACTTAGTGTCATCAGCAGTCGTCATAGAGCTGCCAAGGATTCTTGCAGTGATACACATTTGTCTTTTGAACCCGAAGGACAGCGATGACTTCAACGTTCTGGACCTGCTGCCGGGATCCGAGGGGTTGGCTTTACTCTACCATGTTGAAGCCTGTACTATACTATCTGCTATCTTGTAGTAGACAGTACAGTCTCGTATAATGGCATTAGGGAGGAGATGTGCCTGACCACAAGCCCCGTGCCGGACTTGTTGACAGCAAGACATATCTGACATATCTTTGGATTCACAGCTAACCTCCACTAGCCGGTACTAGCCAACAGAAATCAGAAACGAGCACCGCTATCAAACAATTTCACACTGTCCAGGCTGACAACTTGAATGCTGCCAGTAATGTTCCCAAAAATCAATGCTGGGCAGCCGTCGACTGTTCATGAGAACGGTGCCAATGCACCAAGCTGTGAAACAGCCAGGCACTCCCCACAAGCTCATACTTAGACTCAGTGGATGTTGTTGTTGTTGCCGCTGCTGCCGCTGCTGCTGCTGCTGCTGCTGCTGCTGCTGCTGGTGTTGTTGTTGTTGTTGTTGTTGCTGCTGCTGCTACTGCTCCTCCTCGTCCTCGTCCCTCCTCCTCCTCCTCCTCGTGCTCCTCCTCCTCCTCCTCCACCTCCTCCACCTGCACCTACAGGTAACAACAACAACAACTACTGCTGCTGCCGCTGCAGCTACGACGACAACGACGACAACGACGACCCGACGACGACGACTACTGCCACTACGCCTGCCACTATAACTTGCACTACCTCTACCAACCCTTTTTTGCTGTGATGATACTACACTGCACTAGACCGATTTCCTGACTCCAAGTTTGGGGTGACGGGTGGCGCCCTACGCCTGTTTCTTGGAAGCCGACAGCATCCCAGCCCGACGTCACGATGCACGATGTGCCGTGGTCAGACAGTCACCAACCGCTTTGGAGCTTCTAATCATGAACGCTCCTGTGCTTAGGCGTCACCTCCAGGAGCAGGAGGGCTATGAGGTCTACGACATCTTCGAACGAGGGAGGGAGCGGGTTCCCACGCAGGTTCGGCTTTGGCTAGAGGACCGCGTGCCCTGCCAGAATTTCAGTACCTCTCAGTGTCGCAGATGCGTACTACGAGGGAAAAAAGCGGGAGTGGCGCAAGCAATGCGGGGGTTGTGCATGCACGGCTGGTTGCTTCATGCCACCACCACCACCTTTGATGCAAGCGTATGATTGCGGACGAAGACGATATAGGCCCAAAGGTATATAGCCTTCTGCGGTTGTAAATTGTAAATATGGTCGACCCAGCTTGGAAAAATCTTAAACCCGAAGCACGCAACCAGGACAAAGAGGATTGGCTTGCCACTTCCGATGCTTCGAAGTCGGGTTCTTGGTCAAAAGGGTTCACGGGTTGTGGAAGCAGGAGTTGGAGCAGTAGCAATGGTCGTTGTACAAGCACTACTGCGGATGCAGGAAATCTTACATGGCCTACTTAATCCAAGGAATATAGACCCTCACCCAACACCCCATCCCCCTTTTTTGACATCGCTTGCTATCGTTATGGGGCGCTGCAGGCTTTATGTCATCGGGCCAAGTCCTGAAAACTACTTTGGTGCGTGGGGCGAATCGGCTTTCTTTGTGTTCTAAGCGGTGCAAGATTTCCCCATCCGCAGTAGTATCATCACCAATAGCCAAAGACACTGGGCATTGTGATGAGAAGTCCATGACCGGAGAGCGTTTGGGCCAAACCTTTTGGAGTGAATTCGTTCGAAGATGCTTGGGCCGGCGGCGATTTAGCATTTATGGTCAGAACTTGGAGTGTGAGTTCGGCCGGAACTGGCTGCACAGATCACGCAGGGAATGCAGTTCGGGTTCAGCCGGTGTCCGGTATGCCGAAAGGGAGAGGCCACCGAAAGCCAGTCAGGTCCATCGACCCTTCGGCGAACCAGGCGGCATTTGTTCGGGCTGCTTGGAAATTGTTGCTTTGTCGCAGCGGGATCCAGGTTCGGCATTAGGGCTCAGGGTCGGAATTCGGGCCTAGTGGTGCCAGGCCTCCGTATGCAGAGTTTTCTTCTTCCGCATGTCCATGCTTCTCTGATCATACCGTAACAGGCAGCATGTGCATTTTAGAGCAATTGACGACTCGTTTACGCATTTTACACGACTTCGCCAGTATCCTACATGGTCGGGAGTTAGACCACCCCGAGCAGTCTTATCCTCTCATAGGAGGCATGCGGATTTAGCTGGAAGCTCGAGTGCCACCACAAAGTACACGTTTGGCACTGAGAGCAATGAGGGCAAGAACGCTCGGAGCTTGTTGCTCTTCCTGGTAGTAGCATCATTGCTGTGATGGTGAGCCTGGACACCTGTATTCTCAGTTTCCGCTGTCCTTCGCGTTTCGACTGCCAGGAAAGCGACGCCTCCGGCGGCGGTCCCAGATTCTATCATCCTCGAGGTGTCAGTTTGGTTCGAGTCTCACACATGTTGTTCAGCCATGCACGCAACTCGCCGTCCTGTTTGGCTGATTTTGTTTGTATTTCGGATTTCTGGTCTGCCTGTAGGGTTTCGTAGGATTTCATTTTCATGGTTGGGCTTGTGGTGCCAGTCGTGCAGACGATACTTGTGAGCCAGCATCCTGCCCTGGACGCTTCATTGACCTTTGGCCCTTCAAAATCGGTAAGCTCTGCATGTCCAACTCTGACACAACTCTGCGCAGACCATCAGGCGACAAGGACGGCGAGGTCAAGGCAGCAGAGGCCTCGGTGGACCTTCCCGAAGGTTTTTTTGGAAGACTGCTTGCAGGGACTCAGGCTTGAAGTATTGAGGCTCTGCCTCGTTGTATTTCTTTACATAACTTTCTGATCGATGTTCTTCTGAACCATCTATCTATCTATCTACCGTTTCATGTGCACACGCGATTTGATTAGCTGATTGTTTTTGCGTCTGCCTGCTTGGTTATGCCAGTTTATGCTTTTGTTTATTCACATTACGTTTACATGACTGTCGTGCAATGGTGCATTGTCCGAAACTCATCATGGGTTCGCTACATGTGTTGGACATGAGTCAGCTTCGAAATTCTCAGCGCCCCGTCCGACAAAGGACGTCGCGGAGTCTGACCACTGGGTGCTGCTCTCTGTGCTGGGGGCTCGGAAGTGCCACCAGCAAAGACCTCCATTTTGTTTGCCTCCTTGTGTCGCTTTGGAAAAAGATGCTTGCAAGTAATTAGGTTCTTGTGGTTTGAGGGGCCGTGCCTCAGAATTTAGGTTTGTTTCAATAACGGCCTCCAAACAGGGATCTGACTTGAACAAGGTGCAAGGCAAGCGCAAGGAATCAATACAAGGGAGGTCCTTACGTTGCTACTTCATAGCAGAATCACAGAACGAACAACAATGGGCTGGAATGCCAGATAGCATGCTAGTGCGACAAGACAGGAATGCAACATGGAATAGTCTGTGACTTGCACTAGAAGGAAATCGTCGATGCATCATAGAAACAGGAGAGCACTCGCACGATAGCCGCAGTAAAAAGAAGAGCAGCGGAATGATAGGGCAATGCAATGGCATGCGAGAGATACGTCAACAGGCCACATAGTCATAAGCCAAATTATGGACACGTGAATTCGTGAAGGCAGGGCTCAACCCACAAGCCTCAGCCTCGCGAGCCATTGGCTCGTCAGGCCGCCGAAACCTGCTGCGAAAGGCGCTGTTCTGTGAAACCTTTTCGGGCATGAGTCGGTATCAGGATTTAGCATGGTTGGGTTTGACGTCCTGTGACATACGAGATCAAGGGTTGACTCCAGCGTGTTGTTGTTTCTGTGTTTGGTTCTCGTGAAGATTTGAAGAGGGACAAAGGCGGAAAGGAGACTTCCATACAGCGCCCAGTATTGGTTTGTCTCTGTTGACCTAGAGGCCAGCTTCTTTCTCTCTTAGGGGTTTAAGGATGCGCTGACGATATTGAACTGAACCCCAAACATCCCCAAACCTCAAACCCTGCCTCGAAACCTGCAGCTTCGGACTCTAAACCCTCAAAGCTCAAACCCAAATCTGAGCCCAGATAACTTGAGATACCTGGCTTCGCTCTGCAGGGCGAGCCAAACCACCCGGAGCCAAAGGCCAGCAAAGACATGGCAGCTTCCGGTCAGTCTAGGATTTGTTGAATTCAGGAGTTTTCTGGTTTATAGATGTTGACAGAGTTCTGTATGAAAGGTATCCAGTTGGAACTCCGGATCTTCAGGCTGCTGGCTTTTGTGTTTGGTCTCTCAGTCTCAGCTTGAGGAAGACTGAGCCTTGACTTAAGAGCCCCAACCACACTCTAAATCCTAGACCCTGAACCTTGAAGCATGACGGGTCCTTGCGCCGCATTGTGGGGTGTGTCCCAACAACATGAGGCCCACAGTTCCAACTGCCGTGTCAGATAGTTGAGCTTGGGGCTCTAAGGCTGCATTTCTATCGGGGTCAAGGTTTTGGGCTGTTCCAGATGTCATTTCCACCCAAAACTATCGGGTTAAGGATTCAGTGTTCCTACACCTTCAAGACTGAAGCCCAAAACAACGACGGAAGTCTGCCGGCTCCTTCCGAAGGCAAGGGGCCGCCACCGCCGCCGAAGCGTGGTGGTCCAAAGGCTTGGTGGGGAGGTTTCGGGTTCGTTGGGTTCGGGGTTTGTGATTCGGGAGTTTGAGAGTTTAGACTTCGACCAAGCATATTTTAGAATTTCAAAGGTTTTCGGTTTCGGTGGTTGCAGGCTCGGAGGGTTTAGCAGCTATCCGTGCCCGTCTTGTTCGTGAAGATGGGACCTCAGACCTGTACATCCATTCGGTCCTAAGGTTGACGCTTTCTCGGTTCATGAAGCCTTATCACGGTGTTTTGATTGAAGTCCTCTCAGACTTGAGGGTTTTGCGGCGTAGCTTCAGGTGAGGTTGAAGCAGGTGTGGTCATGGGCCGTTCAGCGTGTGAATTTGGTTTTGAGAATCGAACCGGTGGTAGGTTTTCTGCTTTGGGTTTGCATTTGAGGGCTCCAGGCCGCCTTCGGAAGCTCGTCCTGAGAGGCGAAGAGCAAGCCTCCACCACCGCCTGCGCCCGGAAGCAAGGAGGATGCTTCCAGGCCTTTTGAGCCATTGCTTTTTTCTTTGTAGTGGTTCGGAGTTTTTGCGGCGTTGCATGTCAACTTCAAGGCCGATTTGTCGGGGATTTGTCCGACACTCGTGACACTTCGCTCGATTTCTCAGTGCCGTCTGCTGTGATGCGTAGGACCAGGAGAGTGGTGCGGGCGGACATATCTGTCTCAGTTGAAACGGCGTGAGTCATTGCTACACTGCTTCGCCTCTACTGCTCTTTGCAGGTCGAGGAATCGATCTTCGCTCATGGGGGGCTTAGGAAAATCACAGCTCTGAAGAGGCTTGCGGTTGCCAAAATATAGGGGATCATGGTAAAGCCGAAATCCAACCAAAGTCCCAGGCAATCGCGCAATCCTTGTTCTGGACCTCTCGCTCGCAAACACTTGAGGCTTAGAAGCCTCTCCGAAATCCGTAGATCTTGAAAACCATCTGACGCCCTGACAGCAAACCTGGAACCAGGCAGCCTGCCAACCGAAGGCAGTCCATTGGGAAGGCCGGACGCTTGCAGAAGGGAATATCTTTGCCGGTTCGGTGGCCATTTCGAGCTGGTATAGGTTACAAACCTGAGATTTGTTGGGAGTTGCTCTGAATCAGGATTCCCTTGTTCAACGAAGCAAAGCCAGCAAGCTTCCCAGATGACAGAGGCCAAGACCCGAAAACACACACTGGTACCGCTAAGCAGTCGATGCCTCTGTGGACTCATACCATGAACGCTAAGCCCGTGATCCTGAACTCGACGCCGAGAACCGAAGGTCTCTGCAGACCCTTCAGTCCCAAGTTTCTGACCTCAAACCCTGTGTGACTACCATGTGACGAGAGCTCCATCATGTTATCCAAAGCCTGGGTCTGTGTAAAGCATCTTCAACCCGACACGCCCAGGAAGAGATGGATTAAACTAAACAAAGCTAAAAAACCGTAGCCCTTCGTACTGCCAGGCACCTCCACCACCTCCCTTCGGCAAGCGGCTGCACTGGAAACTGCACCTCGGCTTGTGCTGGCCAGTGTCAAGGTTAAAGCATTGGGAATCCCTCTGGGCCATTCGTTGTGGGTTGAGGGGCTTGGATGTAGGACTATGGTTTGTGCCGCACCATGCGGTCGGCGACTGCATCCACGTCTCTTCAAACTCAAATGTCTCGTCGTGTGATTTCGTGGAAGTGGAGACCGCTAAACGCAGCCAGTTTTATGGGATGATTTGAACATAGTACAGGAGAAAGCTCGTTGTGTTGAATGCCGGCCCTGCTTGGGGCTCGGGTGCAGCTCGCGAGAGATTCGTCTCAACTCATACAAACGACTGCGTGGCAGCGAAGAAGAAGAGCTGTAGTCTTCAAAGTCACACGCGTTACTCGCGTTTTGAGGAGGTTAAGGAAGCTCAGGCCAAGCTGCTCCGTTGAAGTTAGACAAGTTTGCCAAAGCAAGGAGCAGACATGATGTCTGTCCCCACCCAAGAGTTTTCAAATATTTAGTGGAGAAAGAAATACTTCAGCCACGTCAGCATCCACACCTCAAAAGCGCAGCTTTGGATGGCCGTTGTTTTGGAGCAGCTGTGTACTGCGATCAGGTCCTTGTCTCTTGATCCTGGCACCGCATTTTTCAGATCCATGTTTCGAGGCATCCCGATCTGGGTTGCGGCGTTTGCCGATCAATTGTTCGGATCTGGCTCGCAATACACATCATTCGGCCAGCTAGCCACCCGGCTACAGCCTTTGATGCCACTGAGATACACTGAGGCTTCCTCCGGCAACTTTGGACAATACCATCTTTGAGGAGCGAGGGGGCTCACTTCTTGGGCGTGGGTAGGTCTAGGGAGAACACCAACGCCTCATCCACTAGCCGCGTCCGTTCATATCTGTCCTAAACTCGAACTGGCCTCGCTGGAGGAGCTGCAACCGTGGGACAAGGTTGCAGCACTCCCAGACTCCCAGCTCACTGCGATTGGGTTAATCGCAGCAGTGACTGTTGGACATGCTCTAGTACCCAACATCCGGAAATGTAGTGTCAATACTTGTATCTCTGTATCTCCAAGAGCTGATCAGGTGCACGGCCGTTGGCCATCAGAGTGTTAATCGTCCTGTCACAACCAACTGCCTCGGCGAAATCGTGGTCAAGGTGGGGTGGTGATTACAATGCTGATTGATGCTGCTGATGAGGGTGATGATGATTATGATGTTGGTGATGATGATGCTGGAGTGATGATGGTTGGCGATGGTGATGGCGATGATTATGATGATGATGACGACGACGGCGACGATGGCGACGCGGATGGGTGTTGGATGAGGATGGCGATGGGGATGTGGATAATGACAGTGGTCATGACGATGGTGATGCTGGCGATGGTGAAGATGGCGATGATGATGGCGACGATGGTAATAATGTGGGCGGGGGGGGGGAGATGTTGAGTCTGCCTGTGATGCTGGTAACAACGAAATCTCCTGCTCCTCCTCATCCTCCTCCGCCTCCCCCTACACCTCCTCCTCGTCCTCTCATCCTCTTCACCACCATCCTCCTGCGATCGTGTCGAGGTGAGCCGGGGTATTTGCATCTGGTTAGACACGAGGAGTCCATGCGCGACAGTTGTCAGATAGGGTTTTTCATTTTTTCAAGATGCGGGATGTCAACAACAAGCCGCAGCCGTTGATACCTTCAATAGCCTCCTTCAATCGCCTGATCCCGCGAAATGCAGTCTTGGAAGGTTGTGGTCTTCCTGCTTTGCCGGGCAACTAGCCTCAAGTACAATGAAGCTCCTGAGTGCACTGGAGACGTCACCGGTGCAACCCCTGCAGCCTGTGACGAGCTTGGAGCAGATGGGTGTGACAACAAGTACACTTCGGTGGAGGGTGGTGTCTATAGCCAGTGTAAAGTGTCAGGCTCGAACTGCCTCGCCGTTGGCCCCATCTGCAAGAAGCCGGACGTTTCCTCCATGACCTGCTCGAGCTTGTCAGACTGCGAGGGCAAGGGCTGGAGAAAAACGTGGACCAGTGGGACTGCCACGACATATTCGGAAGACTTGGGCAAGTATGTGCTGTTGGGCTATGTCAAAGATAATGGAGAGATGTCCCACGCCTGGTTTTTCAAGACGCCGGACAGCTGGAAGTCGACCCATCCATACAAGCTCCAGCACGAGGGCGAGGTCATCGAAGCCATCCGTGCTATTGATGGAAAGAAGTACGAGGGTGAGCTCGTCTCCGACAAGTCCAATTATGGCGGAGGCTGCGAGTGTGGGAAGGGCTCAGGCGCCTGGGGTCGTATCTGCCTCCGCGGCAAGACGCCCCCATCCGGCGGGTGGAAGTGCACCGGCAAGGGAGGTGCCGTGCCAGAAGCCCCTCGTCCAAAAGTGTAGCAGCAACAGGCTTCCGTTTTTTTAGCTTTTCTGAAAAAGTTGTATCCATGTTTTACTATTTTGCCGAATTGTGCCCCAGGAGATTGACTTCCCCTATGTCCGCGGATATGGCAACGGCAACAGCTGTGGCAGTTCAAGCCTGAGCTACTTCAACTGGAATTCTGGCACGAACTTCTGCAGCAAGGGCTTCAAGGTCTTGATCATGACGAAGTAGTACAAAAGCACCATGCACTTCAGCGCTGGGCTTAAAAATTTCAAGCCGAACTCCGTTCTATGGCAGGAGTTGCAGAAAAACGCCGTGCACTGCATTCCTTGCATGCTTTCGGCACCAGAGACAGAAACACCAGGCTGCACACAAAGCAGTCGAATGGCGTGCCCTCAGCGAACCCGATTGCAGCAAGGCCCCGCCTTTGGACACGAAGCAGCTCGAGCGGCTGTTTACTCCCGCAGAACGCAGCCTAGGCCGACGTGGGGTTTTGGACAGGGCGGCTGAGACAGGGCTTTTTTTTGGTGGTTTCGTGTCAACACTTGAGCGAGCTTGGGGTACGTACCAGGTTGTTTTTTCTCATTCATGGCTTTCTGATTTGGATCGGCCCTGTGATTTTTTTTTTGGGGCCCTGCCTTGATTCCAGGATGCCAGAAATCAGCTGCCGAACTTTAGCCTTTTCCAGAAGCGAGTTTCAATGGCTAGTATCAAAGCATTTGACTCTGAGCCCTTGACGATTTCTCCCTTTGTAGTATGATCCCTACAGTCCCTACATATAGTATACGCATGTTGCAGCGAACACTCGAGAGACTCGGTCGAAGTCTTCAGGCGCCTGTGCGAGCTCCAAGCAGACAGAGACCTCACAAAGTGCAAAGTACCAGCCACAGGCAGCAGAAGTCAGCAGAAGGCAGAATAAACCCAGCAACACCTGAAGCCTGAAGTGCCAAACTTCAAACTCCCGAGACCCAGCTCAATGCCCGGAATCGTCCACTACTTGGGGCTGGTGAAAAGGTGTCCCGATCAGCTGCACTGCGGCCCAACCGGGAAAAGCTGCTTCAGGCAAATGGCACGCAAAACATTGGCTTGTCAGTTTCGGTTTTCATCTGGGTTTAAAAAAGGCCTGCGGTTGTTTCAGGGCTCTGCGTTCGTTCGAGCAAAAAAATTGTGCTTTCGAAAGCATAAGTTATCGCAGTAATGCTCGGCGAATGCATAGTGCAATCCAGGACTCTGGTAAGAAAGGGATTCCCCTTCCGAGTCCATGTTCCAATTCTGGAGAGACCCCCGGTGGGTCCAGCCTCTCTAAGCCCTTGTGGCAGGCAAGATGTGCCTCATGGATCCGAAACGGGTCTCGCCAGCTCGTTTGACGGGCTGTTTCGCAGTTGTGTGCTGCTTTCCTCGTCGCTTTGTGGGGCCTGGGGTGCGCTGTTCCCGGCTCGCGCACTGAAACATCTTCGACACATCGCAGGTGAGAGAAGTTGAAGAACAGGGTGGGAACTGGGAACAGTTCAGACGGACCTCATGAGAATTTTTCGTGCATTGGTAACTGTACCACGGAAAGGCCCAGAACCTCGCGATTATTTTGCGGCAAGTGGTGCGGACCTCTGCTGCTAGCGAGGTTGCGACCGACGTGCATTTCTGTTTCACCTCAACGTCAAGGTGAACGGGTTCAGGATTGATGGCCTCGGGGTGGTGTTTTCGTCAACTCGAAGCCTCTAAGTTTCTGTACGGCTCTAGCAAGGCAGACTCCAAGCCCGAGGCTTTGCATACCCCACGGCGCAATTTCCCTTTTTCCAGCAGGGCCACAGGAGCTTCGATGCTCCTTTGCAAGGGGTGGGGCTCTTGAGGCCTGAAGCCGAGGACGAACTTGTGACGGTTGGAGCCAGAGCCGTCGCAGCTAGACAAGCAACCCCAAGAAGGAAAAATGGGGAAAACATAACAAGTACGTGTAGGAAACATACATGTAAGCATTATGCTGAGAGGGAGAAGACACCATTGAATTAAGCAGCACGCAGCCAGTCAGGCTTTACCGACAGACGAGTTGTGCGACGTGGTGCGTGGCCTCAGGCACTCCTTTTGGTGTCTTTCGAGCTTTGAGAGGGTTTCTCAATTTGGCTTCACGTCGTGCTTTCTCACGTCTCAGAGTAAAGGGGCTGCCTTGACCCAGCTTTTCTGGACCCTGTCAAGTCTCGGGGTTCGTTTCAGCAAGGCTTCATGAAGGTGTTGATGGTCTGTGCACACTTGGCACAGGATTGCTATGCCGTGTTTCAACCCTGTTCGGGGAAGGATCGCAGGCATGTCTTCCTCTGGCTTACGGTCTGACTTTGGCCCCAAAACTAAGGCTCTGCTGAAAAGCACCAGTCATGAGATTTCCCCTACGGGCACCTGTCGACCGAGCCCCCATGGCCCGATCCCTTGATGCTCAGCCCAACGGAACTGCGGCCAGGCTCCAGCATCCAATCAGCACAGAGGCGCAATGCGCAGAACGGAGTGTAGATTGGAGTATTGCGTGCGTGTCTGCAATCTCAAGCATCATCATGCTCACTGTGTCTCACCGTCAACACAGACACCACAATCACCAGATCAGCACCAGCGCGTTTTTTTAGTTTTTATCATGCAGGCTCTCGCAAGGAGCGATCAGCAGATGCGTTGTGCCACCCAGCAGTGCTTCTTTTGGACAGCTTCATTGCTTCCCAGTCTTAGCGACGTATTTGTGAGTCTTACCATCCGGTTTTCGAGAAGCATATGTCTGGGATACTTCGGGCTCCAAGCATGGAGTGAAGCACGACGCCGCTGGTTCGGCGAGCCTCCCCTGGCAGCTGACTGAAATCTTACTTTAAAGCTTTGCACATCGCAAGGCGCTGGAGCATATCCATGAGTTCCTCCTGCCGCCTCTTCTGGAGCTGGGCTCTTGGGGGCCGTGAAAGAGATTATCAAAGCCCTGTCAGGCACTGCATTCGGTAATTTTCAAGAAGCACCGGGTTTCTGAAGTAATCGTCGATAGCTCATGATCTGCTACAGGTCAGCAGAGATGTTCGCTTCCTATGATGGGCCTTTGCAGAGCCTCCGTGACGTGGAGTCGCCGACTTGGTGCGAGTTGTGGAGCTCATCTTCAGGCTTCCAGGTCCTTCTTGCTTATTCTGCAGTTGTTCCTTTCTGGTCTGCGACCAGGGCGCAGGAAACTGGATGCCCATGTCTGAAAATGGAATCTCCGAAGCCGGAATCCGAAAGCAGCAACACCAAGACGATCGCTCGCTGTTCACAGAAGCCGAAACAAATCTTGAAAAGCAGTGAGTCAACACGTGAGACAGAGTGAAGCAACAGTACACGTGGCAAGCACGAGTCCCAGTTTCAGTCTTTGTAGTCTCGCACAGGATGCAGACTTGGAGAAATAGAATTCAAATCAACTTTGATCAACAGAGTTCGCAAGCCGAGCCATGTTCCCCGGTACAAAGGAATCCAGTCCTGTCGGGTCCGCGACGAAATGGAATATGCGCGAGCGTCTCCATATCCGAAGGACAGAAATCAGCATGATCATGATCATCACCGTCGTAGTCATCACCCTCCCTGTCTGTCATCCTTACCATCTCCCTCACCACCAACACCAACACCACCAACACCACCAACACCACCAACACCACCAACACCACCAACACCACCAACACCACCAACACCACCACCAACAGCAGCCACCCGCACCACCCCCACCCCCCACCCCCACCAGGGTCCGCTCAAGAATCCTGCTGAGGCGGCAGCTGCTCCCCTTGGCACGCATCCCGCGGCTCAAGGCTCCGTCACAAGATGGGAGCGACTTTCCTTGTGCCAATTGACACGGTGAAGCTCGGCATGCGGCTGACGTCAGGCCCGGGTGAAGTGCCTGCTCTTCGGGACGACGATGCCAGGAGTGAGGGCTGGACTGGAGGCCGCCAGAGTGCCAACGCTCTTCCAGACATGTTTAAGTCCCCGAGGCTGGGTTTTTTTTGGTGAATGCTAGCTCGGGTAAGCATTCTTGCTGGCACACTCCAAGCACGAGACTGGGGCTCTCACCCAAGCCTCGCTGCCCAAAATCCAAGTGGTGTTGAACAGGCCCGTATCCGTACGCTCCAAGAGGCCTGCAACCAGGCCAGGCGCAGTTTTCGGAGCTTCGGAAATTGTAACTGCTTGGCGCAATCCACTGGCAATCAAAGCTTTCCGTAGATCAAGCAGAGATGAAAAAGCGGTGGAAGTAACCATACTGAACCGCGAGAAGTCATAACTAAGTAAAATGATTATGTTGAGACGGTTACAATATTGAGACGGTTAAGCTCGAGACAAATCAGGGGTTTACAATCAGGGGTTTACAGATGATAC